>LR812525.1:57417271-58017271 GCA_903798195.1 Danio kyathit
AATACAGTTTAACGGTAATGTTTAAAATAAATAAACAAACAAAAAAACAAAAAAAAAAAAAAACTTGAATTCAGTACTGGTAATAAATCAAAAACAGTTTTGAAAATAATTGATAATGCGCATTCTGTCAGTATTATTGTGAAAGATTTAAATTAAACCATTTTATTTTTTAAAACACCCGAGTTTGTTCCATTTTTGACAATTATTGAAAAAACCCATAAACAAATTACAAATTTAATCCAAGCAGTTTCAAGGACCTATGTTTGTGTTGAAGCACTTTCCAGGCCTTGAATCTATACGTATGAAACTCAAGTACTTTTAAGAAGCGTAGGAACCCTGCAGACATACTTCATATCCTGGCAGAGCTTTACCCAATCAGTTGTTTAACATTCTCAGCAGGTCACCTTTTAGAATTTGTCTAAACATGTAATGGGTATAAAGGGCTGCACAATATTGGACAATTCTGATATCACATTTTTTTCTTTTTTGTGATACATTTTGGAATGTAACAGTTTCACAAGATACTTGAACAGCATTTGATGGTTTGCTGGGGAGTTTAACAGTTTTCAGGAACAGAAATTGAATGACCACAATTCAAAAAAAAAAAAATGCTTTTCTTGGTCTCATTTCTAGTATATCATTTCTCAATATCTAAATAAAAAAAAATCTTAGATCAAGTAAAAATTGTTCTGTTTTAAAATTCAGATAAAAGCAAAACTAGGAGTTTAATAAGTTAAATAATCTTGTTTTCATGTAGATATTTGGACTTGAAGACAAAAATTGTAAGTAAGAAAAACATTTTATTTGTTTCATAAATGATCTAAGACAGGGTTGTCCAAACTCTGTCCTGAAGGGCCGGTGTCCAGCATTGTTTAGCTCCAACTTCCCTCAAGACACCTCCCTGGAAGTTTCTAGTATACCTAAAAAGAGCTTGATTAGCTGGTTCAGGCGTTTAATTGGGGTTGGAACTAAAATATGCAGGACACCGGCCCTCAAGGACCTCAAGACACCCTTGATTAAGATGATTTGGCAAATCCTGGACCTTTTAATCTTGATAACTGATCTCTGGCTAATTTGGTTTTTCAAACAAATTCGCAAATCAGATTAAAATGTCTGGATGAACTGATCTAAAATAGTTGCATGTGCTGTGAAGGACAGATCTATCGCTCATTGAAATCATGATCAGCAATGCAACTATTGGCTGATGGCACAGCAGCATAATGACATCTGATTAATATTCAATTATCCATGCGAGCAAAATTACATAAAATTAGTAAACGGTTTGTAAAATATAATACGCAATAACTTTCCACATTTGTTGTGGGCTGCAGACTTTACACTTTCATGCATCAGGAGTATTTAGAAATTTATTTAGTTTTACATGGATTTTCTTTATTATAGTAGCTTAGACCCATTCAGGTTTCTTAAATCGGCGTAAGGCATAACTGGCTGTTTAACTTAATTTTGAATCAAAAAAAGCAATCTGATATTGGTAAAGGGGTCCTTAACTTTTGCAAAGCATCAAGTTTTATTTATTTATATAATATTTTATATATTTATTTTACTATTTTCCCAAGTGTATAACTACTATTGTAAGAAATTCAGTACATACTTTCAGTATTACCATTGCTTGAAAAGACCCCATCTAATCCAGTTTATATGAAATGAGCTGCTGCTCCCGAACAGGTTTGAGCTACCAAAACTGTTGCCATGACAGCAACTCTCGGATGAGTTTTAAAGGAAGGAAACGATCCTGGATATCCCCGTCAAATCGTAAATAACCAAATCCAACTAATTGAGTAATCCACGTACGAAGAACAGACCCCTGGTCAACTATAATCCAGATTCAACATTGCATATTTTTGCAATGTGACTATTGCGAATGTCCACATTGCGATATTGATGCTGAAATATATTGTGCAGCCCCAAATTTATTAACTACAAGAAAAAACAAAAAAAAAAAAAAAATTTAAAAAAAAAAATTTAAAAATAAAAAAGGGGGGGGGGGAAATGGCAAGCAGTAGTTAACAAAAATACAAAAGAAAAAAAAAATGCAAGAAAATTAAGATGTACTGTATAAGAAAAACAAACAGAAGGGCAGGAAGATTGAACAACATAAGAAAAAAAAAAAAAAAAGCAGATACCATTTAAACAGACTTTCATAATACATTTTAAAAAAGAAAACAGAAAAGATCAAAAAAATAAAACAATAAATAGGAGAAATACGGAAAAAAGTATTTTTGCAGTGCCTCACCTGAGCATGAAGTGCAGCTGCTGCAGCGGCGGCAGCCGCAGGGTAGGTGAATGCAGTGTGGGGCAGGCCAGGGCTGAGCTCTGGGGTGTAAAGCGGATAAGGAGACCAGGCCTCTGGAGACGCTGGGATCAACGCCGCCCCTGTCAAGTCATCTGAGGAGGAACAGCAAACCATCACCTCTGACTCAGCCAGCAGAACACATCAGACATAACCGAAATCAACACTTCAAATCAAAGATAAAGTATTTGACAAATTGCTGGAGTCGGAGGCCCTCACATTCCAGCAGGCTTTAAAATCTGCAGGAACTGAGCATTGGTACCTTTGTGATCTCTGGTAACTTCAGTGACTTGGAACAGAAGAGCGGCTGAATGAGTCGTGAAGTGCTAATGTTCAACTTGTGTAATAGAAATCAGAGAACAGAAAAGGCCATTTGCTAATGACACATGCATGTGGAGGTGGATTAGTTTCTTCTTGTGTTTTCCTAAGCGCTACTCTAGATGCGTGTGTCTGGTCTGTCTGTCTCTGCGGTGTGAACTACAGTGTGGGCCAGAAACTTACATGGATCCCGTGCTATGAAGTGCGCTCCTAGAGCTGGGTGGATATTTGTGGGATTCGGAGTGCCCATCAGCTTACTCTTTGCCATCTTCGTGTTGGCCTTAGCAAACTCTAACCGGAGGGTCTGCGGGTTTTCAGGGTCAAATCGAACCCCCTGGAGACACAAGGGGGGGAGGGGGATAGAGTAATGGGGATGGTTGTGCCTGCCAGACCCTGGTCAAAATGTGCAGTGTGTCTTATGCTGGTGCTCACATGCAGTGAATGTTTACTACTTTATGAAGTGACTGAACAGTAAAGCTAGTGGCTACCTAAACAGAGGTGGACACAAACTACACGCTAAAGACAAGAGGAAAACATTATTGCTAGAGTGGATTTTCCTAAATATGAGGCTTGGAGTTCTAAAAATAACACGAATTTGTGATGTGCTGGAAAACACCAACTTAGGTCATGAATCAGGGATGTCCCGATCAGATCCAAAAATAAATAAAATTAGTGTGCAAGCTAGGAATATTTAAATGTATCAGCTTTATGAAACTATTTTAAAAATCTGCTGTCACAAATGTGTTAAGCGTAGAGATAGATAACTGAATAGTCCACAAAATGAGTTCTGGTCTTGCAGTTCCATACTGAAAAATGAATGCAACATTTGTTGAATACGGACACCACAGATCAGGTCAAGCTTTGTTTTTTTGGAGGGGTGGGAGGGGTTCACGAAATGTAAAGCCTGTTGTCCATGATATTGGACTGGTCTTCCAATCAAACAGCAGTAAAGTTTTGCCTGTTGTAATTTGAAAATACTTAAACTACATTCACTGTGCTGAAAACACAAACGTAATTTCAATGGTTTAATTCACATTTGTTGATATTTACCAATACTTCATTGACTATGAGGATTGGATTTACGAAGTTAAATAAATTGTAGAATTAAGCTTTAATCAGAATTAAACAAAAATAAAATAAAGTCTGCCCCTTATAAAAATGGACAGTGGGCTTAGTTAAATATTTCAGTTGGTTTAGACATAAGGGATGGTTCACCCAAAAAGGAAAAATTTACACTTCTCTTTCCCTCCAGTTCCAAACTTGAGTTTTTTTTTTTCCTAATGAGCACAAAAGAACAGCTGGAAAAAAAAAAAAAAAAAAAAAAAAAAAAAAAAAAAAAAAAAAAAAAAAAAAAAAAAAAAAAAAAAAAAAAAATCTACAATCATTGACTTTCATAGAAAAAAATAAAATAAAATATGGAAGTCAATGGTTACAGGTTTTCAACTCCTCAATGTATTTTGTTCTCCACAGAAAATAAATTCATAAAGGGTGAACTCTTTGAATGTCTCAATTATAATGTATTGTGCAATCTATAAAAAAACCCTGAAAATTGTAACTTTGACAACATTTCAAGTAAAGACTAACAATTTGTATCGTTTTATTTTTAAATTTCATGTTGCTATATTTTTTTCTGAAGTACAGCTGTTTTGACCTGATGTCCATTGAAAAAGACTGGCATTATTATTATTTGGTCTTATTTATGAAATAACGGAAAGATTCTTCTGAAAACTGGAACAACTCTGGTTTCAAGGGGTTAACATCAGCGTGATGAAATTTTTGAAGTTCAGACATTTTCTAAATTCACAACGGCAGGGATAACGACGATCAAGTTAACACTATACTAATTTGTACCATAATTCTGTAGAACAATAACGAGAGATAAAGAACAGGTTGAATATTTTAATGCATTACAGAAATATGTAGATGCCAGCATATAGACTATGGTCGGTATAAGATTCTGAAGGTATGATAACCTTGGATAAAACATCACGGTTTCACGGTATAGTGATTACTGCTCTAAAATATATTTGAAACGTCTGGGTAAAAAACTAATACTATTTTCCCCTTTGAAAACAATACATTTTATTTTTTGAAAGATTTATGATATGTTGGAGCAGTAAACGCGTCAGGCTAAATATTTCAAATGAATTTACTTCTGCTGTCTTGATACGTTTCAAAAACACAGATTTCCTTACAATTTAAAACAGCATCTTTGTATAATTTTTTTCTGCTTGATACGTTTTTCCTTAAAAAAAAAACAATAATTAAAAAAAATCTTACACATACCTTAGGAACAGTATTGCAGAAAACTTTGGCAGTTTTAAAACCTTGACTTTTCCAAACCATGGTATACCTTGAAAACGGTCATCATCCCATGCCTAATATAGACTAAACAGATTTAACAACCTTAATATACCCAAGTGAACATAGCTCTAGAAAAATAAAAATCTTGGTTAGGGACACTCAACATTAGTGTTGGTTAGGATGACACTCAACATTAAATGATTCTGATCGAGACATTCCTATAAAAAATATGAGACACCATAAGGTTAAAAGAATAGCAGAAACTGCACTGATTTAAATGTCAAGACCGATACAAATCTTTGGCCATCTGTGCTATAAACCAGTTACAAACAGGTACAGTACAACCCTAAATATGTGCATGTAAAGTAGATAATGTATATAAAAGCACATCAAATATGAAGCAGGGCATCATCTGACAGTTTCTCAATAATTCAAGCCATTGCTTACAGATGGCTGCTTTCTTACATTTAATGCATTTTTAGCCGCTTCAGCGCCAGAACGACTGTCAAAGGTTACAAACCCAACAGGCTGGAAAAGAAAGAAACAGCAATCAATAGCCAAAAGCACAATATCAAATAGACGAGACGTTACATTTAACTGTATCAATTAAAAATTCACATCTATGCCGTTTTGTTTGTGTGTATATATATATATATATATAAAAAAATAAATAAAAATATTGATGCAATACATTGATGTCCACCCTATACACTGACAGGGGAAAAAGTAATCACAGCTGCAGCGCAAGTGCAAATATACAGGTTCTTAATTTACCGCAGACCTGGTCAGCTGTAATATCCAACAACGTCTCACCTGCTTTGAAGTTAGCTTGATAAGTGAACCCTCATAACCCTGAAAAGGAAAAGAAATCCAATTAGCAGCGATGTAGTCACATGCTTGAAAAAGGAAGAAATTCCTGCCGCACACCCCATAAGAGGCCAGTGCTGTCAGATAGAGACACTCACAGAGGACACACTTTACTGCACTGCTAACCTGCGTGACTGGAGCAGAACATCACCAAACATGATCCCAGATCTAGCACTCAGTTTATAAACATGATCACATCCAATTAATTCATTAGTTCATTTTTATTTTATTTTTTTTTAAAGTTGAATCAAAAACTTACGTCATTTCAATTCGCATCAATTAAACTGGCTTAAGTTAAAATTTGTGTAACTCAAGTAAAAACCTAATTAACTAAAATAAGTTAAATAAAAACATTTGTCCTGACTTCAATATAATTTGTACAGTGTTTATTTAAAAATAAATAAAAAGCTGAGAGTTGACCGATTAGATAATTTTTGCTGCTCGTTCAAACTACTTGTGTAAAAGCTGAAACAAATTTTCCTTTATGAATTTTCTGAAGATCCCACAGTAGCTCTGCTAGGTGTATGCCCCGAGGGCAGATCGAGAATACATTTATAGCCAATTCTACTTGCTGTAGCTATAAAAGTAGATCACATGCAGATGGCTTAATTCTGAACCTCTGTCATATAATGCTTGCATTCAAAAAGTGTGGAAACTGTATGAATTGGAACAACATGTGCATTGCGACATTAAAAAAAAATATATACATTCCTGAGATGGTCTCCTGTCATACCTTTAATTCTTCAATAACGAGCAATACTGTTATCAAGGCCACTCCTTTCTCTGCCCACCTTACCATCTAATTTTCTTTTTACACGTGCATGTATGTGAATGTGCATATACATGCATGAACGCGTGTATGCATGTAAATTTTTAACAAAATTTTATACATCAATTTCTCTTTCGTAGTTTATATGTCCCAAAGATGTTTGTTCTCTACATGCATTTACAACCATTTTGGAAGCTACAAATTGATTGACTAACATGGAAAAAACTAAATTTTTACACTGTATTGCACTCTATGTAATATTGTATTATTTAATAAAAATAAAGTTCCAAAACAAAAACAAAAAAAAGCTGAAACAACTTAAGTTTTTTTTGGCACAACTTAATTTTAACAAAATTAAATGGACTGAAGTTAACTTAATAGATTTATGCTGGGACATGGAATTGTGGATCCCTGCATTTTTTCCCCACCATAGTCAGCGGTATTAAAAGATATGGTTCACCCAAAAATGTAAAAAACTTTTCATAATTTAAAAAAAAAAAAAAAAAAAAAAAAAAAAAAAAAAAAAAAAAAAAAAAAAAAAAAAAAAAAAAGAAAAGAAAAAGCTGCAACCATTTCACTTTCATTGTATTTTTTTTTTTTTTATGGAAATCAATGGTTACATGCTCTCATATACTTTCCTCAATATCTTTTGTATTCAACAGTATATAAAAAATAAATAAATAAATAAATAAAACTCAAATGTTTTAAACCATTTTGGGTGAGCTACTCACTTTTCTCACCTTCAAGTGAACACCAGCACCAATTTAAAACGTTTGTTTTTACCTTAAATGGTCGAAATAGCAGATAGAGTTCACGAGGTTTGATATCTGTTGGCAGACCACTGACAAATAGAGTTCGAACCTGTAAAATACAAGAAAGAAATCAAATGTAATTTAAAATTTAAATACATATGTGGACAAATACTGGATTACAAAAGGATAAAAGACAGAAGAATGCAAATCACGATAAGGAATTTTTGTTGTGTGAAATGGTCATAGAAATTGTTGTGATAAGCGATATTGTCATTTTGGAATCATTTTATGCCGCTGATTTGATTATATAACAGCATAATAATGAAAATAGCCATAAACACTTAAAATACTTCTCATTCTTAAGGTTTAGATTTTATAATTTTATGTTAAAAAAGTAAAGGTCATATTATATATACTATTAACTGTCCAATTAGGCAAATGTCCAATTATAAACTTTGACACTGGTGAGGTAGAATGTAAATGTCATTGTAAATGGCTTTAACATTATTTGTGAATTTGTAAATGTATATTGCAACGGCAAAAACTGAGGTCAAAAGTATTGCACGTTAGGTCGATATATTGCTTGTCACAGGCTTCAAATTATACTTACAACTTCAGTATTAATTTAATTAAAACAAATAGAAAAGAGAAAAAAAATGCATGGCATGTAAATCAGCTATTAGCAAAATAAAAATTCTCATGTGAAACATGAAACTACAGGACAAACGTTCCTGGAACACATAAATATGTAGTTACATTCAGCTAAATGGCTACAGTAATAAACAAATGTGGATCCATTCGCTTTGACTTAGTGGGAGGTTCAAAGCTACAATGGACTGCAGTGAAACAGCGATGGACAACATCGCACAGTGTGACAGCACTTCCTTCCTCTGACCCACAGAAACAACCCCGACAGCGCAACACCATTCCTCTGCCCTCAAACACAGAGCCCCAACCCTGCACCACTACACCTTAATGACTGACTTCACCTGACAGATTACACACTTAATGACTTTAGGTTACATTTTAGAACAAATTCCAACACCGGTGAAGAGATGACGCCAATCCCTTTAAAGACATCAGACGATCTTTGAATCAGCTTAAAATTAAAACGTATTAAATAAAAAAAATAAATAAATAAAAAGTTTAAATAATAAAAGCCAATCATGATCACAGTATAATTGCTGCTTTTGTTCATTCAGAGTTTCTGCTGAAATACTGACCACATAATTGCATGATATAGCTGCTACATCCTGCAACTATACATTTTTTTTTTTCATTTGACAATTTAATGTCTAGAAATTAATCTGAGGCAACAATTAATTTTAATGCAATAATGTACATTTTCTGTAAACCTGCTTTTAAAATGTATTGTGAAAGCACAAAATAAATGTGAAGGTCATTTAAACAATATTAAAAAAATATATAAACAATATATTACATATTAAAAATGTTAAATTATATTCCAAACTGCTAAATATAAAGATGTTTTAAAGTTATCCTACACTTAAATCCTCAAAGCAAAGTATTTTTTAAGTTATGTGATTTTATGTCACACAGATTTAGATTTTCTTTGTCAATCATTAAATGTTCTTAATAAAAACGGACTGAGCATTGAGCGTTAAATTATATTTCCTTTTTTGTTCTTTTTCTTACACCACCAAACCTGTTAAGTACTTCAGTTAAGCGTATTCAAACTTTGCATTTTTCAAACGTAGAGCAAAGTGAATTAGATGACTGCTACATTACAACAAAGAGCTTAGAATGGCTTCTATGCTCTTTGATTACAATAAACATTTAGTGACGCTGAAGCCCATTTTAAACAAAGCAGTGATTTTCGCCTGTGATACATGACAGCTTAAGAAAACGAAAAAAAAAAAAAAAAAAAAAACACCAGATTTTAACAGACTACATAAACTAAAATACAAATGAATCAAAAATAGACTTCACACGACCCAAAATAGTTCCTTATTCTTAAAGGAAACGCCATTATCAAACGAATTGATTGCAATTTTTCTAAGCAAATGATTTGCATACCAGAAAGCACTTTAGTTTTGAATTATCTACAAAATACTGTTTTTAAATTCTCTTGAGAGATTATTTTCATTCCTCACAGAAAAGCCCTTCACGGAGAGTCGCTGAGGCAAACACTTCAGAAAAAAAAAAAGTTTGAAAACATTTCACTTCGACATAAACTCCTCACAAACACCTCTTTAAAACGCCGAGAACCCTCACCTCCTCTTCAAGAGAGACGTTGTTGTTTGGCTCGGAGTCAGACTTGACACTCATCTTGTGCGTAAACTTGAGACACCCAAAAGAAACACCGGCAGAAGTTTCGTGTTTTCTTCCGCGTCCTTAAAGTGCGACTGGATCCTGTTGGCGAAGCGTGCGGGACTCAGCAGAACTTGTGCGAGAACACCGAGGTCGTGTCAAAAGTGGCAGGTGAGCTGAAGACGCGAAGGTGACTCGGTGAAAAGAAGTGCAGTGCCTGGTGTGAGGGGGGGAAAGAGGAAGAGAAAAGAGCGGCGCCACCTCACATTTACCTCGTTTTAAATGTTAAATTTCAAAGAAAGCGGAGCTCATGGGTGAAACCTGTTCCATAGTTGACCTGCTCGCCAATTAGGTCATCAAGTGAGATGGGGCAGGCTCGAGAGTGGCGTTGCAGCTGGTGGAAAAGCCAACCCCTCCATTAGTGAATCATCGCCTTCACAGGAAAGCACTGACCAATTGAAAACGCTGCTTTTATTATTGGAGACATCTCATATCAACTCTATCACGAGAAGGGAGGAGAGTAAAGAAATGAAAGAGAGAAATGGCTTGTTTATAAGTTTACCCAAGAGATATGAAAACTTTGTATCTTTAAAGGAGGGGAGGAGGCAGTTTAGGGTCAGGGTTTAGCCTATACATCCTCTGTTTGTTTGTTGAAAAACTGAGCTATTCTAAAAATAGGCCTGACATTTGAGTGCACTTAATTGTGGGAACATCTGTTAAAAAGGAAAGCTGCTTGTCTTTAAGAGGTACACACATTAGCCGTCTATTAGACATGGGCCTGTTTTGCAAAGCTCATAAATTTTAGGCTGGGCTGTTTGCACCTTTAACTGGACTTCTGTCCCGTTTCCTGACATTGTGTTGTCGCACAATCAAAGTAAAGGAGTTTGTTGAAGCCGGCAGGGTGCGGTAGGGGTTGAGAATGTTTGGGAATGTTTTTTGCAATATTTTCTGATTGACCTAGTGTTGTTTTGTACAATCTGTCTAAATATAGACAATCCTTCTTGCCAGGCCTCTCTAATTCCATTGTACATAAGGGAAATATGAGCTATTTATAAATCTTACAGATGTTTATACACAGACATGCAGTTTGTATCTGCTTAATCCAGATACAGGCAACACACTTTGTTTAAAGCTTTAATGCACTAATAAATAGTTCGCATACACACACACAGACGCATGTATATATGGAGAGTTTAGATGCAAAAAAACTCTAAATGCCGTCTGAGATTTTCCTCTAAAATGAGCATTTTTATCAGGCTCCTGTGTGTATTTTCAGTAATATCATTTTTATGGCAAAGAATACATCCTTCTCCTGGTCCTCAAAGTGAAATAATTCAACATAAACGAAGGAGGCTGAGAAAAATATACATTTTCAATGGAAATTTAAGATGGCACTTAGAGGTTTTTGCATCTAAACTCTTCATATATAACATTTAAAAACAAAATCAAATGAAAGGTTGACCGCCCTGATGTCAATTTTCCATTAACACTTGTTCTTTTATTAAGCTGTGCCTCTTGTCTTGTTCTCAGGGGTTTAAAAATAAGTCAAACAGAGCACAGAGGTACGCACAGCCAATGATTATACAGCAGACAGACTGATAGACATATCAGTGGCAGGCTCTTAAAGAATGACAAGTGTACAGATTGGCTGAGTGCAGACATGCCACAGCTAGAGGACTGCTGGCGTTTGTCTTACACATTGCAATGCAGAGTGACATTCAAACTGATGGTTTTAAAATGTTTGGGGAATGTTTACATGACACTGTTTGAAACTAAAAATGGAAAGAAATGTATGTGTTTATGTTGTTTATTTAGAAGACAGCACTGGAGAATGATATATTGTAATCACCATATAAACTGTAAAAAGGCAATTTTGTGCAAACATTGACATCATGTACTGTATGTGTTCAGTCTGCAAGCACAAGTACTGTAAATATTATGGCAGATTACAGGATTGTACTGTATGTGTGAAGGCTAGTGTTGCTTTACAAATTAACATCACCGACCATTGGTTTTGACCAGTTTTGATCGTTTTAATTGTTTATGTACCCTAAATTTCTTTCTACGATTATTAAAATAAAGTTTTTTATTATTATGTTTCTATGATAAGGCCCTTATCATCCATACAGATTCCTCTATATAACAGGGTTAATTTTGACATCAAATTTTGATTTAGTTTTAGTCTTAGTCATTTGACTAAAGTTCCATTTTAATTTTAGTCATATTTTAGTCTTCTGAATCGTTTTAGTTTTACTCTAGTTTTAGTCGACTAAATTTCATAAGATTTTAGTGGACTAAATCTACTCTATATTCAGTTGAATAAAATATATTTGGTTTAATTTAAATGTAATTTAATTAAAATGTTGTATACATTTAGTTATTCCGTTTTAGTTAAGCAAAAGCACACACACGCAGATCTGAAATAAAAAGATCTGAGTTAACCCTGAATTTCGGGATGATTCCCTGGCATGCTGATGTCGCTTTAGATTTATTGTTTTATCAGCTTTTTCCTGCCCATACGGTTTACGGTCTATTTGTCTTGACATCAAACATGAATCTTCTTTTTCTCTTGGCTGTTACCATCTCATTATACATAGTTTAATCAGACAGACAGATGTCCCATGGATGATGATGTAATCGCATCCCGCGTCTGCTGTGGATCAGTTACTTTTTAAATGTGTGTGTGTGCGTCATGCGTCACACACCAAGATTAATTCTAATTGGATATTTTCCAAAAACGTCCCTCAATCACATTTTCGTCTCGTTTTTATTCGTCAACGAAAATGTCAGTATATTTTTATTATAGTTGTTGTCATCATCAATTATTTTTTATTTAGTTTTCGTCTAGTTTTCTTTGGTAGAAACTTGTTTGTCACAAAAATTATGACGAAAATTTTTCGGCAACGAAATTAACACTGCAATATAACATGCAAAGAACAAAGTTTTTTTTTTTATTAGAATTTCTTTCTATTTTTAATGTTCTTCACACTAAGATTTTTATATTATTTAGATTTAGATTTATTTAATAGTGTTGAAATAAAGTCAAAAACTACCTTTTAAAACTCATTCATTAATTTTTTTGTTCATCATACACTCTCAGAAATAAAGGTACATGAACTGTCACTGGGGTGGTACCTTTTCAAAAGGCACACATTTGCACTTAAACGGTCCATATTGGTACCTCAAAAGTATATATTAGTACCTAAAAAATTTAAGAGGAACACTTTTGTACTTTTTAAGTATTAAAATGTACCCTTGAGGTATTAATATAGACCTTTAAGGTACAAATTTGTACCACCCCAGTGACAGCTTGCGTACCTTTATTTCTGAGAGTGTAGGTTACCACAGCAGAATGAACCGCCAACTTATCCAGCATGTGTTTTATGCAGTGGATGCCTTTCCAGCCACAACCCAGATGTACACTGTACACTACAGCCAAATTAGTCTATTCAATTCACCTATAGCACATGTCTGGACTGTGGGGAAAACCGGAGCACCCGGAGGAAACCCACACGAACACGGGGAGAACATGCAAACTTCACACAGAAATACCAACTGATCCAGCCAGGACTCGAACCAGCGACCTTCTTGCTGTGAGGCGACAGTGCTAACCACTGAGCCCCTCTATCTCCCCCTTTTAAAACTTTTATATTTAATATTTAAGTGTTGTACTTTAGTTATATTTACACCGCACACACAAAAACAAATACTAATATGGACACTGCATGGTCGTCTGAAGGGGAAGAAAGATTCTTTAGATTGTTAAAATGTTCTTCACACTAAAATATGGCCAAAAATGATTCCACTTTGATAAAAACCCTCATTGGGAACCTTTATTTTTAAAAAGTAACACTTTATAAATGATAATTTCTCAAATTAACAACAAATATTATTATAAAGCTGAAGGTAAAAATTTTGGACAAATTGTTAATCGCCATCTTATTTCGTGTCATCTACTTGTTAGTGGTGGGTCCCCAACACAAAGCCTGTACAGTGAGGCCAGAATGCTGTGATGAGGCCTTCATGTTTTATTGGAGAAGAGCAGGCCCATTGTCCCAAAAGCCACCTCAATCTACACTCCTCCTCCTCACGGCTCACTGGGCCCGTCCCATCGCATCAGCATCACAGAGCTCCACAGCACTTAGCTTGTGTTCCCTGTGTCCTCTGTGCCTCACTGCGGATCCACCATTAACTCCAGCTCTCCTTCTCTCAGCTCAAGTCTTATTGAAGGAAAAACATCATCTTTGGAGAGTCTTTATCTCTTTGTGTGCATAACTGATGACTTTAATGAGCTTTAAGGGGTGTTCACTTGGCAGTTTTGGTCCGATTAAAGCAAACCTCGGTGTAATGTTCTATGTGGTGACTGAGATCCTTGAAAAGATGAGTCTCTGTCTACTTCCAGACTTTGGTGCAGTTCAACTGAATGAACACAACATCTAAACATCCTTACAAGGTGCAACCCTTGAAGAGGCATCGTGCTCAAGCATACCTGTTTTTCTGGTCAAAGTTGCAATTTTGCCCATTACAGTTTAATGCAGGTGTCTGAAACACATCTCTCTGTGTGTGCAGATCTTAGTTTGTTTGTGTAGATCTTAGTTTATGTGTGTGACAGATAGCTGTTTAGACTCTTTCACATTGCACTTTAAAAGCTCTTCATGAGTTCTCAACTGAACTGATACAATACCAATACCTACGTGTGCACCAGGGTTGGGTAAGTTACTTCAAAAAAGTTAATTACTCATTACACCATTGAAATTATATTTCAATTAATGTTCTAATTACTTTGTAAGTAATTTAATTACTTAATAATGAATTTAATTTACTTGACTCAATTTAAAATCACTATAAATCTAAACAGTATATTTAGATTTGAGTCTTTATGCGTTATTTTTTTTATGTAATATATAAGTATTTTACACCAAACATTCCTTGAAAGTATATAAAAACAATAATTATTTTGGAAAAAAATGAAAAAGTAAGCAAATATTGTTATACTTTTTCATTGTTATACCTACAGTGGGTACATAAAGTATTCAGACCCCCTTAAATTTTTCAGTTAATTTAATTTTTCTCCTCATTAATGCACACGGCACCCCATATTGACAGAAAAACACAGAATTGTTGTCATTTGGCACTTTTAGTTTTTTCTTTTTTAATTAATCTGCAAAAATGTCAACAATTCTGTGTTTTTTTGTCAATATTGGGTGCCGTGTGTACATTAATGAGGGAAAAAAATAGCAAATAGCTGCAATATAACAAAGAGTGAAAAATTTAAGGGGGTCTGAATACTTTCCGTAACCACTGTATACAAACATATATTGTTATACCTTATCAGTGGTGGAAAGAGTTCTGAAAAATCATACTCAAATAAAAGTACCATTACTTGCCCAAAAATGTAGTGCAAGTAGAGTAAAAGTATCTGTTGTAAATATTACTCAAAGTATGAGTAAAAATACCTTTTTTAAAGTACTCAAGACTTGCGAGCAGTGAGTATTACACTGTGAAAAGTCGATGCGTTTACATGCAGTTTGTGCAGGGATGTGTAAACGTAACATTCTGTAGTGCATTTATGATCTTCCTATATTCGTTTGTTCCTTCCAACCTTCCTTCCATTGTTTGTTTGATCTGTCCTTCCTTCCTTCATTTGCTTGTTCGTTCCTTCATTTATTTGTTCCCTTTGTTCCTTTATTAGGCCCTTTGTTCATTCATTTGTTCGTTTCTTCCTTCCTTAGTTTGTTCAGTACTTCATTGACTCCTCCCTTCATTCATTTGGTCCTTCCTTCATTAGTTCAGTACTTCCTTCGTTTGGTCCCTCCTTTCATTCCTTGTTTGGCCCTTCCTTCATTCTTTATTCGTTGCATTTAGTGATTGTTTAAGGCTGTTTGGTGATTTCAGTCATCCTTTGTTCATTCATTCATTCCTTCCTTCCTTAGTTTGTTCAGTCCTTCCTTGACTCCTTCCTTCATTCATTTGGTCCTTCCTTTCTTCATTAGTTCAGTTGTTCCTTGTTTTGTCCTTCCTTCCATTCCTTGTTCGGTCCTTCCTTCATTCGGTCCTTCCTTCCTCTTTTTATTCATTCCATTAGTGATTGTTTAGGGCTGTTTAGTGATTTCAGTCATCATACAGTTGACATCCTTTATTTTCATCACCGACATGCAGTCTATAAAAAGTCTCTGGGTCATTGCATGTAAAGACTTTGGGCATCTTCTTGGACACTTTTAATGCTTCCAAAAGGATTGCTGCATTTATAAAGTGTCTATGTATTGAGGTAGATTTACTTTCTAAGTGCAATTTGATTGGACAGGAATCACAGGACTGATTTTTCTAATCCCCAAAAACAAGAAAGAAATAAAGTAGTGACTGCAGGTTGAAGGAAAGTAGTGGAGTAAAAGTACTGATACTTCACTAAAAACGTATTTAAGGGAAAGTAAAAGTACACATTTTTAAAACTACTTAGCAAATTAAAATTCCTGAGGAAAAACTGCTCAAGTACAGTAATTTGAGTATTTGTAATTTGTTACTTTACACCACTGTACCTTATATGTTTACCTTTAATATATGAAACATATTTCACTTATCATATTGTTTATTAAACATGCAGTCATCTGATCATCTGATAAATGCAACCTATTTAGATGGAAAATAGAATTACTCTGCAAATTATATTTGTATAACAAAAATGTGATTAATCTGCTTCTCAGAACTGATTTATATATAACTGTTGAATTTATTTACAGTATTTAAAGCAAATATATTGTAAGTAAATGTAACTGCATTTTCTGTTTGTTGATCTGGAGCAAACAAACCAAGATAATCAAACTACAGTGTAAACACACTCTTAGATTCAGATTAATGTTGATGCATCAATACCACAAATGATGTTTCCCATACAGTCAGCAAGATTGCATGCCTATAAATGGATTTCTCCAAAATCTTCCACCAGACATCTCTTGGTCTTCACTTCCCACACTAGTCAATATATGTACGTCCTCATTGTAACACAGTTCTCGATCTCAGAAAACCTTCATCTTCATCCATTTTAGGTCTGATGACATACAAACACCACAGACCAAAAACACAAAGACAGCACAGTTCATTGCCTCAAAATCAGGGGGACATTTTTGCGACTATAAAAACAAACCATTGGCGTAGAATCTCTGCAATAATTGTTGATGCAGAACTGAATAAAACAAACACTGAGAGAATTAGGGTAAGCCCTGTTTGCATCAATACAGTCCTTTTCCTGTTTACTTCTTGATGACCTCTTTTGCGTCCTGAAGCAATGAGCCCTTTTGACTGAAGGATATTAATATGGCCTTTAGCTTTCTCTTGCATCTGTATTTTCTTGAACACAGTCCAAGAGAGTTGACAAAAGCTCTTGTGTTAATCTGTCATTTCCTCTATCTGTCTTTCCTTATATAAAAGAAAACATCTCTTTTAAGTTACCACAAATTATTACTAATGTTTTGATAGTTCCAAGCAAATATAATATATTTAAAATGCCATTTTTTTCTGTCGTTCACATCTTAGTTAAAGTTTACTACATCTTCTTGATTTGAAAAGCTATTTGTTTTATGTCCTCCCTCATGTTTTCACAAGCAATCCCATGTTTCCTGTTTAAATTTGGAAATATGCACATGAAAGGTTATGCAGTTAAAACAAAGGGCAACACATTCCCAGAGAGACAAATTAAGATCTGATATCCTGGAACTCTGGAGTTTTGACGCTGTCTTACATAAACATTCCATGCATTTGGGAAATGTAATCCCAGCCAAACTGTTATTGGACATGGATGGCTGTTTGTTAAAAAAAAGGAACATTTTGTGAAGATGATGTATAATGTAAAAACCAAGAGCTGAAATTGTAAATACTCTAGAAACTGGATGGGAACATCAAAATTTGGCCCTGTTCCTCGTGCCTAGACTGGCTGCCAAACAGGACAAATTACAACAAACTCCCAGTGAGGCTCTTCAGTGCTGGATCTCAAATAATTGGGCTTAGCTCATACTGTGAGAAGCAAACGTGAGCTACTGTGTGTTCAGACAAATCGCCTATTTGGAATTATTCAAAGATTGGGTTCTGACTATTGCATTCTGAAAAGTTTTGAGATACTGATGTTTAAAGCTTTTGTATTCCATGCAGTAAAAATGAAACATGGGTAAAGTCCCAAAATATTCACAAATTAAAAGAAGAAAGAAAGAAAGTAAAAAAAAAAAGGAAGAAAGGAGGGAACAACAAACAAACAAACAAAGATTATATACACTCACCTGCCACTTTATAAGGTACACCTGTCCAACTGCTCGTTAACGCAAATTTCCAATCTGCCAATCACATGACAGCAACTCAATGCATTTAGGCATGTAGACATGGTTAAGACGATCTGCTGCAGTTCAAACCAAGCATCAAAATTGTGAAAGAAAGGTGATTTAAGTGACTTTGAATATGGCATGTTTGTTGTTGCCAGACAGCAAAAATGTTCCATCTGATGAGTCTCGATTTCTGCAGTGACATTCGGATGGTAGGGTCAGAATTTGGCGTAATAACTTAAAAGCATGGATCCATCCTGCCTTGTATCAACGGTTCAGGTTGATGGTGTTGGTGTAATGGTGTGGGACATATTTTCTTGGCCCACTTTGGGCCCATTAGTACCAATTGAGCATTGTGTCAACGCTACAGCCAGAGTGATGTTGCTGACCATGTCCATTTCTATATGACCACAGTGTATCCATCTTCTGATGGCTACTTCCAGCAGGATAACGCACCATGTCATGAAGCATGAATCATCTCAGACTGGTGTCTTGAACATGACAATGAGTTCACTGTACTAAAATGGCCTCCACAGTCACCAGAGCTCAATCCAATAGAGCACCTTTGGGATGTGGTGGAGTGGGAGATTCACATCATGGATGTGCAGCTGACAAATCTGCAGCAACTGTGTGATGCTATCATGTCAATATGGACCAAAATCTAAGAAATATTATGTTGTTGGCCGGGTCCAACCCGGTACTAGTAAGGTGTACCTAATAAAGTGCCGTTTTTTTTAAACAAAAACAACATGACTATCTATAGAAAACTAATAAAAATTTTAAATGATAAAATTATTATACACAAATTAAGGACAGTTTCAGACTCGATATGCAAGAACTTTTTATTTGATAAAAGACTTACATATATGTTAACAGCTCTTTAGTTCAGTGTACCCCACTTTTAGGCAGAGAAATGTTTTAGAGTTGTAATTCAGAAGCAGGGCTAGCAATGCTAGAGCCTTTATATAAACAGTCTATGTGCTGTATTTGTTCATTATCACCCTTGAAACGGTTAACTCTGGATCAGCTCAGAGCTTTAGTGATAACTAAAAAAATATTTCATGATAATATTACAAAACTTTTGGTGAAATGACATTTAAGTGATAGCTTGCTCCAAAATTTTCTTTACCTTCACTTGTTTCAAACCTGTTTGAGTTTTTTTCAATATCATATGAAAACTGACTGAGAGGAAAGTTTGGCTTTGTGTTTCATTTTTAGCATTGCACTTGGTATCTTAACATCAACATTAGTATCACAATTGTATCATGCCAAGATTGTTTTGATTTTACAGTTATTTTTGTTAATCTTTATTATTCTCTTTGCATTCCCTATTAAGATTTATGGCAACTATAATATTGTGTAGAACGTATTTTGAGTTTTTGAGGTCACTCAAGATCTGTTGAAAGTAATTTGTTATTCTAAGTTATAAAGTTCCCCTATTATGGATTTTTGAAAATTATTGCTCATGCAGTGTGTAAATCAGCTCTAAGTGAATGAAAACAAACACAATGCACTTAATGGAGCTAGTGACGTCACTGTGAGGAACAGGGTTAGGGGTGGGGTTAGGTGAACCCATTAAAAAGCATTGCATGCATCTCAGATTGCACTGCATCGAGTCTGCAGCCAGACCCCTCTCATGACGTCTGAGTGAAACCTTGCCTGCCTACTTGCTGTGTGTGCAGATCTGGAAAAACTTAAACCTCTCTTATTAAACAGTCAAAAACAAATCTGATTCCTGGGGATTGGATCGCATCATGTTGTGAAGATACTGCATTTTTTGGCGGTTGATGAATTTGTGTGTGTGTTGTGTTAACTCTGCATAGCTTGTAGCTTTCTGGTTAAAGCTGCTTTCATTCTAGATCAGGGGTGTCCAAACTCGGTCCTGGAGGGCCGGTGACCTGGAGAGTTTAGTTCTAACCCTAATCAAACACACCTGAACCAGCTAATCAAGCTTTTACTAGATATACTAGAACAGGGGTGTCCAAACTCGGTCCTGGAGGGCCGGTGTCCTGGAGAGTTTAGTTCCAACCACAATCAAACACACCTGAACCAACTTATCAAGCTTTTACTAGATATACTTGAACAGGGGTGTCCAAACGCTGTCCTGGAGGGCCGGTGTCCTGGAGAGTTTAGTTCTAACCCTAATCAAACACACCTGAACCAGCTAATCAAGCTCTTACTAGATATACTAGATCAGGGGTGTCCAAACTCAGTCCTGGAGGGCCGGTGTCCTGGAGAGTTTAGTTCTAACCCTAATCAAACACACCTGAACCAGCTAATCAAGCTCTTACTAGATATACTAGAAACTTCATGGCAGGTGTGGTGAAGCAAGTTGGAGCTAAACTCAGCAGGACAACGGCCTTCCAGGACCGAGTTTGAACACCCCTGTTCTAGATGGTGCACTGTGCTATGAAACCCATTCATTTCAATGGCTTGTGCTACGCCAGGGCTGTTCAAACTCAGTCCTGGAGGGCCGGTGCCCTGCATAGTTTAGCTCCAACTTCCTTCAACACACCTGCCTGGAGCTTTCTAGTATACTTGATTAGCTGGTTCAGGTGTGTTTAATTAGGGTTGGAACTAAAGTATGCAGGACACCGGCCCTCCAGGACTGAGTTTGGGCACCTCCGACATGCATACCCACATGCACCAATCAAAGTTCAATATAGTTCAACTTTTTCCACTGTGTCAATTAATATTTGGAGTTAAAATTTTGAGTTACGATGAAGAATTCAAATACACTGGTGTACAAACTGTAGTGCTTTATCAATATATTCCTGCACTGGGGTGACACAAACTGTATATACTCTACCATGACTGCTTCCTTCAACAAGCTTTGTGTGCTTTCTGTTTCTGACACGTGTTGCACATTGTAGACCAATCATAACAGACGGGGTCATCAGACCAATCACTGCAGATCACGCAAAGGAGGAGTCTGAAAAAATTAACAAATCAGATGGGAGTCGTTAATATAATTAGGTAAAAATGAATGCAAATTATAAAGACAATTGCTGCGTCCCAATTCACATACTTATACTACGACCTAAAAGTATGTACTTTTTTGTGGACGAAAAATATATACTTTTGAGTGAGTAACAGAAAAGTATGCAAGCTTTGGGACATACTACTTCCTCGTTTCACAGATCGTTGTGTTGCTTAGTTAGAGCCCTGTCAATCATCCACATTTCTGTCGTATTTAATTTCCTACCTTATTGGAGAAGCAGCAGCAGGATAATCTCCCATTCACGATTCTTTCATGCAGAGAAATCTCCTCAGGTGTTTGGATAATTCTGCATTCAGACGGTAATGTCCAAACACGTCTTTATATAAGTTCAGTATTGTTGTTGCAGATGAAATATAACACAGACAGCGGTATTTAAATATTCTCCAGTGGGCTAGATATTAATTAACAGTCATACAAACATCTGTACCGAAGCCTCTCTGCTTGACGGTTGGTCTCGCGCGTCCATCATGTTTGTAGTTTGTTTACACTTTTCACCCGCGTTTTGTAGTTCTAATCGAATTCACGTCCAACGCGCAATGTACTGTGGGCAATATCAGCAGTTAGAGTACGGACGCTTCCACACTTAAAATTTTGACCGGAAATAATAAACCATCCGGGAGTTTTTAGCATACTCTTTTCAACATACTACGATTTGGGACATACTAATTCTACTTTCACATACTATTTAGGACGGATAGTATGCGGATTGGGCAACCCAGTGGCGCAGTAGGTAGTGCTGTTGCCTCACAGCAAGAACGTCGCTGGGTCGCAGGTTCGAACCTCGGCTGGGCTGGGTCAGTTGGCGTTTCTGTGTGGAGTTTGCATGTTCTCCCTGGGTTTGCGTGGGTTTCCTCCGGGTGCTCCGGTTTCCCCCACAGTCCAAAGACATGCAGTACAGGTGAATTGGGTAAGCTAAATTGTCCATAGTGTATGAGTGTGAATGTGTGTGTGGAAGTTCCCAGAGATGGGTTGCAGCTGGAAGGGCATCCGCTGCGTAAAATCGTGCTGGATAAGTTGGCGGTTCATTCCGCTGTGGCGACCCCGCAAGGGACAAAGCCGACAAGAAAATGAATGAATGAATGAGTATGCGGATTGGGACGCAGCAAATGACTGTGTTTTCTTTTCTTTTTGACCTTGCAAACATGTTGGCCTGTTGTTGAGGACTGCCTAAAGCAAAATATGAGCCTTTTATAATACAAAATATGGGCATTTTAATATTCAATGGATGAACTATGAGGAGAATCACTGATTGTTTACAGTTTGACAGAAATTACTCTCATAATTCAAGCAAAGGTGTGAAAAGGTGGATAGCTGGTGTTTGGTTGTCCTGCTGCTGCTACATCATGCAGGTGGTTTCTGCACACTGTGTATAGCTATACACAGAAATATCACTATATAATATGCATTTGTTCAAACATGACTCTAAAGAAGGTATCTCAGAAGACAGGATTCGGATGTGCCTTGATGCTTTCCTACCTTGGAACTACTTTTTAAAGGCAGCATTTCCCACAATCTCCAGATTTCGGATGAATGTTATAAAACTGCCTTGTTTCATTTTGCATGCATTAGACACCACGATGCAGGCTTAATGGCTCCTTCTAAATTACAAGTTTGAAGCATTTCTTTACCTTGGTTTAAAAGTGACGTTTATAAAGAGTTAAGAAAAGCCAGGCGATGCAGTGGCGCAGTGGGTAGCGCTATGTCCTCACAGCAAGAATGACGCTGGTTCAAACCTCAGCTGGGTCAGTTGGCATTTCTGTGTGGAGTTTGCATGTTCTCCCCGTGTTCGTGGTTTCCTCCGGGTGCTCCGGTTTCCCCTACAAGTCCAAAGACATGTGGTATAGGTGAATTGGGTAAGCTAAAATTGACCGTAGTGTATGTGTGTGAATGAGTGTGTACAGGTGTTTCCCAGTGATGGGTTGCAGCTGGAAGGGTATCCGCTGCATAAAACATATGCTGGATAAGTTGGTGGTTCATTCCACTGTGGTGACCCCAGATTAATAAGGGACTAAGTCGAAAAGAAAATGAATGAATGAATGAATAAGAAAATCCATTTTAATTATTGTGAAACATGAAGCAATATAACCCAGGACTGTTTATCAAGGGTATGGAATGACTTTTTTTTACACTTTAAAATATATTTAAGCACTGTTGAGAAAAAAGTGCATTTTCTAGGTGCTCCAGAGTGTATTTTTAAGGCTTGGTTGTGTTTATAAGATGCAAAGCAAAGTGTGCTCATGCTTGATTTGTAGAAAATCAGGTAATTTTGTTCATATATCTCACTTTGATAATATACAGCTACTCAGCTAACATGAAAACGATGGTCCTATTCCCTAGTTCTTCTGAAAGTCCACCCTCAAGAGGCTCTGATTGGTCAGCTAACATAATGTGCCGTGATTTGCAGATTGACTCCACGTCACGTTATGTTAGCCATATCACTTTGTGCCTGAATCAGACAGAAAATGAAGAGGACATAGGTGAACCTCATGTCTGCTCTCTAAAATAACATCTGACAAGTGTCTTTCACTTATATTTGAAATAAGCATGTGTAAGAAATATAAAACATTTACATATCTTTTGCGAGTTTGTTATCTGAGAATTATAACGCAGAGAAAGCGGCCGCAAAGAGAGACACTGCAGCACTGCAGAAGATTGTGGCTGTTTACAGCAGTTTGACAGATAAATATGAATTTGTAGCTAAATTGTTAACGGTGCCAAACAGTATTTCTCATTGTTTACATGCATGTTTATGTCCTCGCTACAACATACCGTTAACGCTAGAAACTGTGCATGTAATCAGGGCCGGCCTTGTACATTTGGGGGCCCTATAGCAGAATAATTTTGGTGCCCTACCTTGCTCTAAATAGTGGAGTATTGCCATTGCAAACCGGCCCACGATGATTATATTGCTTATTAAATACAATCAACGAAACAGAAAAGTAAAGCCTGATTTCTTCTACTTAATAACTCTCTGAATTAGAGCTGCACGATTCTGGCTAAAATGAGAATCGCGATTCTTTTGCTTAAAATAAAGATCACGATTTTCTCACAATTCTGAAGATGTAAAATAAAGGTTAATAAGGGGGCTATTCTTATTTTTATTATTCAAACATATGATAAAACAACAACAATAATATTATATGTAGGTCTACTGTTGGTTAAAATGCTCGATTTGGAATAGACTTAATTAGCATTATTATGTTTGTGACATCTGTCATTGACAACATTATTAGACCATTTTATTTCACTGGTAAAATTTGACATTTGTTATTATCAGATCCCCTCTTGCAATATATTCAACATTATAGGCTAGAGAAGTTATACTGACACTGTTAAACATTTATTTTCATGCACAACACTTTGTGTTCGCTATGAAAGAAAAACATATTAAATGCTTGTCGTAATCATTACTCTAAAATGCGATATGATTATTTAAAGAATGTGCCTCCTTTCGGTTTCATTTATAACTGCTAAGTGCGCTTCATACTTGCGGGGCTCCCAAACGATCGCTCTGTGCCACAAACTGAATGTTATTTACAAATTTATATACCTGTTATTCAGAGCCTATGCAAGTTCTGTTCACTAAAGTAGACATTATTCACAGGCACGGCCGACCCTCTCTGTGGTAACAGCTCACGGTCAGCTCACATCACGTGTGATTTCACGACCGCGAATACATCATTACATGAAGACCGAAGTGACATTTTTGGGTGAATTATACCTTATAAATACAGTATGTGACACTTTTAACACTATTTGGATTTAACACTTTTTTCGATTAATCGTGCAGCTCTACTCTGAATGACTTGGACCTTTTACAACAACACTGTTTCTGTCAACTAGCAGCTTCAAAAATTAAGAATTAAACTGAAGGGACCAGTGATTCCTACTTTGCATCCTTCTGGAGTGTTAAAAACATATTCTATTAATTAAGCAAACAGACTGAAGATTCTATAGCTATAGATTCTAGGTTAAGTTTTTTTTTATATATATATAAATTCCAAAAGCAAAAACCCTGCAATGAAACGACACTGAACAATAATTAGCCAAAAGTGAAAATGCATTACTTAATAATAAAATATACATTCTGAGCTCATTAAAAAAAAAAAAAAAAAAAAAAAAAAAAACAACAACAACAACAACAAACTATTAACATTAATGAAAAGACTGATCCATAAATAATAAAATCACGTAATATAAAGTAAATATGAAAAAATATTAATATAAAAAAAACTTATGAAAAAGGGAAGCAACAAATACTGGGTTAATGTTAATACCCAAAGACAAAATTTATTATTCCCTTCAGTCTCCTTTCCTGTTCCATACATTTGGGATGCAGGGTTCAGAGCTTACATTAAACTATGATTAATTCAATTAGGACATTTAGAAACATGTCTCAGGAAAAATATTACCAGAGTGCAAAATATGTCAGTGAAAGACACTTCAGTACTATTGCATTTCAGGAAAATGCGTTTTAGACTAAGTTTAAAAAACCATGTTTGTAAAACCGAGAAAAATAATAAAATGTATCATAGAAGATGACATTTATGAATCTGTTATTGCTTATTTTTGATAAGTGTGCTACTAGACTAAGTCTTTAACATCATCATTAGCACTTAAAAGCGATGCTAAAATGTGCTTGTCTTTTTTCGTCGTCATTTTTTCCCCTCAGTTTTTCTATGACTGAAGAATAGCGTTAGATTTCTTTCATTTTCACGGTGCAAAATCCAAAATAAATCACGTATATACAGTGTAATGAGGCCAACAATGAAGCAAAGGCTGTGTCTGTGCACGGATTCACGTTCTTGTGGTACCGGTCGGTTCATAGTGATTCTATGCTCTTTGCTCGAACCGCGAGAACACAGAAAGCATAATACGAGAAATGAAATGCTGTGACTGCAAGCTTCCTGTTGATCACATGACCTTCACCCGAAAACAATTTCAACTTTAATACAATTATGATTTTTTTTTCTTCTCAGTGAAAATGTATAAATATTTCAGTACTAAAGCACTGTCAATGAAAATAATTTGTAAAATGCAAATGAAAACGGTTTCAGCAAGGAAACGGCTCGCACCACTAGAGGGTTGTGGGGGCCCCCTAATGGCGGCGGGGCCCTAAGCAGCCACTTAGTTCACTTATAGGGAGGGCCGGCTCTGCATGTAATAGATCAAATTTAACAGATAAAAATACTTACAGGTTGTGGCTCACAATCCACAGCTTCGTCAGTTGGGGGAGTTTTTAGCCGAATCCAGCACTGAACTGGGAGAGATTCTGGAAGCTGTATAATATATAGAGATTCTGAAATTGGTATATATTATTTATAATTCTCTGGAACATAATTAGAATTAAATTGTAAGCACTTCTCTCTTTATGTTGTGTCCTTTGGAAGCCCAAATACAGAAACACAAGAAGCTCTGTGGAAAGCATCGAATGGACGCCATTTTATCTTTCTCTGCTGTAACATTACAGCGTCTCTGGCCACGCCTCTTCGCTACAGGGTGTGTATGTGTGCGCATGGTAAATGTGCGTAACTGGAAGGGCTTGTGATCTCACTAGCCCTGATGTATTTTTTTGTAGTCCCCAAAATTCATTCGCTGTAGGCTTTGCTAAGCTAACTGTAAAAGCCAATATCTCCCTTTGCATTGAACTTTGAGCATTTTACATTCAGAGATGTTGTTTATGGTCACACAGCTACATTACACATCAACTAAAGTTTAAAATATGATAACATAAAAAGTCAGTAAGCATTTTGCAGACCCTGTTTTTAGTCGCGTTTTATATCCCAATAGTGCATAGCCAGGGAATAATTGCAATTGCAAAACATGCAATACTGAATTTTCTGAAAATACTGAAAAAAAACAACAGCAGGCTAAAGAACAGACTTATTAACGATGACAGATCATTTCCAAAATTTACAAAGCTTCAAAACATTTTCTTGTTAATCACTCATATCTTCATTTTCATACCTAGAAAGTTGCCGTGCCATAAAGACCTGAAACTTGATTTTAGGGCTTTTTTAAAGACTTTTTTTGAGACTTGCCATCAAGCACAAACAGCTTTTTGAGACCCACTTTTCTGATGGCACAAGCAGAACTTCACTGAGCCATTTTAAACCTCTCGCACAGAACAGACTGCAAAGTAGAACTCCAGAAACACAGAAAAACCAGTCAAGAGGAACTGATCTCATCAAATATTAAACAGAAGTCGGGGGAGTGATTCACTGATGCATGGGACTGTTAAGGGCCACTCATGATGGTGCTTAAGTGGGCCAGTGCATACGCATATATTAAGATTTACCTTCTCTACATACCACTGTAATGATAAAGCTTTTGAAAACTCAAACTGATACAGTTGAAGTCAGAATTATTAGCCCCCTTTTAATTTATTTTTAAAATATTTTCCAAATGATGTTTAACAGAGCAAGGAAATTTTCACAGTATGTCTGATATTTTTTTCGTCTGGAGAAAGTCTTATTTGTTTTATTTCAGCTGAAATAAAAGCAGTTTTAAAAAAAAAAAAAACATTTTAAGGACTAAATTATTAGCCCCTTTAAGCTATATTTTTTTGACAGTCTACAGAACAAACCATCGTTATACAATAACTTGCCTAATTCCCCTAACATGCCTAGTTAACCTAATTAACCTAGTTAAGCCTCTAAATGTCACTTTAAGCTGTATAGAAGTGTCTTGAAAAATATCTAGTCAAATATTATTTACTATAGGTATGGGTATGAGGAAAGGCTAATGTTTATTTTTGTTTATTTAATGATCTGATAACAGTTCTTCCAAATTTCAAAAACAAATATGGTCGTTTCGAGCTTTTACAGTAGGTCAAAAACCAAATGCTTTAATTTGTTGAGATTGAAAATGATGGTTAATCCATCATATATTTAATTTGATATTTTCTTAACTGTTCTGGAGGTAAAACATTGGTATTATGTCTAAAAAAATATTACGTTTGCAAAAAAGGCTCTTAATGACAACATCTATTAATATTTGGATAAAAATATCACCAGGAGTGTACAGATTAAAACTTAAAGGTGCAGTATGTAAGTTTGACACCCAGTGGTTGAACTAGGTATTGCAGTCCTGAATCATAATAAAGGTACGCCGGGTTGCCAGTTTGAGTGATTTTAAACTGTGTTCTAAATAAAGCAACGACACGCGATTGAGGGAATATTCTCCATATTAAAAGGAGTTTTGGTTCTAACCAACACCTCGAATTGATTTATTAGAAGCGGCTTCTATTTCTCACAGCTGAACAACAGAAACCTATGACAGATCACCTCAGGTAAGCCTCGTGTGCTTTATTCAGTGCTAAATGCTAACAATGCGAGTTTGAATGCATTTTACATGACGTGTATTACCATATACTGAAAGCAGAAAGTTCACTTCACCTTTAATGATGTTAAAGAGGGTTAACATGTATTAAATAGATTCTAAACCTTGCCGTTTTGTGAGTGAGTGCATATTCTGTGCTTTTGAAAGGCTGTATTTAAATTTCTGCCGTGTTTTGTGGTGCAAACAGCCAAATGGCTCATCACTCATAACAATCTCGTCACAGCGTGTTGTTAGGACACGCGATATAACCTGCTCACGTTCCTAATATTTATGTCATTTGCTAATTAACGTCATGTGGAACTGAATCTGTCTCATTTTGACATCTGATACTTTCCACTACACTGTAGCATTTCGCTCATGGACGCACGCTTTCAGAGTCTTTCTGAATGAATGAATGAATGAATGAAATATGCTGTTTTCCAACAAGGCTACCCCGGGGTGCTGAATTATAATTGGCTAAACTGGCATGTGCATGTAAAAATTACCTAAACAAAGACATCGTTCCGGCACGGAAAAAAACATTTTCAAAGCAGAATATCTGACTTCAGCATTGTTTGTCAGTTAAACAAGTATGTTCACTTGGGATGTTTCTTAAATATCTCCACACATATTATTGTATTTTTATGCTTTAGAAGAGTCAAAAACTTACATACAGCACCTTTAATTAAGTATCTCTCTCTCTCTCTGAGATCTATATATACGAAAATTAGCATTTTAGCATTTAGCAATTAGCATTTTTATACGCTCAATTTTACATATCATTCATTCATTCATTTTCCTTCAACTTAGTCTACTCATTCATCAGGGGTCACCACAGTGGAATGAATCACCAACTTATCCAGCATATGTTTTACACAGGGGATGCCCTTCCAGCTGTAACCCAGTACTGGGAAACATCTATACACACTACAATTTTACATATCACCAATTTTAATTTTAACTAATGTTTTACATGAATTATATAATAGAATATCCCCAATTTTGGCGGCATGCACTGTCGCCTCACAGCAAGAAGGTCACTGGTTTGAGTCCCGGCTGGATCAGTTGGCATTACTGTGTGGAGTTTGCATGTCCTCCCCATGTTCGTGTGGGTTTCCTCCTGGTGCTCCGGTTTCCCCCACAATCCAAAGACATGCGCTATAGGTGGTGCTAAATTGGCCGTAGTGTTAAGAATGCGTGAATGTGAGATTGTATGGATGTTTCCCAGTACTAGGATGCAGCTGGGAGGGTATCCGCTGTGTAAATCATATGGAGTAGAATAGTTGGCGGTTCATTCCGCTGTGTCGACCCCTGATAAATAAGGGACTAAGCCGAAGGAAAATTAATGAATGAATGTTCCTGATTTTCAATGACAAAAAATGAAAAGAAAAATGTTATTGTGACCAATTGTCATCTTCTGAAAAAAAAAGACTAAATAAAAAATAAATGTGATGGTATTCCTGCTGTTACAATTCTCTATTAAAAATTATGAAAAAACATAACTTAATCTTCTGTGAGGAGAACTAGATTTCATAGTTTAATACTGCAAGTTCTACCCCATATTGTTTTGAATCACTTTATAAATCCTCCTCATCAATCTATTTAAGTTTACGCACTAGCAGACAGTAAGAACAATGCAGTTGGTAAATCGCTAAAACAAGGACTTGCACTTCAGACTTAAATACAGAAACCCATCTGTCCATCACATCCACTAAAGTCAGTCTAAGCCCATAAGATAGATGAATATTTCATAATGACCCTCCCTCCTGTACGGGCCTGTCAGCTCCTGTTCTTTCCACAACTGCACAACACTCTCTCTCTGGACTTAAGAGGACGGTGCAGCTTGCATTATTCAGACACTCCATGCTGTGCACTTTCTGTCCCTTTAAAAAAAAAACGGGGCCATATGGGATGATAAATAAAGCAGACTAAAATGTAACCATACATGTTCAAGATCAGAAATGTGTCGTCTGTGCAGCTCTGAAAGTATGCGCTCGGAGAAAAGTTAGTGTTGACTCAGCCGCAGAGGGGAAACTGTGAGTGGTAGAAGGTTTTTAAACACAACCTCGCTCACCCTCTGTTGTTTACATAATATTGGACACAGTTATGCCCAGAGAAGTGGACACAGTGTGTGTGTGTGTGTGTATGTGTGTGTGTGTGTGTGTGTGTGTGTGTGTGTGTGTGTGTGTGTGTGTGTGTGTGTGGTAGGGTTAAGAATGGGGAACAAAAGGACTATTGACATCAAATGGTTGACGATCTGCCAGGAGGACAGCTGCTTGATCAGGTCAAGCGATATTAATCAATGAGATAATAATATTTATGTTATTATGATTACAATATAGAAACAGTTTACTATATATATATATATATATATATATATATATATATATATATATATATATATATATATATATATATATATATATATATATATATATATATATATATCAAGGAGAAAATAATTTTAAGTATTATTATTAATTTAGAATAATTAATACTTAAAACATTAATAATAATGCATTTTATTGTTATTATTATTGAAATACAGTATAACAACAATTTAAGAGTAAATAAATAATAACATATAATGCATTTATACTGAATGAAGATAGATCAAATATAATGATAATAATAATAATAATAATAACAATAATAGTATTTTTGTTATTATAATCACAATATAGAAACAGTTAATATATATATAGTTATAATATTAAATTAAGATATAATAATACATTAAATACACCAGTGCTGAATTATAAATAAAAACATATTTTCAAAGAGAAAATAATTTTAAGTATTATTCATTTAGATTTATTAATCATTTTAAAATGAATAAAATAATAATAATAATACTTTTTATTGTTATTGTTATTGAAATAACACCAATTTAAGAAAAAATAAATTGATAACAAATAATGCATTTATAACAAATAATGATAGATAAAATAATAATAATAGTAATAATAATAATAATTATTATTATTGCTATTATTATTAAAATATAAGCACAAATTAAGAAATTTTACACATAAATATTAATGGTAAAGTAAATAATTTAATGAGAAATAATATTTAGTTATAAATAAATTCATAATAAATATTAATAATAAATAAAGATCAACAAAATAATTAATTGATAATTAACAATAATTAACAACAAAAACAACAATTATTATTGTTCTTGTTGTTAGATCAGTGTGGAAATGACAACTACATTGACAAAAAATATCTTTTACAACGTATAAAAATAATAATAAATATTAAATACAAATGAATAAACTGTATTAATGACTAATATAATATTAATAAAAATTAATAATAATAATAATAATAATAATTAACAATAATAATAACAATAATAAATAATAATAATAATAAATGAATGAATAAATAAATACATAATAATAATAAATGAATAAATAATAATAAATAAATGAATTAATATATAAATAATAATAATACTAAATTAATAAATAATAATAATAATAAATAAATGAATGAATAATTAAATAATAATAATAATAATAGTAATAATAAATAAACGAATAATTAAATAAATAATAATAATAAATAAATGAATGAATGAATAAATAAATGAATAAATGAATAAATAATAATAATAATAATAATAATAATAATAATAATAATAATAATAATAATAATAATAATAATAATAATAATAATTTATTCTTTATGAAGAACATAAGTATAGCTTCCTTTGCTTGTAAAAAATATCTAATAACAATATATAAAATTATATTATATATTTTATATTATAACCATTAAATTAAATATAATTTCTTGAATATAAAATGTCTTTAAATTTGAATTTAGTTGAGAGAAGTTGTATTAACTCCAGTCTAGTATCTCTCAAAAAATATCTGTTTCCAGATTACCATCTGTCCAATGCCACACGTGTGTTTACATTTGCATGTTTATAAAATAAAATCTAAAGGGTTTTTTTTTCAAACACACACACACACACACTCACATTCGGAATCAACGCTCATCCAACATTTTGTTCAATTTGTCCTTTTGAAACAAGCCTATAATGTACAGTTCTATCCAGTATGCGTCTCCAGTGTTTCCCTTGCAGTGTCTGCAGGGTGGAGGAGGGCAGGCTGATGAACACCACCTGCTTTGGCCTCCGCCTGACCCTCCGCCGCCCCCACAGAGAGGCATTCCTCACCCCTCACTCCAGAGTCATGTTTGTGCTGAGGAAGATTAGACAAATGAGAAGTCTGCGCTTCATGCCTCTTTATCTAATGAGGCGGAGTCTGCGCTGCCAACAGCAGGATCCTGTTATTACCGTCAGTCATTTACACTGAGCTCATATCATTCTCAGATATTACACACGAGCTAGTGGTGTTCTTATACTGACATATGTAATGTAAGCAGCAGATTAACGCTTGTTTGGTTTAGCGTGTCGCTTTTGAGAGGAACTAAATGTATATTTTTTTACAAAGTAACCACACTCAAAAATGGCATTTGCTGTTTGTTCAAACTGCTTAGTTAAAATGAGTTAAAACAACACAATTCTTAATAAAAGTTGCATTAAGTTGCGACAACTTAATTGTTTAATCCGCTTAAATTTGCAAAAATGAATACGTTAACTTAATTCCTTTATGTTGTCTCAACACAAATCGATTGTGTGGAACCCAGCATTTTTTACAGTATATTTACTTACTCTCAGGGCCATTTATATCGAAGCTGATATTTAGCTGCACCATGTTAGTGTTTCATAATGTGCAGCTGTTATGTGCAAATTGGCATGTAAAGTGTGTTGTTAAATAAGTGTGTGTATAAAAAGTGTATAGCAGGTAGTGATGTTAGTTCCACAATTATTATCATCAAGTGTTCATGAGATGGATTGCCTGAGGGAAGAAACTGTTTCTGTGTCGGGCTGTTCTGGTGCGCAGTGCTCTGTAGCGTCGACCTGAAGGTAAAAGTTCAAACAGGCAGTGTGCTGGGTGTGAGCGGTCCAGAGTGATTTTGGCAGCCCTTCTGCTCGCTCTGGATAAGTACAGTTCTTGGAGAGTAGGGAGGGTTGTACCAATGATTCGCTCAGCAGTCCGAACTATTCGACGTAGTCTTCGGAGGTCGGATTTGGTAGCTGAGCTAAACCAGACAGTTATTGATGTGCAGATGACTGATTCAATGATGGAGGTGTAGAACTGTTTCAGCAGCTCCTTTGGGAGGTTGAACTTCCTCAGCTGACGAAGAAACCACAGCCTCTGTTGAGCTTTTTTGACAATGGAGTCAATATGAGTGTCCCACTTCAGGTGCTGAGAGATGGTGGTGCCCAGGAACCTGAATGACTCCACTGCTGCTGCTCTGAATACACATAACATTATAATTCTTTACATAAAATTGCTGTAAGGCAAAAGCAAAGGTGGCATAATCAAACTAATAGTAGACTATTTGTGTTAAAACTGCTGTTTTGCTTTAAGGTGCAGTATGTGATTGCCATCATAAACATTTTTTGCTGTGCTGGTTGAAAGTCTCTTCACATTCTGATAGTAATGATTAAAATAAATGATCTAAATGTGTTTATATGTATTTTTATATTCTGGGTGAGGCATAAGACTAAAAAAATGTTCATCCAATTAAATATTGTTGGGCTGACATTTCCCATAATTCTGATAAGTAGCCCAAACTGTCTGTCAGCAAGTGTAAATTTGAACAACTGCGCACCCTTTCAGGCAGATCCGCCATTTGGCAGGCACGTGCACCGCGGTCATGTGGACACGAGTGACAGCGCTAAAAACAAATGCTGAATCAAAACATTTTAAAATCCTGAATCAATATTGGAGTTACTTTTGGACGCTGGAGGAAGGATGACACCATGGCTGAAGTACTGTATTTCTTTTAGACAGGTCATGTTATGTTTTAAAACTATTTTAGTCACGCAAAGCTGATTTAGATTCGGTGTTTTACGAATGGGTTATATGCACAGAAGTGTTGTTCAGCCACTGAAATCTTCCGGCAAACGATTGATGTGACTATTTTCAGTTTCATAAGGTCCTTTTACAGCATCAATAATGTCGATTTTTTATTTAGTTTAACAACAAAACATCAGTAAATAGCGCTATTCAGCCTAGCCTGCTTTACTGAGCTGAAGTTGGTTTTATATTCACATTGGTTCATTTTTGGACAATGACAACCTGTGATGTGCTCCCTATATTGTTTACCGCTACTCTGAATATTCGCTCCGAAATAGCATGTAAGTATGGCTTAGTTATAAGTGTAATTCCTGCACCCTGCCGGCCAACCACTAAGCACACAGTAGTCGCTTTAGGACAAAGCACGTGAGAGAGTGAAACCAGCGATCCTTGCGTGCATGAAATATTGCACATTATGATGAGTTTTGCTTGCTACACAACTGAAAATGTGCTAGATATAATACAGTTTTTCCTTTCGAAATACTGGTATTATAAAGTTTTCTAACTGGCGAATGACATAATCTAGTGGGTTGTCTGCTGTCATCTTTAATGCAAGGGAAGGACTGTTTTCAAAGATATTATGCTAATAATGTGCTAACGAATAGCATTTTGGCAGATCACCTACTGCACATTTAAGTACACTACTAAAAACATTTATTAATTGCAATACTACATTCGTTGTATATCGACTGGAATGTCCGTGTGGATGTTTTTATATAGGAATGACTAAGAGAAAATTAAAATTGAGATTAGCGGAACATAAAAATGCGATACGTATCTGTAATCCACAATATCCTATGGCCCTACATTATAAAAATCAAGGTCACGACAATCCCAGTTCATTAAAAATAGTTGGTATTGAACACATACATAATTCTATAAGAGGAGGAGACAGGATAAAAAGATTAAAACAGAGAGAGACATTTTGGATCTATACATTAAAAGCGACTAGATTTCCAGGTTTAAATGGCGAATTAGACTTCTCTTCTTTTTTGTAAAACAGTTTTTTTTACAGATGATTTACAGATTTCCATTGATTATTGTATGTATTTATATATGCATTTGTGTGTGGGTATATGTATGTATGTGTGTATGTATGTGTATGTATGTATGTATGTATATATGTGTATATTTGTATGTATGTATGTATGTATATATATGTATATATATATAAATATATATATATATATGTATGTATGCGTGTATATATATATATATATATATATATATATATATATATATATATATATATATATATATATATATATATATATACATATATGTGTGTGTGTATGTATATGTGTGTGTATGTGTATGTGCATATGCTTGTGTGTATAAGTGTACAAGCCATGTTTAAGAGTATTGATCTGTACATTTTTACTAATCTGTCCTATATATTTACTTATTTATGCTTGTGTCTGCATATATGCGTATATGCCCTGTTTCATCATTAATGATGGTAGTTGACTTTGTTTGTTATATGACTATATGTTTGTTTTTGAGTGTTGTTGAGATATTTAAATGAGTCATGTGACCGTAGCACTTAAAAGAAACTCTAGAAGCACCTGATCACTGTTAACCTGATGAAGGCAGTTCTCTGCCGAAACGCGTTGGTTTTTATTAGGAATTGGCCATGTGAATAAAGGCTTTTGAAATTTTTCACATTTTTCGAGTGCCTTGGACTGATTTTTGTTGCTTGATTTTGATGAATCCCTCACCCACAAGAGCACCGACAAAATACTTGAGCTACCCCTGATCGCTTTTTGTTTGTTTTTGGAACACTACTAAAAACATTTACATTACTTGCTAATTTTAGGCTAACAGGTAAGATTCCACAATTTGGTTCCTTTAACAGAGAAAACAGATTGACCAAAAGAGGTCTTACACTTTGGGACAAGACAGTCACCATTAGCAGTTGCTAGAGTTACTCTGTGTACTGAATACACATCCCGTAAATACAGTAAGATTCAACAGTTCTGCATAAATCAGTTCAGAGAAGCAGAGTCATTGTGTTTTGTTATACAAGTACATTTAGCAAAATAATTCTATTTTTCAGCTAAATAAGGTTGCATTTATCAAGACGACTGCACATACTTTGCGATTGCAAATTAATGACAGTATTATGTATTAAATTATGTATTTCATATAGTGTCATTAATTTGAAACATTTTGTGTTTTGATACATATAATGTTAAACTTTTTTTTTAAGTATTACATTTTATTTAAAGCTAAAAGACTTTTTTGGGCAAATTCAAATATTTAAAAGGGTTTAATTTTTTATTGCATATCTGTTGAGATTTGTTGGGATTTTATGGAGCCAGGCAAGTAAATTACGTAATAAGTAATTAAATTTATTTTTATTCATTCATTTTCCTTTGGCTTAGTCCCTTTATTCATCAGGGGTCTCCACAGCGGAATGAACCAACAACTTATCCAGCATATGTTTTACGCAGCGGATGCCCTTCCAGCTGCAACCCATTACTGGGAAACATCCATACACACTTATTCACACACACACCCATACACTATGGCCATTTAGTTTATTCAATTCACCTGCATGTCTTTGGACTGTGGGGGAAACTGGAGGAAACCCACGCCAACACAGGTAGAACATACAAACTCCACACAGAAATGCCAACTGACCCAGCCAGGACTCGAACCAGCGACCTTCTTGCTGTGACGCCTAAATATATTTTCAAATAATTTAAGTGATTAGAAAAGTAATTTAATTAATTAGTAATTAATTATTTGTTTGAAATAACTTGCATAACTCTGGAACTAAACTTAAACTATACTCAGCAAATCTCCAGTAAGTGCAGAGGACAAATATTGTTCTTTGCCACCCGTCTTTACCTCCCATGAAATTACAAACAACACAAAATACCTCAGCTAGCACTTTTACTGCTCACTTCTTGAAGATTGTTACTTTCTTTGAGGTAAAAGAATTTACAAAAATATACATTCGCCCTACCTAAAGGGGCAGTTCTCTAAAAAAATGAAAATTTACTCAACGTTTACGCATCCTCAATTGGCTCTAAAGTATGAAATGTTGAAAACTGGCATCCATAGACTTCTATAATGGGAGAAGAAGAAGAAAAACACTATGGAAGTCAATGACTACTGGTTTTTAACATTTTTCAAAATATCTTCCTTTTTGTTCAACAGAAAATAGCTCAATCAGGTTTGGAACAACTTGTGGGTGCACATTTTCAGCTTGTGGGTGACCTAACTATCCCAAGGACAACGTATTTTATTTTGTTAGTTATTTATTTTATTATTATTATATTTTTTTTATTATGTTGCTTGAGACGAAACCACAAAATGGCATAAATATTAGTTTAATAATTACTAAATCAGCATGTGCAAAGAAATTCATCCATAAAGTTTAGATTGAACATTCTGCTTCAATATCTGGTCACTTTAATACACTCTCAGAAATGAAGGTACGTGAGCTGTCACTGGGGTGGTACCTTTTCAAAAGGTACACATTTGTACTTACCTCAAAAGTATATGTTAGTACCTATACATTTTAAGAGGAACACTTATGTACATTTTACGTACTATATACCCTTGAGGTATTAATATGGACCTTTTAGGTACAAATTTGTACCTTTTGAAAGGATGCCACCCCAGTGACAGCTCGCATACCTTTATTTCAGAGAGTGTAATTACATATAGAATTTAAGATAACATATAAGTATTTTTGTTAAGTTAAATATGAGAGGTGGTTTAAGTATGAGTGTTAAAAATAATGATACAGCATGTCTGCAAAGAATATTAGTGATCAGTTCTTATTAATTTCACTCTGGAAATGCTGTTGATGAATGCAAATACTATATTTACTATAAGTATTTATAGTTTTTACTTAAATCAAAAATGACATGAAATAGTGCAATTATGTGCAACCTCAGAATATCAAACACATAATAAATCCAATGCTGAGAATACAGAAGTAATCCAAGCATTATATAAGAATTACTTTTTTTTTTTAACTTACTTGCATTTAAAAATTACATTTACTTGTTTTTGAACACATTATGCTTTTTTTACTGATGTTTTCTATGATGTGTTCAAAAAATATTTTAGTTTGTGTTTATTTTATTGTCATACATTCAATTCAAGCTTATTTTTAAATAGTAAAATATCTGGATTGACGCTGTCGGCAGAAGAGAGTACTGAAAATTACTAAACAAAGCAACCTGAAGTGACAATGAAAAAATGACTAATATTTCAGGATTATTGCTCCATCTAGTGGAGATGTCACGACAAAACGAGCGATGTAAACTCGATTCCTCCATTTTTATTATAAAGACAACGTTTTAATTCATTAATTTTCTTTTCGGCTCAGTCCCTTTATTCATCAGGGGTTGCCACAGCGGAATGAACCGCCAACTTATCAGCATATGTTTTACACAGCGGATGCCCTTCCAGCTCCAACTTGGAAACATCTATACACACACACACACACTCACAATTTAGTTCACCATGTCTTTGGACTGTGGGAAAAGCCGGAGCACCTGGAGAAAACCCACGCGAACAACAACATTTAATCTAATTTATGATTTTGTTGTTGTTGTTTAGCAATCTTCACATTTAATCCAGCGTTATATGCTATTTTGTATGTTTTGAATACATGAATGTCATCAAAACTATTGATGAACTAAAACTAATTAGCTATTTTGAGGTATTTTCAGTATAGGATGAGAAGGGCAAAACAAACCACACTTCCCTTTCCTCCTCCCACCAGTAACTCCTAAATGATGGTGTGTGTGTGTGTGTGTGTGTGTGTGAGAGAGAGAGAGAGAGAGAGAGAGAGAGAGAGAGAGAGAGAGAGAGAGAGAGAGAGAGAGCAGTCGGCAAACCTGCGACTCGAACAAGTGCGCAAGACACAACAAGAGCAACTCCGAAGAGAGGAAATGATCAACACACAAGCAAGGTAAGCTAATAACACAGTCTATGTGTATATATTTTTTCTTTCGGTTGAGTCTGTGTGTAGCCTAGAGCATCAGTTGAGAGACAGCATCTTGACTACATTGCTGATACGGTTTGCCGTTTTACTGTATGACTAATTGATTAAATAACACAAACCCCAATGACCCCTTAATTTACATGGCATTGCAACTCAAAAGATAAGTGGCATTATTTAACCCAAATCAACTGCTTCCTGCAAATAAACAAACTGTGGAAAAAACCTTTGGATTGGTGGAATCTCATTCTCTGAAAATATCCATGTAGTGTATTGTTTTCCTCGTTTTATCCAAGAAAGATGTTTAGATGTGCTCTATATTTAGAGTGGTGGTGATGGTGGTGACGGTGTACAGTACATCATGTTCTTTACATCACCAGTATCATAGTCGCGTCCTGGACAGCGCATTTGACCTAACGGATCTTTTTTTCTATATAATTACGGTATCTGTCCTCTATTTGCTGCATGTCTCTACGTCTATTTGCTGCATTTTACACACCGTCGTTAAAGTTTGTGATATAGCACTACATGTTCCTCCATCTCCGGTGTCAACCGGTTTACATGATTACATGCGCGCGTCCTCCAGCGGGACGTTACATAATGCTAGAGCTCGCAGCAAGTCCATAAAAAAATAATAAATAAATAAAAATTGTTCTCAGCATAAATTAGTACACCTACTTAAAAAAAAAATATTTTTTTATTAATTTTCCAGAATTATATATATATATATATATATATATATATATATATAGACCCCCTTTTGCCTTCAGAACTGCCTTAATCCTTCGTGTCATAGATTCAACAAGGTACTGGAAATATTCCTGAGATTTTGGTCCATATCCATGATGCGAATCTCCCGTTCCAACACATCCCGCTCTATTGGATTGAGTCTGGTGACGGTGGAGGCCATTTGAGTACAGTGAACTCATTGTCATGTTCAAGAAATCAGTCTGAGATGATTCGCACTTCATGACATGGGGTGTTATCCTGCTGGAAGTAGCCATCAGAAGATGGGTACACTGTGGTCATAAAAGGATGGACATGGTCAGCAACAATACTCAGGTAGGCTGTGGTGTTGACAAGATGCCCAATTGGTACTAATAGGCCCAAAGTGTGCCAAGAAATATCCCTTACACCATTACACCACCACCAGAAGCCTGAACTGTTGATACAAGGCAGGATGGATCCATGCTTTCATGCTGTTGACGCCAAATTCTGACCCTACCATCTGAATGTCAAAGCAGAAATCGAGATTCATCAGACCAGGCAACGTTTTTTCAATCTTCTATTGTCCAATTTTAGTGAGGCTGTGCGAATTGTTGCCTCTGTTTCCTGTTCTTGACCGGATTTACACCCAGTGTGGTCTTCTGCTGCTTTAGCCCATCCGCCTCAAGGTTGGACGTGTTGTGTGTTCAGAGATGTTCTTCTGCAGACCTCGGTTGTAACCAGTGGTTATTTGAGTTACTGTTGCCTTTCTATGAGCTGGAGCCAGTCTGGCCATTCTCCTCTTAGCTCTGGCATCAACAAGGCATCTGCACCCACAAAAACTGCCGCTCACTGGATATTTTGTTTTCAGACCATACTCTGTAAACCCTAGAGATGGTTGTGCCTGAAAATCCCAGTCAATACTCAGATCAGCCTGTCTGGCACCAATAACCATGCCATGTTCAAAGTCACTTAAATCCCCTTTCTTCTTCATTGTGATGCTTGGTTTGCCAAAATGCCTAAATGCATTGAGTTGCTGTATGTATATATATATATATATATATATATATATATATATATATATATATATATATATATATATATATATATATATATATATACATATATAAGATTTTCATTGATGTATACTTGATAGGGCAACATTAAATAGGTCCAGATACAACTATTTGAAAATCTGAGGGAAAAAATTAATACTGAAAAAACCATGCATATTGTTCACTGCACTTCTATCAATTTAAATCAATTTAATTGCTGGTTTAGACTATCTTCCAAGCCCTTTCGGCTGTGAGTTGGATGGAATGGATTAAATTTGCTAGTCCATTCCATCCCATCCTGCAGATGTGCAGTTGAACTGAGATCTGTAGAACCACTGCAGCCACCCACAAGCCTTGCCATTTCTGACCCATTTATCGCCTTGCATATACATAAAAAAGGCTCTTGTCAAAGTCTTTTAGGTATTATTCCATATGCTTCTGAATAAGAGTTTGTGTCACACTGACCGTATCTTGTAACTTGATGGTTTAGCACCAGTTATGGTCAATAAAGTCAAAGTTCAAAGTTCTGTCTTGTGTTTGTGCAGAGCTGTTCTCCTGGATTCAGCATGTGTGCTCCGCTGGGTCAGGCTGCAGGCTCCGGGGCCTCAGTGGTGCTCCTGATGCCCCTCACACAAAGATAAGCACAGCCGGACAAGATGTGAACAGGGATCTGAATGAAGATGTGCTCCTTTACAAGGTGAGCCCATCACTACCAATTGGAGATGCTTAATTGACAAAGCCACAGTGTAAAACTGGATAGGATCAGAATATTCAAAACATTTGTGCAAATTAACTTTATTTTAATTTTTTTAATTTATTTTTTTTACTTTAATTTAAGTTAGTAGAACTTTTAATTTTTATTTCACTGTTTTTAGTTCCATTTCACATTTTGGTTTTACAGTGTGAATGTAAGAAAGGTCTTGACTAAGACACTCTATTAGCTATAGCATTCAATACTTACAGGGACTAAAGTGATTCAATTTATGAATATTTTTTCTTCTGTTAAACACGACATTTTAAAAAATGTTGGAAACCAGCAGCCACTGACATCCATTATAGAACAAAATACTACGGAAGTCAGTGGCTGTTGTATTCATCGTTGTTTTTATCTTTCAGAAAGAAACTCAAACATTGTCATTTTTGGGTGAACTGCCCCTTTAAGTGGTCCAAGCTAGCTACTTTTGTTTGTGTTTATCAGATGAATGTGACTTTATAGCTACAGAGAATAATTAGATAGGAAAGTACAGATCGCATAATGCTTTTAATAATTGTTATTTGTGTGTGTTCACGAAATGTCATGCAGGATGGGAAGTTGACAGTGAAACAGGTATCCTCGCTGGACAGTGACTCATCAGTTCTGCTCTTTCAGTACGAGCTCAATGAGCAGTTGTCATGGAGCATGCAGACTGTGCTTTCTGGCCACAGCCTCTTTGTTGGTTTACCAAATGGAGAACTTCTCAAAGGCACCAAAGAAGGGTAAGCCATTAGTATGGACTGCATCCTTTTTCCTGTTGAACAGTTCATATCCTGTTCACTGCCTTTGTATTTTTTCAGTACCAAACAGGTGCATGTAATTGTGAAAACTGCCTTATGTGTTTGTAACCTGCAGTGTGAGTATTATTTGTTCACTATTTGTTTGAATTTATATTTTGAATTAGCTTTTACTCTTATTATTTAGCTTTTATTCTCTATAATTCCAGTTTTAATTTTATAGTAATTTAAACTTATATTAATTTTATTACATGCATACAAAGTTTCTGCAGGTTTCGTCAAGTCAAATTTAAGACTTTTTAAGACCCTTTTAAGACCATTAGGAATGAAATGTTAGACTTATACAGGGATAAACACTAATGATTATTTCTTATCTTAATTTTTTATTTGCTTGCCACAAAAAAAAAAAAAAAACTAATGTAATAATTTCTTAGCTACATACTTTAATGTATAAAAACAAGAAAACTCAGTTGTATACACTATAATATAACATAATATTTATTTTTAAATACAAGTTTAGCATTGTTAAAAGTATATTTATTGTGGAGACAATTACATAAATAATCAATATATATATATATATATATATATATATATATATATATATATATATATATATATATATATATATATATATATATATATATATATATATATATATATATTTGTTAGCCTTTGCTTCACATTGATGGAGTATAACTTCCATTCATCCTAATGCGTTTCTGTTATAAAACCTTAAGTTTCATGCCTATTTATAAAATATTATTTCTGCTCCTCCTTACTTCTGTAAAGAGTTTTTGTATGAATGGAAGATAACGTAAAGAGATATATTGCTCTGTTTTTATCATGAGGAACTGTGTTAATTGTTTTTAGTTTTTTTTCACCTGATTTTATTAAGATGGATTGTCGGTGATTAAATGGATATCAGCCCAATTGGGTAGCTTTACTTGGACGGAGGAAAATTAAGACCTGTTTAAAATGATTTAAGACATACAACACAATATTTCAGTGAATTTAAGACTTTTTAAGGCCTAACAATTAGTTTTTGAAATTTAAGACTATTTAAGACCCCGCGGCCACCCTGTGCATATCTCATTTAAGTGTATCTGTAATATTACAGTTTTTGTTTAAAAACAAAACATTTCTCATTTATTTCCAGTAATTTAATTGCTTTACGTTAAACCTATTTCACTTAGCTCCATTTTACATTTCTTCTTTTATGGTTCAGGTTTTCACTAGTATAGTATGATGTATATTATGCTTTTAAGATATTTTGTTTTTATTTATTTATTACAATAACACCCTGGTATACTGGCAGAACAAGCAACAACTTTGACCAAGACCTATTTTAGCAGTGAGATACTGTGAATGAAGTCCCGCTGTCACATTTACCAAAGGTTATAAATGTTTCAGAACTTCCTAAGCCTGGCCTAAAATGGTCTTGCGTGACTTCTTTCTCACTGGATCCACAAAGAGAATTTCGTTTACAGGGAAACACATTTAGGCTGTATTTACACTGCATGGTGACTCCATTGCGTTTTTTTCTTCCATGTGGCAAAGATCGGATATAGCCCATGTACGTGTAAGGAGGAAAAAAAATCACATGCATTCCGATTTACTCAAATCAAATTCAGGCCTTGTTCATATGTGGAAATTTATCCGATATTAAACAAATCTGTGTCCTCGTGTCTGCAGTGTAAGCAGATAGATCGGATTTTCACCTATCAATGCGAGTCGCACATCATTAAAAACTATAGCAAATGACATCAACTCTGACACTTTCATTTCAGCAGACTTCAGCAGAGTCCCAAACCTTAAATCTCATACACAAGAACTAAAAAAGCTCTTATACTGTCATATAACACAAGTATTTACGCATGTTAACGAGAGGGAGAGAGAGCTAGATCGCAACATTCGCCACGTAACCAATATAAACTAATATATATATATATATATATATATATATATATATATATATATATACAGGGAGTGCAGAATTATTAGGCAAGTTGTTTTTTTGAGGATTAATTTTATTATTGAACAACAACCATGTTCTCAGTGAACCCAAAAAAACTCATTAATATCAAAGCTGAATATTTGTGGAAGTAGTTTTTAGTTTGTTTTTAGTTTGAGCTATTTTAGGAGGATATCTGTGTGTGCAGGTGACTATTACTGTGCAGAATTATTAGGCAACTTAACAAAAAACAAATATATACCCATTTCTATTATTTATTTTCACCAGTGAAACCAATATAACATCTCAACATTCACAAACATACATTTCTGACATTCAAAAACAAAACAAAAACTAATTAGTGACCAATATAGCCACCTTTCTTTGCAAGGACACTCAAAAGCCTGCCATCCATGGATTCTGTCAGTGTTTTGATCTGTTCACCATCAACATTGCGTGCAGCAGCAACCACAGCCTCCCAGACACTGTTCAGAGAGGTGTACTGTTTTCCCTCCTTGTAAATCTCACATTTGATGATGGACCACAGGTTCTCTATGGGGATCAGGTGAATTAGTTTGTCATTAGTTTTTCTTCTTTTAGACCCTTTCTTGCCAGCCACTCTGTGGAATACTTGGACGCATGTGATGGAGCATTGTCCTGCATGAAAATCATGTTTTTCTTGAAGGATGCAGACTTCTTCCTGTACCACTGCTTGAAGGTGTCTTCCAGAAACTGGCAGTAGGACTGGGAGTTGAGCTTGACTCCATCCTCAACCCGAAAAGGCCCCACAAGCTCATCTTTGATGATACCAGCCCAAAACAAGTACTCCACCTCCACCTTGCTGGCGTCTGAGTCGGACTGGAGCTCTCTGCCCTTTACTGATCCAGCCACGGGCCCATCAAGACTCACTCATTTCATCAGTCCATAAAACCTTAGAAAAATCAGTCTTGAGATATTTCTTGGCCCAGTCTTGACGTTTCAGCTTGTGTGTCTTGTTCAGTGGTGGTCGTTTTTTCAGCCTTTCTTACCTTGGCCATGTCTCTGAGTATTGCACACCTTGTGCTTTTGGGCACTCCAGTGATGTTGCAGCTCTGAAATATGGCGAAACTGGTGGCAAGTGGCATCTTGGCAGCTGCACGCTTGACATTTCTCAGTTCATGGGCAGTTATTTTGCGCCTTGGTTTTTGGTTTGGTTTTTCCACACGCTTCTTGCGACCCTGTTGACTATTTTGAATGAAACGCTTGATTGTTCGATGATCACGCTTCAGAAGCTTGGCAATTTTAAGAGTGCTGCATCCCTCTGCAAGATATCTCACTATTTTTGACTTTTCGGAGCCTGTCAAGTCCTTCTTTTGACCCATTTTGCCAAAGGAAAGGAAGTTGCCGAATAATTATGCACACCTGATATAGGGTGTTGATGTCATTAGACCACACCCCTTCTCATTACAGAGATGCAGATCACCTAATATGCTTAATTGGTAGTAGACTTTCGAGCCTATAAAGCTTGGAGTAAAACAACATGCATAAAGAGGATGATGTGGTCAAAATACTCATTTGCCTAATAATTCTGCACTGCCTGTATATATAAACTGTGGCATACGTCACCTGCATAAATAACGCCATGGCATTACATTAAGATGTTTAAAAAGGCCTAGATTAAAAGAAGATGGCAAAATTAGAACTTTTCTTTCATAAACTATAGTAAAACAATGTGTCAAAAAGAATTTTAAAAATTAAACCTTGTGAACACATTAAATATAGGAATGGAGAAAAGAGCACTCTTATTATCAGCTGTCAGTCAGCGCCCGCTCTTTTTTTTCCTGGTCATTGTGCCTTTGCCGTGTGCTGTGTAAATACAGACAAACAGATACGAGCCACTTTTAAAAGATCCGGTACAGTCACAAAATCGGAATTGACCATCAAGATCTGCACTGTAAATGCAGCCTTAGACACAGGTGTCTAAGGTGTATATTCACTCATATATATGTGGAGAAAACTACTGTGGGATAAGTTATGTTTATTTATTCATTTATTTTCTTTTCGGTTTAGTCCCTTTATTAATTTGGGGTCGCCACAGCGGAATGAACCGCCAACTTATCCAGCACATGTTTCACGCAGCGGATGCCCTTCCAGCTGCAACCCAGTACTGGGAAACATTCACACACACTATGTACAATACACCCGGAGGAAATCCAACACGGGGAGAACATGCAAACTTCACACAGAAATGCCAACTGACCCAGCCGAGGCTCGAGTCAGCAACCTTCTTGCTGTGAGGCGACATCGCTACCACTGCGCCATACTTTAATAAAAGAGTCCAATGACAAAAGTGACTTAATGCTGCACATATGTGTTGGCTGGAATGAATTATAACACTATTTCAGCATAAGAAATAACATTTATAGAACATGTTAATGTCAGAATTTACTGCTTATACTGAATATGTTTTTGAAACATGGCAAGGAGTCTAAGAGATTTCTGTATTTCCTCATTCAAGTTTTTCTACATGTGATGAACTGAATTTGATGGCTTCAGCGTGAACTGAACGTTCTTGAAATTGATTTTAAAAGCATGTCTTCTTTTTTACTCTTTTCCCTTTGAAGGCTCACCGCTGTTTTAGAGTTTGCAGAGGAGAAACTGAAGATCAGTCACGTGTTTGTCTGGTTCATGAAGAACAGGCCAGATAAATGTAAGTTCAGAATGAGTGGTATTGACTTGCTTGGAATGACTTGAGTTTTACACTTTCACATGCAATCATAGATTTTTTTTTATTTAAAGGGCACCTATTTTACCCCTTTAACAGGATATAAAATAGGCCTTTTGTGTCTCCAGAATGTGCCTGTAAAGTTTCAGCTCAAAATACGTACACATCAGATTTTTTATTATACCATTTTAGTGTCGGAGGACAGTGCTGTTTTTGTAGCCTGTGGCTTTAAATCTATACGAGCTGCTTCTCCCAGGAAATTTTAAATAGAGACTTGTTGTGTTTCTATCACCACATTATGACAGTGGACACACTACATACAGACATTCTGTCCAAACAGCTTACAAAATATGATTTTTATCATAGGTGCCCTTTAAGACAGCTGTAAACAGTACACCCAATGGTGTTGACAGAAATATTTGACCCTATAAAATTTAATTCCGCTGGTGTAATGAATTACAAATACTCAAATTAGTGATGATAAGATTAAGGATGTCTACTGTATGATGAAACAATAATACACTACAAAATGTTACATTTTCAAATATGTGCACAAATTGAATGTATTCTATCAGTGCTGTGTTTGTGGTGCCACTCATAGCCGCTTAGTCAGGTTTCAACCTGCATGACCTAAGTGTTAACATATTGTCACAGCTAGATTTTTGCCACATTTTAAGATTTTAGAGACTCTGCATGTAAACATATCAACCTGCTTTCTGTCAGCTTATTATAGACACACACATATATATATATATATATATATATATATATATATATATATATATATATATATATATATATATATATATATATATATATATATATATATATATATATATATATATATATATATATATATATATATATATATATATATTTAATGTGTTAATTGAAATTAAATTATTCTCACATTTTAAAATTATAGTACGTGAATGGCAAATAATTTATCTTATACTTAGATATCTTACATTTATCTATTTATATAATATAATATAATATAATATAATATAATATAATATAATATAATATAATATAATATAATATAATATAATATAATATAATATAACATAATATAATATAATATAATATAATATAATACCTGGAGTAATATTTACAGTGTAATATTCACTAACTGCACTTGTGTACTTTTAGAAGGGCTACCGTTTACTTATACTTTGAGTACTATTTAGAACAGATACGTTTACTCTACTTGCTTTTATATATTTTTATATATACTGTATATATATATATATATATATATATATATATATATATATATATATATATATATATATATATATATATATATATATATATATATATATATATATATATATATATATATATTTATTTATTTTATTTATTTATTTATTTTTTTTTAAGGTGCATTAATTAATGGTACTTTTATTTGAGTATTTTTATTTTTAGAACTCTTTCACCAGTCTAATTGTTGTTTAATAACTTGTGGTTTCTGTTCCTCTTCCTCAGTGCTCCTTACCAGAACATTCTTCTACCTTGGCTTTGAGCTTGTAAAACCAGATCATCTTATTGCATCGATAGCAGGAGATTTGCGTCTTATGGTCTACACAATACAACAAACTCACTCATCTGAGGAATAACTGCAGAACCTTCACCATGCACATCATTGTAAAACTTGTTGCTACGTGGACTAAATACAAAACCAGCAAAACAATGGTTCGAGGGGCATCCAGGGTACATCGACTAAGTAACTAAAAAAGTAATGTTGACCTGATAAAAGAGAAATGTTCACCTAACTGATAATACAAAATATACGTTAATTTGTTCATCCAAAGAAATACAACCTTCAGATTAAATTTAAATTATGTGTTCAAAATATCATTTGTTCAGGGTAAAACATCAATATATGTGTGCCATTGTTGTATGTTAAAATGTCTCACAATAACTCAGATAACATGTCCGTGGTATATGCACTGAACAGCTATTCTTGTGTGCTGTGTGAATTTTACCTAAACATTTTTTGTGACAATAAACATATGTAATCTGAATTAAAGCAATACTGCATGCTGTACTGTAAATTTTTGTTGCACTTTATCAATTACAGACCTTGGTCTTTCAGTAAAACTACCAATAAAATGATGTTCTATAATTGTACATAGGCCTACTGGAAATTGAATTAAACATGATTTGAATATTTCCCAGTGATGGGTTGCAGCTGGAAGGGCATCCGCTGCGTAAAACATATGCTGGATAAGTTGGCGGTTCATTTCGCTGTGGCGACCCCTGATTAATAAAGGGACTAAGCCGAAAAGAAAACGAATGAATGAATGAATATAAATACCATGATTGATCAGAACAGATTGATTTCAGTCTTTTAGATCCCATAGACCCAGACACGATCATCATAATGTAAAGGACCATCATTCTAAAATGTTAAAGTTATATCACTCTTAAAAAAAGGTTGTTTATAGGTTGTTTATTATGAATAAACCATTAATGTTTCTACAGCTCTGCCTTTTCCATTTGACAAGAGGAGAACTGGTCCCTTTCTTGCCACAGGCGTCTCTGACTAACTGTTTTGGGTCGGTGGAACTGCTCCTTAGTGGACTGCCCTTCAAAAAAGTGACATTTGTATTAACCAGAACTGAATCAGTTTTAATCTAACTAGATCTACAACAGCGTTCTACCACTTTGCTGCTACCCGAAGGATATGCTGAATATGCCCTGCAAACTGAAATGTTACGACTTTTTATCCTCCTTTTCATCCATCTAAAATGGCTGACACAAACTTGTGCAAATCCTACTGAAATAAAGACTACATCCATGGAACTTTTCATCCCACAGAGTTCAGACCCACAGATCCTACAGTGGAAAAGAGTTCTTGAGAATATGAAAATGTCCCTAACAAAATGAGTTCTTTGAAAATATTTCACTACAATGTTATATTTGGGGCGTCACGGTGGCGCAGTGGGTAGCACAATCGCCAAGTCCAAAGACATGTGGTATAGGTGAATTGGGTAAGCTAAAATTGTCTGTTTATGTGTGTGAATGAGTGTGTATGGATGGGTTGCAGCTGGAAGGGCATCCGCTGCGTAAAACATATGCTGGATAAGTTGGCGGTTCATTCCGCTGTGGCAACCCCTGATTAATAAAGGAACTAAGCCGAAAAGGAAATGAATGAATGTTATATTTGGGAAAGGGGCGCTGGGGGGGATCACATTTCCACAGGCCCCACAGTTTCTGCTTCTATGCGCTGTGTATTAGCTTAAAGTTTATCCTTTTATTGAGTTTTTGGGTGGTATAATGACAGGAACAACTAACAGCTACTCATTTGTTGCCTGTATTGTGGAATATGGGTAATTGTTCAAAGGAAGTCTTAGATTACTACTTACCTCTGGAAAACTAGCATCTCTGAGTCTGAAGCTTCATCTCCAAATGTTATACATTTCTTGCAATCTGTATGAACAAAATATATTTTTCAAAATAAAGAATGAGAAATCAAACTGGGTGTAAAACATAGAAAATGCTCCTTAAAATTAGAATAAATAAATAAATAAATAAACTAGCAAAAGTCCTTACCTCATTAGCCATGAGTCATGACTCATAACTAAAATCTCACCTTGATCCAGGTCAGTAGGAGAAGGATTTGAGATGGAACATACACTTACACTACCCTATATATGAGGTTACCTACATATATTAAATTATTGTTGTTTTTTTTACACATAAATTGCTTTAAATTAAACTTAATTTAATTAACGTTACATCAAAAGACATGACAATGATGCCACCTACAATATTTCACAAGAATATTAATGTACACTACGCCCAGTGAAACCCAAAATAAAAAAAAAAAACGAAAATCTCGTAACACCGGTCGATGAACTTTAACCTTTAGTGGAAAGTCAGACTACTGCTCTAATTGGTCAGTTCAATGGAGTGACGCGAAGAGCGTCATCAGCATCACTACCGTCAGTTTCCTACCATGTTCAGTACCCGGTGAGCGGTTAGAGCTGCTTGCCATCCTGTCCTGTATCGAACATACATAACGTTACCACCTGTCAAATTAAATATGCGGTATCATTGATTCGCCTCTGCTGCACGGTAAGACGTTATGTGTTGCTTAAGTGTAACCGAGCTGATATGCAGCAGAGCACGGCTGTTTATTCAGACACACGAGAGCTGTGCTAACTAGCAACTTCATATTTTGTTATTAATATTGGCTGATTATCAGCGTTTGCGTTTACAAAACAGCTCAGAGTCTTCGACCGTGACGTTTATCGCAACGTTACGTGAAATAGCGGTAACTTCTTGCGTTACTGAGGTGTTGTTAACACTAGTTTGAGTTTAGCTCAGGCATGTAACATTACACTGAAAGCTAACGCACTAGCAGTGACTTCATGAATCATAATGAACCAGGACACGTTTAGGTGTTTTCAGGAACTAATAACGCAGACTCCCAGTGCTTGTATTATTTTAGAAGCGATAAGTGTCGAATTTGACACAAAAAGTAAACTTGTATGTATTACACTTTCTTTCGTCTGTGGAATGACAGAAGCTATTTTGGGAAATGTCATTTTGTCTGTACAGCGGAAGTCAATGTACCAACATTATTCAAAGTATATTATTTTGAGTTAAAGGGTTAAAAGGTCACCCAAAAAAATGTATTCTGTCATCTTCATCCATCCTCCACTTGTTCCAAACCTGTTTGAGATTGAGAACACAAAGAAGACCGAATGTTGAAAAAAAAAGCCATTGACTTTCATAGTGTGTTTTCTTCCCATTGTGGATATCAATGGCTTTCCCCCCAACATTCTTCAGAATATCTTGTTTTATGTTCAAAAGAAGTAAGAAATTCATAAAAGTTTAGAACAGAATGTAGATTTTGAAGTTCACTGCATTTGTAGTAGCAGATCCTCCTCATATTGTAGACATGTGCCTAGGTTAATTATTATCTTTTTTATATGGCTTGAGTTTTGCAAAACCCTTTGCTGAAGGAACTATTGCATTACATGCATGCTGTAAGGTGAACTTTTTATTGCACTTTAGGAAACAACTATTGACAAGGTATTTCAGAGAACTACAAATAAAACTGGTTATCCAACTTTTTGACTTAAGTATTAGCAAGTAGTTAGTTCTCTGAACACTATATCTAAGTAAATACTATCTATAAACTTTTTATAACGTCTTTAAAAAGATATATGTTTTTCAAAAGCAAACAAGTGACAAAAGTGTCTAGGTGTCTTAATAACAGACCAACGAAGACCATTCTTTGGTGTTCATGAGGCAAAATGCAATGTCACTTTTATAGGCACTATTGTAGATTGTTAACAACTTGTATGAGCACAATGTACTGCTCACAAAGAAATTTAAATTAACAAATAAAACTTTTAACAGAAGCAATCTGACTATGCACTCTAAAGGCAAAGATTATGAAGACTTTGTCAAAATAAAAGTGGACTGTATTAAAGGGATGGATTTTCCTCACGCTTCTCTTGTTCTAAGCCTGTTTGAGTTTCTATTTTCTGTTGAACACACTAGGCATGGGGCAATAACCGTTTGCAAGGTATACCGCGGTTTTTAAAAGTCAAGGTTTTAATACCACCAATTTTTTTCTGTAATACCATCCCTGAGGTATGTGTAAGATTTTTTTTTATTTACGTTTTTTTGTTAGGTTTTTAGAACAGTATCTCCAGCAGAAAAAAAAATATCCAAAGATGCCGTTTTAAATTGTAAAGAAATCTGTGTTTTTGAAACTAATGAAGACAGCAGAAGTCAATTATTTATTTGAATCATATAGCCTGACATGTTTACTGCTCCTAAATATCATAAGTCTTTCAAATAAATAGAATATATTGTTTTCAAAGGAGAAAAAGTTTTTGTTTTTTACACAGACATTTAAAAAGAATATATTTTAGAGCAGTAATCACAATACCGTGAAACCGTGATTTTTTTCCAAGGTTATCATACCGTAAGAATCTGATACTGGCCCATGCCTAGAACACACAAGATAATATTTCGAAGAATATTGGAGACCTGTGGCTGTTGACTTCCATAGTATAGAGGTTTTTTTTTCTACTATTGATCTTAATTGTTACTGGTTTCCAAAATTCTGCAAAATATCACTTTTATGCAGTCGAAAGAAACTCAAACTGATTTGAAACCACTTCTGATTGAATAAATGGTTTTCATTTTCATTATTGGGTGAACTATCCCTTTAATAAGAAACTAAAATCATTCAGAATGTTAAGAAACTTCAGAATTTTTATAAGATTGCTACTTAGTTCATGTGTTTTCTTTTTATGAAATGGCTTGTTAAAATTGTAGAAAAGGTTCTTTTTTTTAATCATGTCATTTTACGTGTTCCAAACATGTGTGACTTGCATTTTTTTAGTGAAACATATGATGCAGCCTAACATTTGCTTTAGCTTCCACTGAAGAAAGATAGCATAACTGATGCCACAAATCTAATTTATTTGTAAATTATTACATTTTCAGTTGGCCTGGAACTGATGCTGGGCGCTACAGGCAGGAAACATGCAGCAGAAGCGCAACATTCAGATCATAGAATGGGAGGACTTGGACAAACGCAAGTTCTACTCTTTTGGACTGTTCATGACCATGACCATCCGTGCCACGGTCTACCCGGCAACTCTGATCCGTACCAGACTGCAGGTTCAGAAGGGGAAATCTCTCTACACTGGGACCTATGATGCTTTTCGGAAGATTCTCAGAACTGAGGGTCTGAGAGGACTCTACAGGGGCTTCATGGTGACCACCTTCACACTCATATCAGGGCAGGCATACATAACCACTTATGAACTGGTAAGGAAATATGTCTCCAGCTACTCTAAAGACAATACGCTGAAGTCTTTAGTGGCAGGAGGCTCAGCGTCACTGGTGGCCCAGAGCATTACTGTTCCCATAGATGTCGTTTCACAGCAGCTCATGATGCAGGGCCAAGGGGAGCATCTGACCCGTTTTAAAGTTAAACCCAAAACACTATCGGGAGCAAAGCACTCTGTGTTTTTCGGCCAGACGAGAGACATTATTGGGCAGATATTTGCAGCAGATGGCATTCGTGGGTTCTACCGTGGTTATGTGGCTTCTCTTCTCACGTACATCCCCAACAGTGCTGTTTGGTGGCCCTTTTACCACTTCTATGCAGGTGAGAGATACTGTAATGATCTTATTTTTTGAGCCAACCTATAGTACTCTTTGTGAATTTGGGGTCAGATTTCTTTCTTTTTCTGTACAGCAAGGAGGCTTTAAATTGTTCAGAAGTTAAATTAAAAAATGTATCACACCAAAAAAATATTAAGTATAGAATGATTCCTAAATATAACACTGAAAACTGTAGTAATAACTAGGCCCACATGGAATTTGCATGAATTCACACTTAAATTCACAGATTTATTTATGTAAATGTGTGTAAATATATATTATTTTTATATTAATTTCCGTAGTATCATTGAATAATATGCAAATGTTTATAAGATTTATTTACAATAGTTTGCCTTTTATTAGATATATGAGAGAATTGCTTTTTGTTCAAACAAGTGGATATAATTGGATTTGCATTGTAAAACTGAAATACAATTTACAATATAAAGTTTTTTTAATTTGTAATTTTTTATTTCATGTGGGAAGTAAAAATACTCTCAAAATCATTGCGCTTAAATGTAAATTAAAAGATGTTTTTTTTTTTACACAAAATTCTTTGCTGAAATAGCAAAAAGTGTCCGCAGGTTCTGTCCAGCTCTAGTAATAACTGCTGAATAAAAAGTTTTTCCTATCACAAGAATAAATAGCATGAAATGCATAAAAAAAGGAGATGATTTGTGTAATATTTATTGGTGGGGAATGATTAATTGCAGTCAAAAAAGTTTGTTTAGAACTAATATATATATATATGTGTGTGTGTGTGTGTGTGTGTGTGTGTGTGTGTGTGTGTGTGTGTGTGTGTACACGTATACGTGTGTTTTAAATATATATTTATATATGTTATACCCACATGCATAAAAATGCCAGACTATACCTTTTTGCATTGATATTTAAATTTATATATCATTTATATCATATACACATATATTTTATATCTAAATACAAATAAACATTTTCTCAAATGTATGTATTTTTATATACATAATCAATATACACAGTACACACACATATATATTACGTTAAAACAAACTTTTATTTTGGTTGCAATAAATCGTGAATAAACTTCGCCCAGCTTTAGTAATAATGATAAAAAAATATTAGTTTCACTGCATTTTTAATAAAAAATAAATAAAAAATTAAAAACAGTAATAAACAGTTTTTTCCCAGAGATGGGTTGCGGCTGGAAGGGCATCCGCTGCGTAAAAATCGTGCTGGATAAGTTGGCGGTTCATTCCGCTGTGGCGACCCCGCAAGGGACAAAGCCGACAAGAAAATGAATGAATGAATGAATGAATGAATAAACAGTTTTATACTTTTAAACTGTAGTGTATCATTTCAATATATCTGCTCAATTCAGCAATATATTGTGAATGTATTTTAGAGGCACTTTTATTAGATGTTCACATTCTTTTTATTTAAAATGCTGTTCACTATCCTTTGTCTCATCGGGGACATGTGATGTCCATTGATTTATTTATTTGTTTATTATTATTTTTTTTTTTAAGTATGCTCTTTTTGTCTCCACAGAACAGTTGTCTAAAATGGCTCCCAGTAACTGCCCTCATCTGGTGCTTCAGGCAATGGCTGGACCTTTAGCAGCTGCCACTGCCTCCACTGTCACCAACCCCATGGATGTCATCAGGGCTCGGGTTCAGGTGATTCCCATTGCACAAAGCATCAATTCAAACAATGATATACATAGCTGTCATGCCACCAAATGTGAACTGAACACCGAGAACTATCAAAAACCAGCTTGTTGCATTAAATATTTAAATGCAAATCGTTAACCAGCAACACAATAACTTTGCTCGTATCATTTTGGACCTAATCTTTCTTTCAGATTTGCCATAATTCTGTATGTTGGAAATACTCCTCTGAGATTTTTGTCTATGCTCACATCTATTATATGAATCTCTCTATGATTGAGATTGAGATCTGGGTACTTTAAAGGCCACTGGAGGACACTGAAGTCAATGTCATGTTTTAAAAACCAGTTTGAAATTAGCCATTTTTTGATATGGAGTGTTATCCTGCTGTAACAATTCATCACTAAATAGTTACACTGTGGTCATTAGACAGAAAGGGTCAGCAACAAATCTCTGATACAGTGGCTTGCAAAGGTATTTTATGAGACACAAAGTGGCATACAGTTGTAAAGTAGAAAGAAAATTATACACGAGTAAAATTTTTTTAAATGTAAAAATACATTTTTACAATTACTGATCAGCTCCCTTTCTCTGAATGCATCCAATTTGCTTCAGACATTGCCTGTTCATTGCTGACTAATCAAATGTTGACCTAATAACTAAATAGATCCGCCTGTGTGTAATTTAATTTCAGTACAAATACAGCTGTTCTGTGATGGCCTCTGTGGTTTGTTAAGAGAATATTGTGGAGCAAACGGCATCATGAAGTCCGAGAAACACACAAGACAGGTCAGGGATAAAGTTGTGGAGAAATCTAAAGCAGGGTTAGGTAATTAAAAGATTTCCCAAGCTTTGAACATCTCACAGACCACTGTTCAGTCCATCATCTGCAAATAGAAAGAGTATGGCATAATGTATGACCTAAACTAACAGGTCGAACAAGGAAAGCACTCATCAGAGATACAGCCAAGAGGCCCATGGTGACTCTAGGTGAATTGTAGAGATCTACAGCTCAGGTGGGGGATTCTGTCCATAGGACAACTATCAGTCTTGCACTGCACAAACCTGGGCTTTATGGAAGAGTGGCAAGAAGAAAGCCATTGTTAAAAGAAAACCATAAGAAGTCCTGTTTGCAGTGACCCAACAAACATCTGGAAGAAGGTGCTCTGGTCAGATGAGACCAAAATTGAACTTTTTGGCCGAAATGCAAAACACTATGGCTTATCTTAAGCCAGGACTAGACCTTAGTTAAATTAGGCTATTTAAGCCACATTTTTAGAAACAGCCCTGGAAAAATACATTACTAGTGTGCACCTGTAGACAAAAAATGACACTGACATATTTTAAGACATCTCACTGCAAGTTATTTTCAGTTGAGACAGCTCAAACATGCAATTTAATCCATGACTAGCCTTAAACCTTGTTTGTGAAACCGGGGTGTGTGTGTGGCAGAAACCTAACACTGCACATCACTCTGAACACGCCATACCCACTGTCAAACATGGTAGTGGCAGCATCATTGGGCTGCTTCTCTTCAGCAGGACAGGGAAGCCGGTCAGAGTTGATGGGAAGATGGATGGAGCAAAGTGCAGTGCAATCTTGGAAGAAAACCTGTTGGAGTCTGCAAAACACTTGAGACTGGTGAAGAGATTAACCTTTTCAACAGGACAATAACCCTAAACATAAAGCCAAGGCTACAGTGGAATGGTTTAAAATGAAACATATTTATGTGTTGGAATGGCCCAGTCAAAGTCCAGACCCAAATCCAATTGAGAATCTGTGGCAAGATCTTAAACCTGCCGTTCACAAACGCTCTTTATCTAGTCTGACTCGGCTTGAATTGTTTTGCGAAGAAGAATAGTCAAAGATTTCAGTCTCTAGATGTGCAAAGCTGGTAGAGCAAAAGAGGGTTCCACAAAGTATTGACTCAGGGGGCGCTGAATACTTTTGCACACTACACTTTTCAGTTTTTTATTTGTAAAATAAAATTTAACTCGTGTATAATTTTCTTTCTACTTCACAATTGAATTGTATGCCACTTTGTGTTGGTCTTTCGCATAACATTCCAATAAAATATATTTATGTTTGTGGTCATAATGTGAGAAAATCTGGAAAAGCTCAAGGGCTATGAATACTTTTGCAAGCCACTGTAGATTGAGACATAGTTGATGTTTTTTTTTTTCTTGTGTGGCAAGAAAATATTCCCACCATCTATCATAAATTTATTTTATGCTGGCATTGCATTAAGAAGCAGTTGGTGTACCTCATAGCGTTTGTCATATTTCCCTAAATCCTAGAAGAACTAATATCTGAAATGTCTGACTGTTTGCAGGTGGAGGGCCGGACATCAGTCATCGAGACCTTTAACCAGCTGATCAGAGAAGAAGGTTTCTGGGGCTTGACCAAAGGCCTCTCTGCTCGCATCATATCCTCAGCACCCACAGCAATAGTCATGGTTGTTGGTTATGAAACACTCAAAAAACTCAGCTTACGCCCAGAGCTGGTTGACTCCCGACACTGGTAAAAAAAAAACTGTACAGTGTCTTTCATCTTCCCTGACACTCTTCCACTCCACCTTCTTGTTCGTTTTTGCCTTTAAATCTCCTGCCTTGTGATGCTTCAGTGTGACACTGCTGATTGCTTGTGGGTGATGGTGGATTTTCTTTTCTTAACTAATAGTAACACTACAGCTTTTAAGCTGTTTGGTACTGGAGAAAAATGCTGCTCAGGTTTTTAATCTGTGTAAGAGGCACAAATGTTTTTGGTAAATGAATTTTTAAAGACTTATGTGATCAAACAGATTGAATGTTTCAGAAAAGGAGGGTTTTAAGTAGAGTGTTAGTGACTAATTTATTGTGTAAGTGGTATTTTAAATGTCTTTAAATGGCTTATTGTAGAACATGAACAATATTTCTTTTAATATATTTAATTTGCAGAGTTCACTTTACCAGCCTATCCCCACAGTGTCTTTTTATCAGTAGTAGTGCAGTTTATGTCATACTGTATTACATTTAAATGTATGTAACTAGATCGTCCTATGTGCACCTTCTGAATGTGTGTGTTTTTTAGTGTCGTTGGGATGTTCTGTTGCCAAAAGAGTGAATATTCAAGGAAAATCTGCTAATAATCTGTGGCTGAAGATGCTGTAAACTCAAACTGTTTGTAAATATAACAGATTATATATGTGTGAATCAGCGGAATCATATTTTCTCAAATAGGAAAATTTTGTCATCTCTGTATGTCTTTAGTCTGTGGCGCCATTGCATACACAAATACCATTCACATTTTAATGCCCACTCAAATTTTATCCGAGTGTTTGATCTGTGAAACTGCATCTCTTGGACATGGCGAGAACAATGTAACACAATACAACCAGGCCTTACCTTGAGCAGGAATTATTGCAATTCAGGGTATTGTGAAAATAACACTCTTTAGAGCAGAGATGCCCAAACTAGGGCCCGCGGACTAAAGTTGGCCCATGGTAACCTTTGATTTGGCCTGCCATTCCATCTGAGAAGAAAGGAAGAAGGTTGGGGCAAATGCCTTTAACTGAGATCATTATTTCTAATTTAACGTAACCCTTTGTTTGTTTCTTTCTTTTATTGTTGAGCTACAGAAAAGCAAACTGAAATTAAATATTGTGCATGATTTAGATTTTTACAAATGTAAATACTATCACTCAGTGCACAAGACATCGACGAGCAAATCAATAAAAAGTTCATTAGAGAATGTAAACTATTAATATGATAATCGTAATAAATTAGGAAATTATCATAGCAACTTTAATGTAACAGGTGTATTTACCTTTGGCCCACCATCCTCAATCAAGTTTGGTTTTTGGCCCTTCATGAGAAAAAGTTTGGGCACCTCTGCTTAAGAGATTACTTTGTGCAGTTTTTTTCATACCCAAACACCAACATTGCACACTAAAGGAAGTCGAAAAGGGTAGTGTGATATTTTCCTTCCATAAAATCAGGGTAAAAAAAGGTGGTTGTCGAGTAAAATACTTGCACACTCTTCATATTTTTCATCCAATAGATTGTCTAAGGAAATTGCAGGAATTTAAGTTGTTCATTTCAGATCTTGCAAATCATGTTTACCTCATAGGATTAATTAACACCTAAATAAAGCCTCTAATTATTTGTACTCGTGTTGTTTTCATTCCTTGACATCTCTGTTCATTTTCTGAACACAAATAAAAATATTTTAGATGAAATCGGAGTGCTCCCTCATCCTTCATACGTGAGGCATTCAAGTCCTTCGAAAATACTGTCAAAACATTCCCTGTGACTTCAGTGGTTAAACTGTAATCATGCTAAGCTCAAAGAACACCCGTGTCTAAAAAAACTGCTTTGAACGCCTTTGATCACATCAGAGTGCGCGTTCACACCAGGCAATACGATGCTTTCATGTTGCCTCTATTGGCAATTAGTCGTACTGTCCATAGTAAACGCACATCCTGACCTAATGTGGGAAATAAGGGCAAACAAATTTTTATTTACAGTTTTTTTGGCACACAAAAGTGTTTTGGAGCTTTGTATGATTACAGTTGAACCACTTAAATCGCATTAAATGTTTTGTTTTTGGTTCATTTTCTGGACTTTGAACATATCAGGGTCATTACATTATTTTAATTAATGTTCCAAAGATGAACAAATATCTTATGGGATTGACACGACATGGGGTGAGTAATTTTATAGCAGAAATCTCATTTGTATATATATCAAAGGAGAAATGTACTGTAAATGTTGTCCGGAGTAATTCTACTTGTGACCGCTAGAGAGCAGACACTTATAAAGAGTGATTATGTGCTTTTCTCGGGTCAAGTTTTGTTTTGTTCAGTCATAGATATACCAAGTCATACGATTTACTGATTTAGCAGCCACTGCTATTCTAACGCTTCTTTTCTCATTTTGATCTCATCACGGCTACTTTACAGCGAAGCAAATCTATAGTTTAGCTTTGAGTAATTTAAACATACAGTATATAGGGGAATCTGAGTTTTTGTGTGAGCATCAACAAATTGTTAGTTCATAGTACTGATTAAATTGGCTAAATAATAACTGAGCCACGGGTTTAAGTTGATCCACAAATATCTGTGAAAAAGAACCGTAACACTGTTTTTGTATGTACTGTATATGTACACTTAAAAATGATGTCTGCAAAATTGGTGCAAAAATGTATTTAGGCTGAATTTAAACAAACAAATTAAATTTAGTAATGTTTAACTTAATTTGTTTGTTTAAATTCAGCCCAAATAACCCACACTGAAAGAAACATATGTTTTAATATAGGTTTTGATATCGGGTTTTAATATGTGACATATATAAAATTGGTCCTTTTCCTATATTATATGTACATATATGTGTACATATGAGTGCATACATGTACCTATATAGGTATATATATATATATATATATATATATATATATATATATATATATATATATATATATATATATATATATATATATATATATATGACCTACATAATAGTAAAATTATTAAAATTCATAGCTGCTAGACCTAAATAAAATTTACTTAAGAACAATCAAATAGTACAAGAAAAAGATATAGTACAAGAACAAAAATAAGACAAAAAACAAACAAACAACAAAAAAAATACAACCCATTTTCACACAAGAAAGAATTGACTTTGTAAATGTTTCAGCAAAACGTGTAGACATCATAGCTTTCCATCTCCTCTCACTTATTTGCCATAGTTAAATTCCATAACATGCCAATTACATGTGATACCAAATTCAAGTGTTCGCACATACATACGTTTTTGACATTTTTTTTTTTTGTTGGTTATTAGTTATTGCCTTGATAATAGAAAATATGAGCTAGGCATCATGTATGACAGTTGCCAAAGTGAGATATGAGCTATAGGAGACATATCATGTATGTACATAAAAGACTTATATGTGGATATAAAGGAGCAATACAGGAGACCTATATGGCATGGATATGCACCTCAATTTTGCCTATATGTGGCATATATACACATATACAGCATATATATTATCATATATATATCCTTATATAGGTTCTTTCCATGTGGGAAATTGTTTACAAACTTAACTTAAAGAAATTGAGTAAATCCAAGGAATCATCTTTGAATAATTTTTTTTGTCAGTGTACGTGCATAATTGCATGCAGTTAAACCTAAACTGCATTTTAATTTTAAACATATAGTGCTATATGTATAATTAATTATTACTCCGTAATTAATTAATAGTTACACTGTTACAGTGACACTAAAATAAAGCGTTACCAAAAGAACTTCATATTTTAGGTAATACTTTAAGTCCATTACAGTAGTTGTTCAAAGACCATTAGTTAATGCATTTACTACTAATGAACATTGCATTTGTTATAATCCCTAATCATCTTTGGCAACATTATTTATAGTTAAATAAACAGCTGCTCATTATAGGTTTTTTAGCTCACGTTATTATTATTTATATATTTTTAAGACCAAAACTTGAAAATCCATTCATATTGTTACGATTGACCGGGTGGATGGAGGCAAAAAAGTGTCACAGAATTTGCTGGTGAAAGTGAAGAGTGCTTTATTTGACACAGTGAAGAAGAAAAAATCCAGCAAAAAGGTGAAAGTGACAAAATAACAATAAAGAAAAATAAACTATACAATATTTACAGGATTGTTCAGCTAAATCAAGCTGTCTTTGAGTGATGACAGTATATCATATTATATTAGCTATTTTGCAAGATACAAGTATTCAGCTTAAAATGTAAATTAAAGGCTAAACTAGTTTAATAATAATTTATTTTAATTTTGCTTGTTTTTTTTAGATGATCTAGCAACACAAATAGCTGTAAATCTAAAAGCTTTTTGGCACTGACAGTTCATGTCTTCAAGACTGCAGCAGCTGAAGATGAGCCGTTCAGGGCAAGTGCGCTGCCCCCTACAGTGTGTTTGTCTTGAGGCAGTGGAGTTTCTTTCTGCTCTGGTTTAATATTAGTTCCAGAGCAGTGCTTCTGTAAAGCCTGAGGTTAGAGATGAGACAAATGTTTCCCTGTAGCTACATTCATGCGATGGTTAGTTGCGCTTCAGCTCAAGCTGTTGGAGAGGGGAGAGAGATGATATTACGCATTCAAACTTAAGATTTCAATTCTCATGTTTGCAAGATCTCATCATTCCTTCTCCGTCAGTAAGAAAGCTTTGAAAGTTTGATGAATCTGCTTCAGCTTGAACTGATCTAAAGGGAAAAGCAACTTCCTAAACAAGAATAATCTGCTGTATAACTCCAAAAGTTGAAAGTTTATTTGCTCAACTGGGATGCTGGTGAATTTACTTTTTACTTTTATATATTTATTTATTTATTTTTTGCAGAATACCAGACTTTTTTTAGTACAGACGGCTGCAAAATAACTGAGAAAGATCATGAAACAGCCCGTGTATGCACTGGGAATATAAAACACACAGAGAATATGCTATTGGCTCCTAATGTAATTCACACTTCCCACATTTTTAAGGCACATAATTGAATCATAATAGAACAATGGCCTGTTATCAGTGCGTTTGCGGCCATATTTTGTGATGGGGTGCAACATGCAGCAGTGATTAAGCAGCGTTGCGATCGGGCCTCAACCCTCAGGCGAGGAAAGTGCTGCCAATGATCCATGTCTCAGCCAGAACACAATGGCACAGACTTCATCACTGCAGCCAAAACCACTATCTTACGCCTGCAACCGCTACGGTCCACTGAAACCAACATTATTGTCCTCTCCCATACAACTCACATTTTATAGCAATTTTGTAGCTGGTTTGTCTATAAAAGATAGTCTATTTCAAGCTGAAAAATCACTTTTATATATATATATATATATATATAAACCAGTCATGAAAATCTTGCCAAATCCTAATGCCTAAACTTCTCATTAGTAAGTGAATAGAGAGAAAGATTTTTTTTCTTTTCTCCGTGTTTTTACTTTTAGATTTTATAATGAAATTATTTATAGAAGTTATTTGAAATTGCATATATGAACAACCACCAATTACCAGTATTAACCCCATTACATGAGTTTATTCAAACTTTATTTGAATTTATAACTCATAACTACTCCAAATTAATAAAAACTATACATTTATTTTATAAAATTATTATATACACTTACCGGCCACTTTATTAGCTATTGCTCGGTAACGCAAATTTCTAATCAGCTAATCACATGGCAGCAACTGACAATCTGCTGTAGTTTAAACCGAGCATCAAAATGTGGAAGAAAGCTGACTTTGAACGTGGCGTGATTGCTGGTGCCAGACTGGCTGGTCTGAGTATTTCAGAAATTGCTGATCTACCTGGACATGCACAACCATTTCTAGGGTTTACAGAGAATGGTCTGAAAAAGAGAAAATATCCAGTGAGCGGCAGTTCTGTGGGCACAAATACCTTGTTGATGCCAGAGGTCAGAGTAGAACGGCCAGACTGGTTTGAGCTGATAGAAAGGCAACAGTAACTCAAATACCCCTTTGTTACAACTGAGATATGCAGAAGAGCATCTCTGAATGCACAACACATCCAACTTTGAAGCGGATGGGCTACAGCAGCAGAAGACCACACCGGGTGTCACTCCTGTCAGCTAAGAACAGGAAACTGAGGCTACAATTTGCACAGCCTCACTAAAATTGGACAATAGAAGATTGGAAAAACGTTGCCTGGTCTGATGAGTCTCGAATTCTGCTGCGACATTCAGATGGTAGGGTCAGATTTTGGCGTCAACAGCATGAAAGCATGGATCCGTCCTGCCTTGTATCAACGGTTCAGGCTGGTGGTGGTGGTGTAATGGTGTGGAGGATATTTTCTTGGCACACTTTGGGCCTATTAGTACCAATTGAGCATTGTGTCAACACCACAGCCTACCTAAGTATTGTTGCTGACCATGTCCATGCCTTTATGACCACAGTGTATCCATCTTCTGATGGCTACTTCCAGCAGGATAACACACTATGTCATAAAGCGTGAATCATCTCAGACTGGTTTCTTAAACATGACAATGAGTTCACTGTACTCAAATGGCCTCCACAGTCACCAGAGCTCAATCCAATAGAGCACCTTTAGGATGTGTTGGAACGGAAGATTCACATCATGGATGTGCAGCTGACAAATCTGCAGCAACTGCGTGATGCTATCATGTCAATATGGACCAAAATCTGAAATATTTCCAGTACCTTGTTGAATCTATGCCACAAGGGATTAAGGCAGTTCTGAAGGCAAAAGGGGGTCCAACCCAGTGCTAATAAAGTAGCCGGTGAGTGTATTATACTATTATTATAGTTGGATTATAGAACAGTACTGTATATTTGTGGCTATGGTCCACATATGAACCGAATCCTTTTTAAATGAATCTATTTTCATTGCAGACACACTGACATTAGAGTACAGATTAGCTATTTTCTCATTATCATTCATTCATTTTCTCTTCGGCTTAGTCCCTCCATTAATCCGGGGTCGCCACAGCAGAATGAACAGCCAACTTTTCCAGCATATGTTTTATGTAGCGAATGCCCTTCCAGCTGCAACCCATCACTGGGAAACATCCATACACTCTCATTCACACACATAAACTATGGACAATTTAGCCTACCCAAATCACCTGTACCGCATGTCTTTGGACTTGTGGGGGAAACCAGAGCATCTGGAGGAAACCCACGCGAACATGGGGAGGACATGCAAATTTCACACAGAAACACCACTGACCCAGCCGAGGCTCGAACCAGCGACCTTCTTGCTGTGAGGCGAACGTGCTACCCACTGCGCCACTGTGCATCCTATTTTCTCATTATCTTTAAGATTAAAAGCCTTCATGTCATAGAATGAAAGAGAGGTAACATGTTCATTAGCCGATCAGAAACAAGGATTCAACAGCCCATAGTATGATTTTATTGCACACTTTTCAAACAAATATCAATAGTTTTAACAGACCATGGAATAAGCAGAATCATTGACACTGGACTGTGGAATTATTAGAAAATAACTCACACTTCCCCATCTCAACCTTGAGTGTGCATTGTTTTCTAATAATAAAATGCCTGCAACCAAGTGCATAAACTAAAGTTAACAGAAAAATATGTGCTGAAATGAAAATTGTTGTAGAAGTATTGTGCATTACCAGTTTGTAAATACAAAGTGTACACTTTGAGAAACAAATGTAGTTCATTCAGACATTGCAAAAAAAAAAAAAAGTAGCTCATCGAATGAAACGTGAAGTTTAAAACTGTAATAGTTCCCTGCAAAATGTATCCCAGTATTTTCTTTTTGAAAAAAGGAACACTTCACATTTTATTTATTTTTTTAAATAGGTTTATTTTACAACTCCCCTAGGGTTAAACAGTAGCTTTGCCATTTTTTAATCCATTCAGCACTTTTAGCTTAGCATGTTGAATCGGATTAGACCATTAGCATCTTGCTCAGAAAGAGTTTCTATAGTTTTCCAATTTTGGGGGGGCCTTTATTAGATAGGACAGTATTGAGACAGGAAGCGAAGTAGGAGAGAGAGTGGGGGGTAGGGTAGGGAAATGTCCTTAAGCCGGGATTCGAACTCGGGACGCCCTGACATGCTACTGCACCATATGTCAGCATGCTAACCACTAGGATATTGCACCGACAATAGTTTTCCAATTTAATGGTTGCAGTAGATGCAGTGTTATTACAAAATGCCTCAGAACAGTCCCCAGCACCAAGACTTGCACTATTAGTTAGAATCTGCATAATAATATTGTGCCTGCTGCAGCCATGGTACTGCAGCAAAGTTCCTGCACTATTACACCAGAATGAGAGTATAGTTCCTAGCCATATTAGCCTAAAAATAGCAGCATTATAGTTTCTGTCTTGTACATGATGTAACTACAGAAGACTCAAGCAAAACTCCTTTTTGAAATAATTGAGTGAGATGCTAATGGTCTAATGCTATTCAATGATTTATGCTAAGCTAAGCTAAAAGTACTTTCACCAGACCCAGAGATCAGCTGAATAGATAAAAAAATGGTAAAACTCAACTGTTTAACTTAATTGGACTTGCAAAATGAAAAAAAAGTGATGTGTAGTGATTTACTGTTAACAAATGAATCATTATTACAAAGTGCATATACTGTATTCCTAAATCGTCTTAAATTCACAATAAAATCGCTGCTGAGAGAACCATTCCTTGATAAGAGAAGGAAAAGCTCTGATGACTCAATCAGCGATTAGCATAAGGTCAACACAGATAAATGGTCAAGCAAATATCAGATGGACTGCAGTTTGAACTGCTGCTCTTCATAGTCTTTGGCTCAGGGCAGTGCCTCATGCCGTCCCACTGGGAGTGACGTCCATTAAGTGCGCTTCTGAGTGAAAAATGACCGAGAGTAATAGAGGCCCTAACGAGTCTGAGGGTCTCTATATCTGTGACATCAGTGGACAGGGTGTCGTCACAGTGGGCCGTGTCTCTTTTGATGGATGTTCTCCATTAGAGGATGTCGATTGGTGATTTGTGATTTAATCTGGTATGACCTCAAAGCAGGTCCATCTGAGCCCTGATGGAAGCTTTTAAAACCTGGATGTTCATAAAAAAGACAAAGAGAAAGAGGTTTATGTGGTGTGGTAAAGCTGTGGAGATAAGTTTTGTTTTGGGAACAATAAATTGGATGGCATTTACAGCACTGCAGCATTTATTATTCTTTATGTTAATTTTAATGTATTAGTTCACTGTGAAATTCAAAGTCAAAATATTAGTAATCAATAAAGCAGGGGTGCTCAACCCTATTCCTGGCGATTGACCTTCCAGCTGATTTCAGCTCCAACCCTGATCAAACACACCTGAACCAATTATTTAGAACGTGAGGAGCACTTGATAATTACAGGCAGGTGTGTTTGATAAGGGCTGCAACTGAAAACTGCAGGAAGGTCGATCGCCAGGAATAGGGTTGAGCACCCCTGGCTCAAAGGGATGGTTCACCCAAAAATTAAAATTCAGTCATCATTTACTAATTTCTGCTGTCGAACACAAAAGAAGGTTGATAAAACAGCCACCTTTCTCACAGTAATACTGGTAAATTGCCATTAATTACCGGAATGAGTTTATCGGCAAATAAAAGTGGACTGTAAGAGGACAGGCAACAACCTTTCATAATTTGTTCGGGAAAAGCACCATTCACACGATTTCAAAATTCCGGTAAATTCCGTGACATCGTTAGCCAGAAATGTTTTGTTCTCAAAACTATGAATTTCATTCATTCATTTTCCTTTAGCTTAGTCTCTATTTCAGAGGTCGCCACAGCGGAATGAACCACCAACTATTCCAGCATATGTTTTATACAGCAGATGGCCTTTCAGCCGAAACCCAGTACTAGGAAACACCCATACACACTCATTCACACATTTCACACATAAGCAATTTAGCTTATTCTATTCACCTATAGCGCATATCTTTGGACTGTTGGGGAAACCAGAGCACGTCAAGGAAACCCTCGACACTAATTTCTGCTGTCGAGCACAAAAGTAGATTGATAAAACAGACACCTTTCCAAAAATAATACTGGTAAATTGCCGTAAAATAACTGGGATGAGTTTACCGGTGAATAAAAGTGGACTGTAGGACAGGCAATGACATTTCATAATTTGTTCTGGAAAAGTTCCATTCACGCATGCATTTCAAAATACCGGTAAATACTGTGACATCATTAACCAGAAATGACCTCAAAATGGCTGCACTTGTATTTGTAACATTTTTTTTTTTAAACGTTCACATTTACGCAGATGCTTTTGACCCATAGAACAGGGGTGTCCAAACTTGGTCCCAGAGGGCCGGTGTTCTGCATTGTTTAGCTCCAACTTCCTTCAACACACCTGCCTGGAAGTTTCTAGTATACCTAGAAAGAGCTTGATTAACTGGTTCAGGTGTGTTTAATTGGGGTTGGAACTAAAATTTGCAGGACACCGGCCCTCCAGGATCGAGTTTGGGCACCCCTGCCATAGGTGGCAATGGCCATTTTGTGGATATATGGACAAGTTTGTTAAACGATTCTGAAGAAGCGATGTGGATGGAACACATTTGCATGTCAACAGATATGAGTATGGGCTGCAGCTTGTGAGACCCTCTTGAAACAAGACTACAGTGTTGTGAAATTTGAACTCACAGCAGTTTATGTATTCCCGCATTTAGCACTTAGAAATATAGGAGTGTTGTCTAATTATTAACTAAATGTGTCTGGACAATAGATTGAAAGGTTTTATTGCCATTAACAGTGCATAGTGAATGCATCATTGGCATCATAATGTTCTGGTTAGCCCATAGACATAAACCTGTATGTGCTCATACCAGCAATTTTTCTTTGTGTTCACACACAGCAGAAATCTCACAATTTACTGCTGATGTTACAATTTATTTTTATGTATTTTAAAATCAAATTAAAATCTATTTATAGCAATTTCATTCATTCATTCATTTTCTTTTCGGCTTAGTCCCTTTATTAATCTGGGGAATGAACCGCCAACTTATTCAGCATATGTTTTATGTAGGGGATGTCCTATCAGCTGCAACCCATCACTGGGAAACATCCATACACACTCATTCACACTCATACACTATGGACAATTTAGCCTACCCAATTCACCTATACCACATGTCTTTGGACTTGCGGCGGTAACCGGAGGACCTGGAGGAAACCCACGCAAACATGGGGAGAACATGCAAACTCCACACAGAAACTCCAATTGACCCAGCTCAACCCATCGACCTTCTTGCTGTGTGGCGATTGTGCTACTGCGCCACCGTGCTGCCTTTATGGCAACCTAACCAGAAATAAGTCTCAACCAAATGTTAAATCAAATCATTTAAATGCAATGATGTGGATTCTATTCCACTTTTTGTATATAAAACAATACAGTATGTTAATGCAACCGTTACACATTGTGCATAAATCGCTCTACTTCGTTTCGTGGACCACACATTGGCACATTCAGCGCCTTATAAAAACAATGAGAGAAAAGAAACATTCACACACAGCAACATCTAAAGGGCCAAACCGAATCAATTGATTGATGGGCCAAACGGTGGCTGATGAGAGAGAGGGAGCTCCGTTCCTTCTCCTGGACGCTTCCAGGAGAAATGACAAAGTGCTCTCTGGCCTCTCTTGACATTAATTATCAAGCGCTGTCTCGAAGGCACTTTGTCAAAGAGATAAATGAAACAACATCGGGACAGGAACAAATCAGACTGGCCCCGGAGGAGAGGGAGGAGCTCAGCCCGGGGGCCCCTCATTCTCTCCTGGGGGCTCCTGTCCTTCTCCTTTGGGGATCCCGGATGAATGGGGCTTCATGGGACTTGTTCAGGCCTGCTTTTAAAAGAGAGAGAGGGAAAATGGACTAATTTATATTAGGGCTGCACGATATGGGAAAAATTGACATTGCAATATTTAGTTTTTCAGAGATATATATTGCAATATGAAATATACTTTATTAGATAGAATGAATAACTCTTTTTGTGAATAATATTTCATTTTCATAATGATTAGGGTGCTTTTACAGCTAAGTGCATCTGCATAAATGATTAAAATTAACTTTAATTCACATTTTTTTATTAGATTTTTTTTTTTTACATTGGTTTTGATGTTTGACTGAAACAAAAAACAGTTTAAAAAAAACTGTCAATATTTAATTTTTTATTGAAGCTCTAAATTATTAAAATTAACTTTAAACTAGATTTTTAGTGGTGAAAATATCTTACAAATGAGAAGAAAGAATGTTGTTTGTCTGCTAAGTTTTAATAGCAGTTCGATATTTAAAAATATAACGTAAAAACACACTTAGAAGTCTTCACTATACAAATGTGTGTTTGTTAAAGCTCCAAATGCTATTGTTTCTTGTGCCTGAATGCTTTAAACTCACTTGATGTGTTTAACAGGAAAAAAAAATGCAATTAATAAACTTTAAATGGTTAAACTTTGCCATTAATCTACAAGCTCCTGATCAACAATGGTCCATACTTGACATTGAGATCCTGCGATATGACTATTGCGGATGTGCACATTGCAATGTCGATGGTAAAAATAATATATTGTGCAGCCCTAATTTAAAACTCAAGTATAAAATACTGATAATGTAATAATAATGGTACATTATTCTTAGCATTTATTTTCATGCAAATTTGACAAAATTGGCAGAATAATGAACAAAAATGTGATTTATAACAAGATTTTAAGCAATTTTTGGTCAGACTTTATCTTAAGGTACAATTATTCCTACACTCAAAAAATTATTTTTGCTACTTGTTTAAACTACTTACTTAAAATGAGCTAAAACAACAAAATTCTTAAGATTTTTTTGGAACAACTTCATTGTTTTATGTTCAATCCACTTAAATTTGTACACTACCTTAATCGATTTGTGTAGGGACAACATTAATGAATTGTGTGGAAGCCTGCGTTTTTTACAGTGTATTAACAAATAATTAGATAAGACTTTTAACTCAGTAAACTACAGTACCAATTTGCTGTTTATTAATAGTTAGTAAGTTAGTAGTTGGGGTTAGGTATTGGGTAGGATTAGGAATGTGGAATAATATCATATAAGTGCTAATAAACAGCCAATATATGAGTAATAGGTAGGCCCACATGGAATCTGTGTGCACAGAAATCCGCAGATTTTTGACCCATCATTGAGTCATATTTATTTAATGTGTGTAAATTTATACTTATTCAGTTTTTAAATTAATTTCACTAATATTATTGTGATATAATAATAGTAATATTAAAATGTTCATATGATTCGTTTACAATACAGTTTGTAAAGTATTTTTTCTGTCTTTCAGTAGATGTATTATACGAGAGACTTGCGAGATAAAGAGATTGTTTGTTTCTTCTTTCAAAGAAATACAATTGAATAAATACATGCATAAACTTTCTGGAAGCTGTAAAAAATAAAACAAAGATTATACACTGTAAGAAATTTTAAGTCAGTACACCACCACCACCACCACCACCAACAACAACAACAACAACAACAACAACAAAACCTAATCATTATTTCCTTTTGCTTTTTCTTGTTCACTCAAGTTTTGAAAACATCAGCTGCACTGACCTAAAATTATTTGTCAGTAATACAAAAAACATTTAGTTGGGTTAAAATAAGATTATTAGTTTTCTGGAGAGGTGAACTACTCTGTAACAAAACTTTTTAAGTTGTGCCAACTGGCATTTTTCAAACGCCTGAAGTTGAGTGAACAAGAAAAAAACATAATCCTTATTTCCTTTTATTTTTTCTTGTTTAATCAAATTTTGAAAACATCAGATGCACTGACTTAAAATATCTGAAGTTGAGTGAACAAAAAAACTCTTTTGGAAATTGGTACTAAGAAATAATACATTATCAGAACAAACAAAATAGTTCAATTGAAAAAAAAAAAAAACTAAAACAGAGACAACTGTTAACAAAACATTTATTAGACACAGAATTAGAAACAGGACATGAGGTAAAACAACAATAGCGGTAAACAAGACAAGGATCAAAATATGGCAGGACAAACAGGAACAAATGCTTTGTAATGCTTCACAGGGAAAAACAAGACTCAGCAAAGAGTCTGTGTAAATGAAGCATCTTTATAGTCCTAGTAATCAGTCCATCATGAGCTTCCAGCTGTGTGTGTAATCAGGAGGAACCAGAAACTGAATTAAGCTGCGGTCACACTAGAGTTTGAGCATGGCGCTGCAAAAAGTGGCGGAATTAAACAAGATGATTAGACATTTAAAAAAGCGAGCGATTGATCCATCTTTTACATTTCTGTCCAGAGAGGTCATGTTTTGATCCTCGGTTGGTCTCACGCAGTCAAGTGATGCGACTTTACAGGTCAGAGTTCACCAAGCTTGAACTTTGCAATGCAGCAAACTGCCAAACTTGTCGCACGAACTTGCGTTTCCGGTCTGATGTATTCGCATGTGTATGAATGGAAGTCTATGGGGAGAAAACAAAAGTGCAGTGTGACCGCAGCTTTAGTTTGAGCATTTAATTTGTCATTTAATTACTACAGGATTTTACTGAGTTGTTCATGAAAATTAAATATCAAATACAGTTGATTTCTCATCTGAGAATGCATTTCGATTTATTATTTGATTGTTTGAGTGTTTAATTTATCATTTGGATGGTTGTCTGGAAATTCGATTTATTATTTGATCTTTTTAGCCATTTGAATTAGAATTTTGTGAGGAAAAACATCCATATACATACACATAACAGTTAAATACAAATTAACAAGCAAATTAACATCCACATGTGCTAAGCGCTTCTTTTTGTAGAGCGAACTAGGTAAATGTAAGATGAGAATTCACATTAAAAGTCTTCAAAAAAGATAAATTACAAATGAATAATTTCAACGTTACATTATTAGCATTACTGCAGTATTTTGCTGTTGTTGTTGTTAATAATAATAATGACATTAATGTTATTATTAGTGTTACTATTATTTTTGTCATTGTTGTTAGGGTTAGAAATACGACAACCATTATTTTTTTCAAGTGAGGAGGTAACTCAACTTAAAGAGCCCCTATTATACACTAAATAGGGTCATATTGTGGTTTTAAGAGTCTCCAACAACAGTCTAATATGCATGCAAGGTCAAAAAACACTTTCATGGTCTTATAATATGCATTTATTTTTACCTAATTATCCCAGCGACTCCCATATGAATCGTTCAGTGATTCATTTGTTCCCAAACCCCTCCTTAGCGTGAAGCTAATCTGCGCTGATTGGACCGATGACAGCCAGTTGCAATTGGTCGACACTGACAGCCTTCAGCGCGAGACAGAGTGAAATGCCCAGCACAGCTTATCAACAATATAGAAGCAGTCAGAGTGCATACAAGCTTCATATTAGTGTAAGACGTGGATTTCGGCAGTGGGTGAATGTAAATACAGACGATGGACTTGAAAATACTGACGACTAACTATTTTATTAAGCAAAAACTCCAAGAACTGGGGAGGAGATTGACACGGGTCTCCTAGCCCGTCACACTCTACCTCAGTGTTGCCAGATGTAGCAGACTGATTTCAGCCCAAAAACTATCCAAAACCCACCAAAAAAAAAAAAAAAAAAAAATCGCCCACTCATCTGGAAAACACGGTTGTGACAGTCAGGAAAAACACGATAAGTGTTTCTACCCACACAATTGTGTTAAAAACAGTCCAATTGAGCGGGAAACTGCCCAATCTGGCAACACCGCTCTACCTGCTCTTTTTTCACACACACAGACACACACACACATTACCCTTCTCCTCAGAGGACACAACACAAAAATAAGTCCTTAACAGAAACATTCAAAAACAGAATACATAGAATGTATATTAAAGAAACAACTTCACATTAGTTACTAACACCACAGAACACAGTACCCACTTCTCACCAGTGTTGTCAGGGCCGGCGCGTCCATAGAATAGTGAGGGCGGCGTCCGCGAACTCACCCGATTCTCACTTTCATCCTCGACACCCACCCCCTCCCTCCCGGTCCTCACTTTCGCTTAGTCTCCCGGATTTTTTGTGGGTGCATGAGTGCATTAAAGCAGTGCAATTAAACACCAGCATATTGCTGTTATTAACAATAACACACATTCAGTATTAATCCACACAGCGGCAAAAGCTGAACTATTCTGAACCTTGACTGCCGCACCAGTGTAAGAACAGCTGACGGTAGCCATAGCAATGACAAATGACAGGATTTCAAGCTCACAAACACGTTTAAATCCGCAAAGAAAGCAGCACGCGAAGTGTTTTTAGCGTGGTTTTAGTCGCGATATGTATAAGTGTTATATGTTCTCTGGGCTTACCTGTACTCTGCTTTGCCCAACGATCACCAACCCTCATTACGAAATGGAGGAAGAAACTAATCCATGAGCTGTGTATTGATAGTTCCTGTGGAGCTCTGTCAAAGTCTCATACATCAGTAGTCTTTTCTGATCCTTCCTTTTTTTGCAAAAATAAACCACTTCACAGCTTCATCTTCGGGTAGGGAATAAAACACAAACTTTCCCTCAAACTTCAAATAATATCCAGCTAAGCACAGCGTCTTCATGACTCATGACTTTAGGGTCTGTTTATCTTCTTCTTTGTCTGCTGCTGTGCTTGTGGGTGGGATCGCAGGTTTAAATTTACCTGGGTTTGCGAGCAATTGGGCGGGGCTTATGTTTTGTATCCACGTCACGCCGAAACAGCTGAAGACTCGTTATCAACACGATTCATTCGAGCCACTATGAGTCGACTCTTTTATAGATGAATCAATAGTTTTAAACAATGTCCACTTTCAGATTTAAGCCTTAGCTGGATATTTCACTTCACTTAGAGCTGTGTTACACACTACATAGAAGGTCATTTTCAAAAACCCATAATAGGGGCTCTTTAAAGTAACAAGTTGGCAGGTGAACTTGCAAAGTTTTGCTCACAAAATTAATCTTTTGAACTTAATGAAGAAAATTTTGATTTAGGTTCAGTAAATGTGTTAAATTGGACAGACTTTTTACTGATTTTACCAAAAAAAAAAAAAAAAAAAAAAATCAAGTAATTTTATCTTTTTCAAGTTGGATTTTTTTTTACAGTGAAGGGAATATTGCATGATTTCATTTGTATGCTAGAAAATTTCACATTTCCTTCCACATGTTTCTACAAAACAGAACAATAAAAAATTGTTTACAAAGCAGTGGCGGCTGGTCAATAGAGGGCGCTGGGGCGCCGCCCTCCCTTCAAGTTAGACCCCTTTAATATGTTAATGTTTATTATCACAAATATTAACAAAATAAATTGATTTAAATATAACATTCTAACATTTATTGTAGTCATACTAACATTTATTGAAAAAAAACGTATGAACAATATTTTTTCATATGTGTGCGGGGCGCCGGACTAATGGGTGTCTATGTAGGTACACAAACATTTTCAATGCACGTGATATGAGGATAAGCTCTAATTGGCCGGTTTTAAATTGTCCTTGGGGCGCAGCGCTCTGCGCCCCGAACACTCCCATTTTGTTGTTAGAACGAATCATATTTGTTTTTATATGATTGGCCTTATGTGATTGGACCATTCTCACCAAAGAGCTTAGAATGCATTTTCTCGAGATGAAGGAATATTCCGTTGTATCTTTGCAAAGATATCCGTTCACAAGGCGTTTGGATGAAGAAAAAAAAGGACGAAGGAGCTTGGACCAGATCGACCTTCCTTGCAAATTCACCAGTAGTCAAGTGATCGCGAGCGCGCAAATATTCGGGGCTTTTCCAGCACTTGTTATGACAAACGGAGTTTGCCAGGTTGTGATGTAAAGTAAGTCATCTTTTTAACTATTTCCGTGTTTGCTGTTTCAAACAGCATGACGCAAAAGAGGCTGAATGCATTGGCCATGCTGTCAATAGAGAAGAGACTGGTTACTGAGATGACTGACGTTAACGAGAAATTTTCAAGCCAGAAAAAAAGGAGAGCAAAATTTATTTTCAAGTAGTCCTACTGGCCAGTGATTAGGCAACATGTGTGTGTGTGTGTGTGTGTGTGTGTGTGTGTGTGTGTGTTTACTGATTATCTTGATTACTTCATTACTCATAATAAACCCAAATTGAACTAAATTGAACTGATTTTGTGCTGCATTTATTGTATGCTTTAGTCATATTTTAGTTTTTTGATACATCACCTGAAAAATGGCTTTTACACTCTTACTTTACCAACAGTTTTTTTTTCCTGGTGTTTGCGCCCTCCCCACATTTTTTAACACCAGCCGCCACTGTTACAAAGAAAACAAAGATTTTACACTGTAAAAAATTTAAGTCAGTACAACAAAATAAACATAATCCTTATTTGCTTTCACTTTTTTTTTTTCGCTGTTAGAGTACTAAATGCTAAAGTTTTAGGTTTTAGGAGTTTAGATTACCTTATTACTTTTTTTAAAGAGAGAGAGAGAGAGAGAGAGAGAGAGAGAGAGAGAGAGAGAGAGAGAGAGAGAGAGAGAGAGAGAGAGATAAAAAATGATTGAGTCTTGCAGTGGCAGCAATTTTCAAAAATGTCCAAAAAAGTGCACCAGCAGAAAATGAAACCTATCACTTACGCTCACTTCCATCCCAAAGTTGAAGAATGGCAGAAGGATAGATGACTTCATAAGAGTATGGAGCGACTGCTTAAAGTCTTTAGGAGCGTTATATGAGAATAAATGTGACAGCGGCTTGTATTAAAGCGCTGAATTGAAGTGTGTGAGATGAATGAGAAGTGTTAGAGAATGGGTTGCTCCTGTAAGTCATTACATCCATCTGGACGAGAGGGAGGAACCACAGACAAACGTCACAGATGCTTGATATCAGTCCTGGTCCAGAAGGCAAGACACACACACACACACACAGAGAGAGAGAGAAAGAGAGGGTGACACTGTACGGAGTGGACACTGAGTGCTAACAGATCAATAGGCTTCTGAAATAAAAGGCAAGATTTCAAAGCAAGAGGGTCAAGATGCCCAATTTTGCTGGAACCTGGAAGATGAAGAGCAGTGAGAATTTTGAGGAGCTTCTCAAAGCGCTGGGTAAGTGATAAACTCTCTTCATTATATGGGATCACACTAGACTGTTTAATCCTGTTGTTTAGGCCACGTCCTGGATCCTCTCTCTTCCTCTGCTGTTTGCTCTTCAATAGCATATTCATGGATTAACTAGTGTGAAGAGTAAATCACTATTATTTTCGGGCTGCTGGACTGCTTCTTCGGGCTCTTTTGTGTCTTTGGCAGCACAAGTTTGGAAGCCTGGATTCTTATTCAAATTCTCAAAGCAGTGCTGACACTTTAGGAAAGCAATGCACCTTTTCCATGGATTTACCAAATTAAGTTTTAATATTTACTACCAATAAAAGAACCCAGTAAAATTATTATTTGGCCACAAAGTCTTTAAAAAGTTTGTTTATTTATTTGTTAATTTTATTTATTTATTTGGTTATTTTATTTATTAATTAAATTTATTTAATTATTTGTTTAATTAATTAATTTGTTTTATTTATTTATTTGTTAATTTTATTTATTATTTAATTTATTCATTATTAAAACTTTACATTACTCTTTCAGTGTCCTGACTAAGATATCTATATTATATTATATATAGAAGAAAGAGGACCTAATTCTGCCAAGGCTTCATTGTAAAAATAAGCCATGGTCACTTTTGTTTTTTTAAATGTTCATTCATTCATTCATTCATTCATTTTCTTTGGTTTAGTCCCTTATTTATCAGGGGTCACCACAACTGAATGAACCACCAACTATTTCAGCATATGTTTTTTTTTTTACATAGCACATTTATTTATCTATTTATTTATTAAAACTTTACATTACTCTTTTAGTGTCCTGATTAAGATATTTATATTATATTTCGATGAAAGAGGACCTTTAATTCTGCCAAGGCTGCACTGTAAAAATAAGCCTTGATCACTTATAGTTTTTTTAATGTCCATTCATTCATTTTTCTTTGGCTTAGTGCCTTATTTATCAGAGGTCGCCACAGCGGAAGAAACCGCTAACTATTTCAGCATATTTTTTTTACGTAGCGGATTTATTTATTTATTATTAAAACTTTACATTACTCTTTACTATTTCTGCCAAGGCTGCATTGTAAAATAAGTTATGATCACCTACTGTATGTTTATTTTAATGTTCATCAATTCATTCATTCATTTTCCTTCGGCTTAGTCCCTTATTTATCAAGGGTCGCCACAGTGGAATGAACCACTATCTATTTTAGCATTTGTTTTTTTTGTTTTTTTTACGTAGCAGATGCCCTTCCAGCCGCAACCCAACACTGGGAAACACCCATACACACTCTTTCACACACATACACTACGGCCAATTTAGCTTATTTAATTCACCTATAGCACACGTGTTTGGAATGTGGGGGAAACCGGAGCAATTTTTTCATTATTGTTGTATTGTGCTGGATTGTAATTGATTGCTTTACATTGTATTCATTTATTTATTTGAGTTATAAACTCACACCTTTGACTTTTGTTTGCTCAGAAATGCAAGTTAACTTCTAAGTTCATTAGAACCCAGACCTTTATCACAATTCTACCATTCAACATTGGAAATAAATTTATTTGATCATCATCTAATTTATATTATATTTAGATTATATTTATATTACTATATTTATTAATGAATGAATGCTTTGTCCATTCAATGATTCACTAATTCAAAGAACGTCAAAGAACTTTTTACGTATCTACAAATATAATTTTGATTTTAAGTTTTTCATTCATTTCTAAATTTCAATTCATCTGATCAGTTTCCACAAAATATCAAGCAGCACTACTGTTTTTAACACTGATCAGCCACAACCCAGTATTTTTATTTTTTATCCATATTTTCCTGGGAATTTTTTTATGTTACTTTACTTCATTAAAATGAGTTAACCTTGTTTAAACTTATTTTAAAGTTATTAAGTTATACATGTTATACAAGATTCATTTTGTGTTAAGTTTTAAAAAGTTAAGTTGAAATGGCTTGGAAAGTTAAGTTGATTCAACTTAAAAATTAATGACAGCATCAATGTTTTTTACAGTGCACATTTATTTGATTGAAAATAGAGCAAAAAAACAGCATTAATAAACCCTAAGAGAAAAAAATTAAGGTTTTTAATTGTAGTTTGCATGACCAACCCATGCCATTTTTTTCAGACTACTGGAAATGTCAATAAAAGTCACTTTATTAAACTGCAGAGCTCAAATTTCAACAACAAAAGATGTCAGAGCAGATATCAAGGTCCCATAAGACAAATACATGTGAATCGCAAGCTACAGACAATTTATGGTAACATTTACTTTTACTCTTTGTTACAAACATACAGTGCATTGAAATATTATTACAATTTAATATAACTCTTTTATATTTGAACTCTTAAAAAGGTACTTATTCATGTTATCTCAATTGAGGTAAAGTTGGTTTTATATTCGCACATTCCTTCATTTAACGTTCCCTATATTATCTACTACGCTAATTTGAATATAGGGTCTGAAATCACATTTAATATCTGTGAACAATGTGTACTTTCATATTCATTGGCTGCTAATATGATTTCACCATTTAGAATTTGCAAATAATACTTTCGGGCAATGCAGTGGCGCAGTAGGTAGTGCTGTCGCCTCACAGCAAGAAAGTCACTGGTTCGAGCCTCATCTGGGTCAGTTGGCGTTTCTGTGTGGAGTTTGCATGTTCTCTCTGCGTTCGTGTGGGTTTCCTCTGGGTGCTCCGGTTTCCCCCACAGTCCAAAGACATGCGGTACCGGTGAATTGGGTAATCTAAATTGTCTGTAGTGAATGAGTGTGTATGAATGTTTCCCAGAGATGGGCTGCGGCTGGAAGGGCATCCGCTCCGTAAAACATATGCTGGATAAGTTGGCGGTTTATTCCGCTGTGGCGCCCCCGATTAATAAAGGGACTAAGCCGAAAAGAAAATGAATGAAATAATCCTTTTTTTGAAATGATATTATTGAGGGGAAAGTCTGAATGTGCAAATATAAAACCAACTTTACCTCAATGTAATGTCAAAGCTGAATTGAGTTTTTCTGACATCCTGACATTTGTTACTCAAGAAACTCTTCTCATTATCAGTGTTAAAAACAGTAGTGCTGCTTTATATTTTGAGGAAACTGATCAGATGAATTGAAAGTTAGAAAGAATGAATGGAAAACTTCTAATTAAATTTATATTTGTAGATACGTAAAAAGTTTTGACTTTCTTTGAATTAGTGAATTCTTGAATGGACGAAGCATTCATTCATTCATTCATTAATAAATATAGTCATATAAATATAGTATAAATTTGATATAATAATCAAATAAATTTATTTCCAATGTTGAATGGTAGAATTGTGATAAAGGTCTGGGTTCTAATGAACTTAGAAGTTAACTTGTTTGAATGCTAGCATACTCATGCAAATGATGCCTACAGTTCTCCAGTAAACTGCTCAGTCTCTGAATGCTTTCCAGGCATAAATACAGCCATGCTGAGAATTCAAATGTTTATGAAACTGATCAGACAGTTAGTCACTCTAATAGGTTACATTATAAGCTCTTGTAGAGTTTCAACATTGTCCAAGTAGGCACTACACAAGAGCTGAGGCATTCCTTCCAGTCAACAGCCTGTCAGTGCAACATCTGCTGATAACAATCTACTCTGTGGTCACTCCATAACTATTTATGCAGAAAAATGGCATACCACAACCATAAGAGTGCTTGCTTTGCCTTAGTTATGAAGAAAAATGAATGTCAGTCACATTATGAAAAAATGTGAAAGCAGATTCTAATATTCCTAGACATTTCGCAGCAAGTCCAGACACTGTAATGCACACCAGGATTCTGTAAAAGATTCCCTTTAATGTGTGAGATGACTTTCCTGTGGTCATAAATGACTACTGATAGAGTTTCAAATGAGTAGAAGCTTTAAAACATCAAAACAGTGTTCCTTAAAGCAGTGTTTCTCAACCACGTTACTGGAAGACCACCAACACTGCGTGTTTTGGATGTCTCCTGTCTGTCACACCCATTACGGGTCTTTCAGTCTCTGCTAATAAGCCGATGATCTTAATCAGGTGTGTTTAGAAAATGCAGAGCTGGTGGTCGTGGTTGAGAAGCACTGCCTTAAAGGGATAGTTCACCCAAAAATTTAAGTTCTGCCATCATTTACTCCTCTTTCACTTGTTCCAAACAGGTTTAGTTTCTTACTTTTGTTGAACACAAAGGAAGATACAATGAATAATTTGCTGTATTCCAACAATGCTAGTAAAATGCATTGCGTAAAACTTTTGTGAATAAAGCATAGTTTCCATCCAATGAGTCAAAGAACACAAAATCATCACTTTCTAATATAAAATTGGTGCCAAATATCAAAAAGAAAAACTAAATTTACTATTGCAGGAGAAGCCACCGTGAGTCTTTTTTCTTATACAAGAAATGACTTAAGCCCTTAGAAGACAAAGACAAAATACACGTTGTGGCTTTTTTTGTGAGTGCAGCCGCTCAAGACAGTTCTGGGTAATAATGCCAAATCACTGTAAAGACAGACAGAATAAAGGCATTTTGCTGTGACCAAGGCAAGATTTCAGATGTTTTACAATGTGGTTGGTCAGCTGGTTTGTCCATCAATTCAGTCCCATTGCACACAAGTTTGTTGTCACATGATCGCTTAAATCAAAACCACATTACTTTTATGCACATGCTGGAATTTATTCTGACAATGTGTTTCTATTATAATTTCAAGAGTTCACACTTAGCTGATGATTAATTATAAAGCTTGTTTGGCATGCTGTCCCGGGAGAGAGCCCTGAGCTCATGAGATCCTCGAGCCCAGGGCTCCCACCCGTTGCAAGGCGAGAGGGGAGATCGAGCTCAGGTAGATCTCGAGAACTCCCCCATCGTAGTGATTGAAGAGCAGATAGTAGTTCTCTTAACGAGATAGGTACTAGATAGTGAGCAAGTCCATAGTGTTGATTAATCAACTTAGGTTGCATGTGTTTAATCGGTGGGAGGAAACCAGAGGACCCGGGGAAAACCCACGTGAACACGGGGAGAACATGCAAACTCCGCACAGAAAATGCCCGCTGGTTTGGTAAAGCCTAGAACCATTGACATTCTTGCTGTGAGGCAACAGCGCTAAGCGCTGGGCCACCGTGTCACCCATCTAGGAGAGAGGAGGAGTAGGGGTGGAAGGGGGGATTCTTCAAAGCGAAGATAGCGGTGATATGAAACCCGGGGTCTTTATAGTAGCTTAGGGATCATCTGATTGGTGCATGGTGATTTGGATAATGTGGGTCCAGCCGCTAGCAATCATAAGCAAGTGATCCTCTCGAAATTAGTTTATAAATAAACTTCACTTATGCACATTTTTTTTCTTATCATTTAAAAAGTTTGTCCTACTCAGTTGTGTGCATAATTTTTTAATGTGCATTTTGTATGTGGATCTTTGTGTTTCCATTAAGCATTTTTTAAATATTTTACAATAACAGTTCATGAAAAACCATGCACAGATGTGTAAACTATTATAAACTAATGGTGACTTAACCATTGTGCCCTGTTGGGGATGTTTTCATCCACTCTGGGGGGATTTTGAGTCTTAATTTGCCCACAAATTATTCTATTTCAGCAAATGATATGATTGTTGGCGACATCTTTTTTTGACACAAAATTTTCAGAAATTCAACAATACACTCTTTTTCAACACACTCTCAATTTACTACCCTTTCGTTATTGGTGGTTGTTTTTGTTTATAACAACATTTTTGGATTGCAAAGGCATCACACTATAATCTGCTGTTTTACTCCACAGAACTCCATATAAAAGCCAGAAACTTTTTTTTGCACCGAGCTATCTAAGTGAAGTTTCACAAACTAATTTTGCGAGGAGCACGTGATATGATTAATCAGGGCTGTTCCCCCATCCGTAATCATTAGTAAGCCAATCAGATCATTTCAAACTCAACATAAATATCCCGTCTAACTTTACTCCCTTATCTTAGTTTTTTGAAGAACCCCCATCCACCCCATCTCCCTCTCCCTCTTCCTCTTTCTCTTTCTAGATTAATTCAGGATTGGGCGAAAAGGCAGCTCAGTGGCTAGCACCGATGCGTCACAGCAAGAAGGACGCTGGTTTGAGTTCTGGCTGGGCCAGTTGACATTTCTGTGCAGAGATTACATGTTTTCCCTGTGCTCGCGTGGGATTCCCAGGTACTGCGATTTCCTCCTACAGTCCAAAGACATGCGACATAAGGGAATTAAATAAACCAATATGAACAGTGAACAATATGAATATATGAGTTCTTTAGTACCGAGCTTCACCACATGGGTATGCGCTGGTGTGGATGGCGATCTATTCCTCTAGGGCTGCCCGTGATAATCAAGGAATAGGCTGAACAATTTCTGGGAGCTCTCGAGAACTACCTGATCCTGACCTTGGGCTCAGTTATCTCCGAGCTAAGGGTTCTTTCCCGGGACAGCATGCCAATCCTACTAACAATATCAAGCAATATTTAAGTGTGAACTCTTAAAAAGTTTAATGCACGAATGATCAACAGTAAATATTACACATTTTACCTCTTCCCAACAGGCAAAACCAACAAAAATCAAGAATGCATGATTATATGGTGTCATGGCCTCGCAATCAAATGTCATTATAATGGAAGTCAATGGGGCAAAAACAGCCACTAACATAATGAAAGAGTAAATTTGAACAGCACACAAGGCTTAATGCATGCGCTAATCGAGAATCAACTTTAACTACAACAAGAGTCACATTACCTTAATTACTTGTTAGTACATATTTGTTAATTAATGCATTAATTAACACTTTAGTTTTGGCTGAATGTAACTAATATGAACTCATAACGCATTAATGTATCTTTATGCCATGACTTTACTTGGAGGGGCACATTATCATTAACTCATTCTACTAACTACTCATGAACTTGTGTATTTAAAAATAATGGTCATGCACAACTGTCTAGTGCATGTTTACATAGAAAAACAATAGACAATAGTTCTGTCTAAATGAACAGTTTCAACAGGAGTTTAAAGTTTATAACCACTAGGCTTTAAGTAAACAGTGATTACATTTTCATTTTGTGTGTGTAAACTATCCTTTCAAGTCACAACTTAACAAGTGGATTGCAGCAGATGCAAATATGCGCAGTAAGTGTGCCGTCTTAAAAGAATTAGAGTGAGATATGCAAGTGGATAATTACCACTCAGTCAAAAGTGACGATTCTACTGTAAATAATAATCATTTCATTTGGAGACATTTATGTCTGAATGACATAAAGCTGAAGATGTTTACAGAAGTGAGAGGTTTGAGATGACTGCTGTGGTGTAATTTGATGTTTTCTGTGTAGGGGTGAATGCGATGCTGAGGAAAGTGGCTTGTGCGGCTGCGTCTAAACCCCATGTGGAGATTCGTCAGAACGGGGAGCAGTTCTACATCAAGACCTCCACCACCGTCAGAACCACCGAGATCAACTTCCAGATCGGACAAGAGTTCAACGAGGAGACCGTCGATGGACGCAAATGCAAGGTGACACAGCTGAGGGGATTTCAGTTTTGTGATGAATGTTTTTGTGGATTGATCAGGAGTGTGTGCTGTATAAATATCAATTAACAGTTCCCTTTAGCTTATCATGGGTGTTGTTTTATGTAAGGCCATTGAATTATTAGAAAAATAATGCACGCCCCAAGTGGTGATGGGAGTGACCTTTATTTTCTAATAATTCAACAGGCTGGAGTTATTAAATGATTAATCATTCTGCTTATACTATGTTTACCACATCTAGAGAACATGGTTTAGATGTTGTATTTAAGACATTTTCAGTTTTTTTTCCAACTCATTTTAATTAAGTTTGAACAAGCAGCAAAAGTCATTTTTAGTGAAAAAAAAAAAAAACTTAATTGCAAGACAGCATATAACATGAAATAGCTTTAATCCGATGAGAAATGTGTGAAATTAAGAATTTGGAATTTTGAGGAAAATAAAAAATCTGAATTTATAATGAAGAAATGCTGTTATTATGCTGTTATTTTTATATAGATGTTTTATTTAAGACATTTCTCATTTTTTTGGTTTCTGCAATTCCTTCATTGCAAAAAAAATGTATTTTCTAGTCCAAATATCTAAAAAATATATTAAATCAAGAAGCATTTTCTAGACAAGCAAAACATATTGCTTTGTTTTAAGAAATAATATGAGTTTTTCCCTAAAACAATCAAAATAATCTGCCAATGGGGTAAGCATAATAACATTTCATCAAAAGAAAAAAAAAAAGATTATTTTGTTATTTATTATTATTTGTAGATATTTGAACTAGAAACAAGACAAAAAAAAACTAAATAAGAAAAGCATTTTTTGGTAAAAAGAATACACGGCCGGCCGGAAGTGCAATATGCACATCAATATAGCAGCATTTTTTATAACACTGTATAACAATAATGAATATTTTTACAGTACTATGATGGTTGGGTTTAGGGTTAGGGTAGGGGTTGATGTAAAAAAAAAATACTTTATTGGGTAATTTAATAGATTATCAATTTATGAATATCAATGATCAATACAAACAAGTTATTATTAATTATGAATATTCAGTAAATTTAACAAAATAAATATAACAATGACTTCGCCCGCTCGTCTAAACGGACTCTGTAATTATTTATTTACTTAGAAAGGGAATTAAAGCTACTTCTTGTGACGTAGATGAATAGTTTAGAAGTTTTAGTAAACTTAAACGCGGTCTGCCCTTTGAGTTGGGTACCTTCTGCGAGCATGTGGGGGTGTAACAGGTATTTAAAGACATTGGTCAGGTCACTCCCAGTCTCTCCTGACTGACCAAAAGCGTGAGAGGAAAAGTCATGCGGGAAACTTTCTTCGTTCCTCCTCGCTGGTCTGTACTGTCCCAAGACAGACAGACAGACAAAACTTTAACTCATGGTTTGAAATTACACCAAGCATACAAGTTATCATCCTGTGTCCTAGAACATGAGCTGTAAAATTATGTATGGAGAAGAATAACACCGAACATGACACTTTTAGAAATACATAAAACACAATTCATGCATTCTTAGTTTGTCTAATGTCTTAAAAAGGGCATATATCGGTGTAAGAATTGAGAGAGAATTTAAGGAAGAGAATGCAAAAATTTACAAACACATGACATGTACTTTGGACTGAATTTTGAGATTTCTAGGAGTCCATTTCAATAGTGTGTGTGGGGGTCCCAGGATGTTTTTTTTTTTTTTTTTTGGAATGTCTTTGAAGATGGGACAGGCTGGTCCTGACCAGCATCTTGGTAGATAATATGTCACCGAGTGACTTTCACCGACAGACTCACTGGCACGAACCCTTACCTTTTTAGGGGTAACAATGGAATTTCAACCCCGGACTGTATGTTACATAGATAACATAAATAATACTTGGTACAACTACTGTTTTTACGTTACTGTGACGGTTGGGTTTAGGGTTGGGTAGACGTTAATAAAATACAATAATTGGGAAATTTAATAAATAATATAAGTCATTTTCGTTAACTTCCGGCCGCAACAATATCTGCTCTAGCAATAACCCAAGTTTTTTACAATGTCTTATTCAAAGCCATTTGTTTTGTTTTGATGAGATTTATGCCTGTTGTAGGCTGTGCAATAACTAAAATCATTTGGTGTAGTGATTAGGGTCTCTAAACCTGCCTGGACCTACTTAAGCTGCATCTGCGTTTATCTGAAATCAACTGCACGCCTAAGATTGTTCACCAGCCAGAATTAAGCATTTAACGCCTTGCACTATACGGTTATTTACACTTTCGAATTACATTCTGAGTCTTGATCTCTGTTTTAAAACTTTTTTCAAGAGCTCACCCTTAGCTGATGAGTGATAATAAAGCATATTTGGCATGCTGAGAGAGCCCTGAGCTCATAAGATCCTCAAGCCCAAGATTCCCTCCTGACTTAAGGGTGAGAGGGAAGTTTGAGCTGGGGTAGATCTCGAGGACTCCCCTGCTCATAAATAACAAATTATGGATTACTATGGAAAATACTGCTGACTAGAGCTCGTATAGTGCCAATTTGGTTTGGTCAATTAACCTATGTCGCATGTCTTTGGACTGTGGAAGGAAACCAGGGAACCTGGGAGAAACCCACTTGAGCATGGGGAGAACATGTAAAGTCCGAACAGAAATGTCAGTTGGCCTGGTAAGGACTTGAACCAGTGACGTTCTTGCTGTGAGGCAACAGTGCTAACCACTGGGCCACCATGCCGCCCTGTCTAGAAAGGAAGGAGGAGTAGGGGTGGAAGGGGGGATTCTTCAAAATGAAGATAACTGAGGCAAGAATTTCTGGCTATTCATGGTGAGTTACAGTAGGAATTGACTGACTGGTGGATTGTGTATTAGCTAATGCTGGACCAGCTGTGGACAATCATAAGCATGTGATCCTCTCTAAATTAGTTTATAGATAAACCACACATTGTCAAAATGTAATGCTGCAGTTTAACAATGTGATTTTTGGGGACATTTTTAGTACTTTGAAGCAATATATAGCTTAAGGAATTATATAAATACATCCTCAGAAGGTAAAAGTGGGGTGGTACTTTTTTAAAGATTACAGTCTTTGAGTTTGTCCAGATTTTACTCAAATTTGGGTAAATACAACTTTTTTGTTCATTGATATGAGTGAATATCATTTTTTGGAGTGCATATATCCGTTTTTGAACACTCTAAGAAATAAATCTGTAAGATAAAGTACTAGAAGCATTTATTGTAACAATTTACATGACGAGCCAAAACATTACATTGTTTCAAACTGTTAAACATGTCAATAAAAGTCATATTTTTAATCTTTAAATGGCCTTAATTATCATTCAATTTATTTAATTATCACTAAATTTTCAACATCAAAAGTTGTCAAAGCAGAGATCAGGACTCGTAATGCCATCCGAAAGCAAATAATAATAAAAAAAACTACTTTTTTTTCTGTCCAAATATAGTCAAACAATTGTAAATTAACTGTTGTAATTGAGTGGGAATAATTCAAATTCAAAATAATCAGTTAATACAAAATTTAAAAGTGAAAACATATAAATACTTTATTAAAGTCAACATTTTCTGACTTTAATAAAGTATTTATTTAAATTAAATCGTGCACTCCAAAAAATGCTGTGTTGTCATAACCCAATGTTGGGTCAACTATGGAAAAACCCAACCATTGGGTTAAAACATGTCATTTAAATTAAATTGAAATGAACTCAACAATGAGTTTCTCCATATTTGACCCATCGTTAGTTTATAGCAAGCCAGCATTTTTTAGAGTGTACTATCATAAAAATGTACGACTATGCTGTCTTGACTCCTACTCAATACAAATTGTAAGATTACCACTGTAATGCAGAACAGACAGCTTGTGACTGTGCTAATCTCTCTTTCACCTGAGCAGCGGGTCCCCGACAGTTTGCTAAATTAGATTATATGACACACAAGCGCATCAAAGCAATACTGCAAGCTTATCTTGCCCAGCTTTAGTCACCCTTATGTCTTCCACCTTTAATCTCCTGGATTTGAATGGATCTGTGGGAAATCTGATTCAAATGCAGCCGTCACATCCAGCGCTGCAATAGATAAGGTGTGCGAACTACAGCAGTGATGAGCGCAGATATGACAGCATGTGTTTGAGTGTTTATTCTGAGTCTGTCAGGCCATCAGAGGCTGCTGAAAGGGCAACAGGGCGACAGCAGGCCGAAAGCCCTTTTAACAAGCTAACCTTTATGACTGCTGCCTTTTTACAGGCAAATAAACCCAACCACAGCTTTGGCGCAAAATAAACATCTGTTTTTGACTTAAACGGACACCCACGCATTTTCTGTTTAGTTATTTGGCAGAGATTATCTGACAACATGAAATCAATCATGCATATATTTTGTTAATCATTTACACTGTATTTATTTATTGTTTTGCATTTGTAAATACAACAAAGATTACTGAAGTATATTTAAAAAAGTAGGGCTGGGCAAAGATTAATTGCAATTAATCGTATCCAAAATGTGTTTGTTTTGACATAATTTATTTGTGTGTATTATATATATATATATATATATATATATATATATATATATATATATATACACAACAGTTCTGTCTGGTTCTCGAATCTGATTGGCTGATAGATGTGCAATATTCTGCAATAACAGCACTCTTACAACCTCTTCACTCTTGTGTATTACTCCGCCCACATAGAGTGACAGCAGATCAATAAACTCACTAAAATTTGACAAATATTGCAGCTGTTGGACAACATAATGTACTTTTGAGGCTTTTTTAGTTGAGAATGTAGTTGTTTAGATTGCAACTACAGTATGCAGTTTATTTATATTTTAAATATTTATCATTTCAGAGATCGGTGGCCATTAGCCAATCATACTAATCAAAGTAAAGATTGTTGTGCCACAAGACGGCATAATAAACTTCTTTCGTATTTCAAACTACAGCTGATCAATCATTATAAAACAGGTGACATTCTAAGTCGATCTCTCTCTTGTATGTTGTAGTGCTGTATTGATACCATATAATCTGGTAGTGTTTGCTTAGCTTTGGCTTTTTCGGGGTTAATTATTGTGATCTCCTGATTGCGGAGGAGATCACAGTTTCTGCTGTTCTGATGTCAGCTGCCGATGTGAATGAATGGCGGAAGAAAGTAGTTCCTCATACAAAAGGATTTTGAGACTCCGTGTTTGATTTTCCTTTTTACACACACGATTATGCTGTCAAACTGTTGTATAAAAACAATATCACACTCGCAGTGCGATATGACTGTATATCATCACTTTTGTGATATTGCTTATATAAATATATATATATATATATATATATATATATATATATATATATATATATATATATATATATATATACACATGCATGCATGCATACATACATACATACAATACAATATAATGCAATAAAACAAAACCATACAAACAAAATTGCTACTATTTAAATTTATGTATAATTTGTATCATATACATATACAGTATATTATATATCTAAATATAAAGAAACATCTCAAATAAATGCATGCATGGGTATATTTATATACTTTATACATAATAAATATACACAGCACACTTTGAATGCGATTTATCTTTGCCCAGCACTATTTAAAAGAAAGCATTTTTAGCCTTTCATATGCCATATAGATTTTGGTTATTTGTTTTCCTCAAAACTTCATGTTGATAGAATTGCGAGAAAGTCTATAGTTCAAAAGGACTAAATTGTGAAAAATAAAGTAAGAACTTTGATAAATAAAGTTAAGAATTTTTGCAACGTTAAGAAATAAAGCTCCAGAGTAAAATAATATTTTTTACTCAAAAAAGAACTCAGAATTCCAAGAGTTTGTAACTCAAAATAACTCAAGTTTGTGAAAAATTTGGTACATTTAAAAATCCTTGACAGTTAATGTTTTAAATAAAAACTTTGAATTACAGATTAGTTCATGACTAGAATTGCATAAACTGAATTGCAAGAAATCACAATTGGAAGAAAGTTTAAAAGAAATTCTGTAAGTTTCTCCTACACTGTAAAAAATGCTGGGTTCCTCACAAGTCCTTCAACACAAATTTATTAAGTTAACTTAATTATTATTATTATTTTTTTTTACAAATTTAAGTGGATTGAACATAAAACAATCAAGTTATCCGCCAAAAACTTAAGAATGGTGTTCTTTCAACTCATTTTCAAAGTAGTTTGAACAAGCAGCAAAAGTAATTTTTTAATGTAAAAAACTGAATTGCAAGACAACATATAACATGAAATAGCTGTAAACGGATGAGAAATATGAGAAATGAAGGCTTTAATAAATTGGAATTTTGAGGAAAAGTTGTACAAAAATCTGAATTATAATAAGGAAATGCTGTTATTTCTTAGTGAGAAATATAGACATTTCTGAAAGAAAAAAATATTCAGATTTGCAAGATTCTTGCAAGACTCAACATTGCAAGAAATGTACTTATTATTTTATTTTTAAAAATACTTCTAGAGATTTGATTTGAGCAGTGAGGGTGATAAACGGAGAGTGAATGTCCAGAGGTGAAGGGTCAAATGCATTGCTGTGACTCATCGTATGATGTAGCAGGTCACCTGTGGTGCTCTTCATTCCTCGGCCCATTACTTATGATTCACTCCCTCAAATCAATGCACTGAGAGCCTTTAACTTTCAGTGGACACAATAATTTAAGAGTGAATGGACAGAAGAATCCCTTTGAGAAACATTCTGCCTAGGAAACAACTCACGTACGGTACATGTAAATACAGATGTCCATTTTGAGATAGCCATTAGCCTGTAATTGTTCGCAGAGCCTGGCCACATGGGAGACAGAGAACAAGATGACCTGCCGACAGACCCTTTTGGATGGAAATGGCCCTAAAACATACTGGACACGAGAGCTGAGAGGGAACGAACTCATCCTGGTAAAGAGCTTTTCATCAAAAATTATGACTAAAAGCATTTTGTTCTTGTGCTGAATGTCTGACATATTGCGAGATGCTTTGTGATTTACTTACACCCATGAAAGAGAGTGATTGCGCATATTCATTGGTTTTTCGTTTATTTGTTTGGAATTTGTACAAAAATGCAGCGTTGGGCAAACATCTGGCTGGCTCGGTTTTATAGGCCAGATGGACACCAGTAAAGCGGCCTTATAACCGAGCAGCTTTTATGACTGGCTTTATTCGTGGACTTTGCTGCCCCCGAGGGACATCAAATGTCTTCCTCTCTCGTTCAAGTATCTGTTGTAAACTTGAAAGTGATTTTGGGAAAGATGTGTGATGGTGAAACTGCCCGGCTGTGAAATGATTTCTCACTATTCTTCACATGGGTCACTGAGAATATGCGCCATAAAGAGCCGTTTGTGACAATTAAATAAAGGATAAATGAACACAACTTACAGTAGCTTCTAACCTTGTGAGACTCTTCCTCTGCAACACCAATAGCATTTCATTGCTGCAGAAAGGTTGTCTCAATTATGTGTGTAGGCAGTTAAAGGGACAGTCCTCCCAAAAAAAAATGAATATTTGCTCTCTTGGGCCATATAAGATTTTTTTTTCCTTCAGAAGAAAGTTAAAGAAGATTTTTAACTTAAACTGCTGTGCTTGATGAGTCATAAAATGCAGGTCAGGGGCTACTTTTCACTGTGAGAGTCCAAAGAAGGCTCCAAATGAGAACCTGAGGTTTTGTGAAGTCGTTAATAAAGCACATCAGGTTTTTGTGTTGGGGTAGGTGTAGACGGTAATTAAACGGTAGACGGTAATAAAACACAACAGGATACTGTGAGGTTGGGTTTAGGGTTGGGGTAAAGGTGTAGACGTTAATAAAATACAGCAGGATAATGTGAGGTTGGGATTAGGGTTGGGATAGGTGTAGACAGTAATAAAACACAACAGGTTACTGTGAGGTTGGGTTTAGGGTTTGGTTAGGTGTAGACGTTAATAAAGCACATCAGGTTACTGTAAGGTTGGGTTTTGTGTTGGGGTAGGTGTAGACGTTAATAAAGCACATCAGGTTACTGTAAGGTTGGGTTTTGTGTTGGGGCAGGTGTAGACGTTAATAAAACACAACAGGATACTGTGAGGTTGGGTTTAGGGTTGGGATAGGTGTAGACAGTAATAAAACACAACAGGATACTGTGAGGTTGGGTTTTGGGTTTGGTTAGGTGTAGACGTTAATAAAGCACATCAGGTTACTGTAAGGTTGGGTTTTGTGTTAGAGTAGGTGTAGACGGTAATAAAACACAACAGGATACTGTGAGGTTGGGTTTAGGGTTGAGGTAAAGGTGTAGACGTTAATAAAACACAGCAGGTTAATGTTAGGTTGGGTTTAGTGTTGGGGCAGGTGTAGACATTAATAAAACACATCAGGTTACCCTGTGAGGTTGGGTTTAGGGTTTGGTTAGGTGTAGTCGTTATTAAAACACATCAGGTTACTGTAAGGTTGAGTTTTGTGTTGGGGTAGGTGTAGACAGTAATAAAACACAACAGGGGACTGTGAGGTTGGGTTTAGGGTTTGGTTAGGTGTAGACGTTAATAAAACACATCAGGTTACTGTAAGGTTGAGTTTTGTGTTGGGGTAGGTGTAGACGGTAATAAAACACAACAGGATACTATGAGGTTGGGTTTAGGGTTGGGATAGGTGTAGACAGTAATAAAACACAACAGGGGACTGTGAGGTTGGGTTTAGGGTTTGGTTAGGTGTAGACGTTAATAAAGCACATCAGGTTACTGTAAGGTTGGGTTTTGTGTTAGAGTAGGTGTAGACGTTAATAAAACACAGCAGGTTAATGTTAGGTTGGGTTTAGTGTTGGGGTAGGTGTAGACATTAATAAAACACATCAGGTTACCCTGTGAGGTTGGGTTTAGGGTTTGGTTAGGTGTAGACAGTAATAAAACACAACAGGGGACTGTGAGGTTGGGTTTAGGGTTGGGGTAGGTGTAGACGTTAATAAAGCACATCAGGTTACTGTAAGGTTGGGTTTTGTGTTGGGGCAGGTGTAGACGGTAATAAAACACAACAGGGGACTGTGAGGTTGGGTTTAGGGTTGGGGTAGGTGTAGACGTTAATAAAGCACATCAGGTTACTGTAAGGTTGGGTTTTGTGTTGGGGCAGGTGTAGACGGTAATAAAACACAACAGGGGACTGTGAGGTTGGGGTAAAGGTGTATCCGTTAATAAAACACAGCAGGTTAATGTGAGGTTGAGTTTTGGGTTGGTATAGGTGTAGACATTAATAAAACAAATCAGGTTACTATGAAGTTGGGTTTTGGGTTGGGGTATGTTTAGACACGCATAAAGCACAATATTGGTGTCATGTACAAGACACTGAATAAATAAAAAACTCCAGGTTTGTACAGCCCACTTGAAGCTCAAGTCCCACACACTTGGAGCTGGCTCCTACCTCCATTTATACCCTTCTCAGTACTTTAGTTAAAAGTTGAGCCAAATCATAAAAACTGTGCCTTACAATTTTAAGTTAAGTCAACTTATTTTGTTTGAAGTGTGGGTAGTTTTGTTTTGCAATACTTTAATTTTAATCAGTTTCAAATATATTTTTTTTTAAATACAAACTTAATATTTTTTGTCAATTTGTCAATTAGAAAATGTTAGGCAGCAAGAATTTAGTTTACAATGTACATAAATCACCAAAAAAAAGTAAAATGTTAATTAAATGTTAATCATAACTACACTGTAAAAAGAAATTAGTTTACGTCAAAAAGTGAGTAAATGTGTTGCCTTTAAAGCGATTAGTTGACTTAAAACATAACATTGCAGTTAAACTATAAAATAATGAACTCTTTGAGGAACTGTATAAGACAAAAAAAAAAAAAAACAATGTTCATTTCTGAATGTTTACTCTGCTATTTGCAAAATTCAATCCACTTTAGGCTTTTTTAGAGGCACAAATGGCATGTTTTTTTTCTTCAGATGAATCGTTAATAAAGTGTTATTTTATGGCTCGTTTCCACTGACTGGTACAGTACGGTACGGTATGGGTCGGTACGGGTCACCTTTATCAGGCTTGCGTTTCCACTACAAACGGTACCCTTTTGGTGTGCGTGGTGTACGACAGAGAGGTTCAGTCGACGTCATTCTCGCTCGAATAAACGTCTACAGTAATGCTGTACAGGTCGTTCACAAATCATATGAGAAGCACTTCTCACAAAACAGATGCTTTATACACATAAATACTTGTGTATAAATGTTTATTACTAACCTTCTATGAACATGATTTGATTATAACTACAGATCAATGACAATGCGAAATACCCTACTGTAATGTCTGCAATTATATAAAATAAATAAATAAATAAATTCAACATATATGAACACCCTTATAGTCTCCGATATGTTACGAATTCAAGAAAAACTACACACAGCATACATTTATTCCTTATTTGAGTTCAAAAACAACACCCAACATATAGCCCACAGTCAGAGCAAACCTCTCATCTGTATCTTTAATCTTCACCAGCACATGTAACCTCTGTTAGAGTAATTCATAATAGTCCAAAATGCGATGAACGTGGCAGTTTGTTCATCATTCAGGTTGCTGAAACAATTTGCTCCTGTGTTTTGTCAGGCTTGTCTTTTTTTGCGCTTCACTCTCGCGTTTGTCCTTTTCTTTTCGGAAAGAATCAGATGTCGGAGACACTTCAATAAACACACACACATTATTATCAACAGCTCAAGAAGTTCGTTATATTAAATATACTGTAGATGCGATCGCGAGCTCCCTGGAGAAAGCGAAAACCGCTCGCACCAGACACCAGAGTCCAGACAACGACAAGGTTTGTTTGAGCTCGGGTCAACCATGGCTCATTATTTTTTGTATATAGTTTTACGGTGTAATGTCTCGGGCCTCGGCTGTGTATTAACAACATGGCGGTTCCTTTGTTTTCATTCTGGCTAGCTCCACGAGATCGTGGCGTATCTCTGTAACCAATCAGCGTTCAGCTGGGCGTCTAGCTCCACCTTTTGGTACCCTTTCTCGTGTTTGGTACCCTTTTGAAAGGGTGTCGTAAAAAATGGTACGGTACGGTTCGGTATGCCTTTTGACAGTGGAAACGGCCATAAAAGCGTGCCGAGCCGTACCGTACCACTCAGTGGAAACGGGCCATTACATAAAATAGGCATTTTCTTTATTCATTTATTTTCTTTTCGGGTTAGTCCCTTTATTAATCTGGAGTCGCCACAGCGGAATGAACCACCAACTTATCCAGCATATGTTTTACGCAGCGGATGCTCTTTCAGCTGCAACCCATCTCTGGGAAACATCCATACACACTCATTCACACTCATACACTACGGACAATTTTAGCTTACCCAATTCACCTGTACCAAATGTCTTTGAACTTGTGGGGGAAACTGGAGCACCAGGAGGAAACCCACGCGAACGCAGGGAAAACATGCAAACTCCACACAGAAACGGCAACTGACCCAGCCGAGGCTCGAACCAGCGACCTTCTTGCTGTTAGGCGACAGCACTACCTACTGCGCCACCGTGTCGCCCACATTTTCTTTACTCCCTTTAAAATTGGGCATGTGACCTCTTTTCACCCCGACAGGGTAGAATTTTGAGACGATATGCATAAAATTAACATACATCACTTTTGATTTTGACAAGATTTTGATCAAATCTATGGAATTGATATTCAGTTAAATGCAGGTAAAAAAACAAATAGCCATTAATTTTTAACTTTTAAGTGTTTCCCCTTTTTTATTTACCATTTGTTTAAATTTGAAAACTTTTCAATTTTCAAATTTTTAAATGAATTTGTTGTAAATCCAGAATGCTTTAAAACCCATATTTTATCTCATAAAAAGTGAGTGGACTCAGTTATATTTGTATAGCACTTTTTACAATAATTATTGTTTCAAAGCAGCTTTACAAAAGGTGCACATTATTGTATACAGTCAGATTAAGTTAAAGTTAACAATCAAATATAAGTTATTATATACATAGTTAACCTGCAATTTTATTGCATATAGGAGATGTCTATGTGTACATGCTTAATAAAGTGTATTTGTGTAATAAGTGTGCATGATGTCCTTGAAGTCCTCGATGGTTGTCAAGCCAGCTCACTTGCATAAAGCACACTCATGCATCATACAGTTATGTGATGCGTTGTGTGTATGCTTTACTAAAAAGATAGGCCTTTAATCTAATTTTGAACTGAGAGTGTGTCTGAGCCTCGGACATTATCAGGAAGGCTATTTCAGAGTTTAGAAGCCATAAATGAGAAGCCTCGACCTCCTTTACTTTACTATTCTGGGTACTACCAGAAGCTCTGAGTTTTGATATCTTAAAGAGCGGGATGGATTGTATTGAGACAGCAGGCTGGTTAGATAAACAGGAGCTGGATTATTTAAAGCTTTATAGGTTAGAAGCAATATTTTATATTTAATACGAAACTTAACAGGCAGCCAGTGTAAGGAGGATAAAATTGGGGTGATACGATCATAGACCTGCTAAGAACTCTTCATTTTGCACTAACTGAAATCTATTAATAGAGGATGCTGGGCAACCAGCGAACAAAGCATTACAGTAATCCAGCCTAGAAGTCATAAAAGCATGAACTAGCTTTTCTGCATCTGAGATGGATAGCATGCCTTCCATGTAATTACTATATTAATATATATTTATATATATTTATATTAATTTATATTTATATAATTAAGATGAATTAAAATTAATATTAGTCAAAATGTGGATCAAAAATGTTTTTCAAAATTGCCCTAGACAAGAATGGGTGCTGTTCAATAGTTTTAGAATGACTTTGATAAAAGGTGATGATCCACTCCAAATGTTGACCAGTGTATTTAATATAAAGGTTCTTTATTGGCATCAAATGTTTTCATATTATCCATAGAATCTTTAGATTATTAAACATTCTACTCTCTGAGGGGGAAAAAATGCACTTTTACACTCTGATAAACAAAAAAAAGTTTATTCATTAGCAATTGCAGTCAAAATCCTCTTTTTGTAGCCCGTTTTATTTATATTATTGAACTATTTTCCTTTCATTATTGTTACATTTATATTTTGCCCATTGAGATTTATTTAACATTTGTTAAATTTATTTTTAGGCCAATGTTTGTGGAAAGTTACAGCTAAATAAACGACCTCAACAGGAAAATACCCAGCACAACTTGGTAGCATCCAGTGGTATTTTGGGTCTTCATTAACGCACCCCTGATCCTTGCCAGTCGGTGGCATTAGAGCATGCAGGACAAGACATGCCCAAGTCACATCTGTGTCTTATTAGTCCCAGCAGAAAACGTGATGCATCAGATTGATCCAGTGATTCAGCTGCCTCACATCAAACCTCCCAATGGTGATGCATGTCTTTCCATCGGTGACCAGCTGTTTTGTCATGAGCCGAATAATCATGCCAAAGCATTTGACCAACTGCAGCTCATTTTTAAAAGCGCTTTGTTGCGCACACGACTTCAATAGCATCTGCTTTTGGTTTATGGAAATGAATGTTGATACCATATGAACCATTTCCAACCATTAGTCTTGTGGATTGTAGCACTCTTCATTATAAATAGTTGACCTTTATCGCCCAAATGATTAATGTGCAGCTTTTTTAGGGGGGTAAAAATGAACGCATTACTATAAAGCTGGTATCGTGAAGCAAAGGTACCGGCGGTGACCCAGAAAATGTTTATCAAATGTGTGTAATTGATCATGTTACATGCAGGAATGCTGGCGGTGTGTTGGGGCCTGACACTCCTCTCTCTAATGTCTCCCTGGGCTCCGGCACAGCAGATGGCCCGTCCTAACACCATTTTTTTTTTTTTTCTTAAAAATGAGTGTGTGAGGTGGTCCTCGCCTCTTCCTGCTCTGGAGTGCAGATGGTGAAGGGTGTTGTCAGCTGCTCCAGTTCTGCTTTGGTGTGATTTTTAAACTCCAGTAAACATGGAAATGCTGCACCGAGGTGGTGTCAGATGGACTTCCTATCATTACGATCAAAGCATTTAAGTGAGACTCAATTCAAGTTCACGTATGAAACCTGCACATTTACAGTTTTGACAATTGAAAATGAGATTTTGTATTGTGAGAAAGCCTGTGAACGTGCACATTGAACTATGAGATATTTGATCCTGGACCACAAAACTAGTCATACTGTAAGTGTTTTTTTTTTTTGAAAATGTTATTCATGCAATAATTAAACTGATGTTTGGCTTGTTAGGACAGTATTTGGCGGAGATATTATTGAATATTTGGAATTCAAGGGTTGAAAAAAAATCTAAATATTGAGAAAAATTGCCTTTGCAGTTGTCCAAATTAAGTTCTTAGGAATGCACATTACTAACAAAAAAAAAATGTTAAAAAATGGAATTTACAAAGTATCTTCATGAAACATGTTCATATTGTAATGATTTGGCATAAAACAATAAATAATTTTGAATTATACACTGATTTTTGGCTACTTTAACAAATGTACCTGAGCGCAAAAAAAACAAACAAAAGTATCTGGATGCAGCCTTGATTATGCAAGCTGAAACTGCAAGTTTCTGATTTGCATTAGCCCCTTTCACATATACAGACCCGACAATTTTCCGGAATGAGAAGTTATAACATTACGGTACTTTGCCGGTGTGGTGAGAAATCGAGTCCCCCCTGCAATCAAGTCCGCTAAGGACCCCAATGGATCATCTGCGTTGAATGCCTGATCAAAAGCTATTCTACTTCTCCACAGTGCAATTATAATCATATTTGGTGCTTTTTATCGTCTATTCTTAGTCTTGAGATTTAAACAAGACTAATCATATTAGTAACATTATTATCGGTAACTACAAGTTAAAGACATGCATAGTTAAAATAATTGAAATGTTTGTAAATAATTAAAGATGTCTTTTTGATGCTTTTATGTATTTATATGTAACATTATATATTTACATAAGTGGTAGCACGTCGTAGGCTAACTAAAATAAATCATGGATGAGAAATTTTCCATGCCACACACATGCCTTTTGTTGTACATCAGTATACGAAATACATAATTTAAAATAGTTTTTGTCATTATAACGCTCTTTTAAATTACATACATTTCCCAGTTTCTGCAGGTTGCAATGTCTTAAATTTTGATTGCCAATCTTAAGCCAATTGTAATGTTTTTTTTAATTTAATTTTTTTTGGTTGATTTGGATTTTCCCCAACCAATCACAGATTCCGGGGGACCAGAGTAAGCCCGATTTCGCCCCCATCCCCCCCGGTCCGATTTCACTGCATTTATATATATATATATATATATATATATATATATATATATATATATATATATATATATATATATATATATATATATATATACAGTATATATATAGTACCCCTGTTTATTTTCCCCCCAATTTCTGTTTAACAAAAAGAAGATTTTTTTTCAACACATTTCTAAACATAATAGTTTTTATTACTCATCTCTAATAACTGATATATTTTATCTTTGCCATGATGACAGTAAATAATATTTGACTATATATTTTTCAAGACACTTCTATACAGCTTAAAGTTACATTTAAAGACTTAACTAGGTTAATTAAGTTAACTAGGCAGGTTAGGGTAATTAGGCAAGTTATTGTATAACAATAGTTTGTTCTGTAGACTATTGAAAATAAAATTACTTAAAGGGGCTAATAATTTTGACCTTAAAATGTTTTTTAAAAAATTAAAAACTGCTTTTATTTTAACCAAAATGAAACAAAGACTTTCTCCAGAAGAAAAAACATTATCAGACATACTGTGAAAATTTCCTTGCTCTGTTAAACACCATTTAGGAAATATTTAAAAAGGAAAAAAAAAATTTAAAGGGGGTTTAATAATTCTGACTTCAACTATATATATATATATATATATATATATATATATATATATATATATTTAATCAGGCGCTACAAACTATACCCATTACAACTCCAGTGAACCAATAGAATCACCCAGGGTCCTAGGCGGACCCAATTGTCAGGGGGGACTCGATTTCTCATGACACCAAAATGCTGCGCTGTGTGAACACAGAAGGAAAATTGCAGGAAAGAGCTGACGTGAGATGTGTTCTCCAGCTAATTAGAACATTCAGATGCATTCACATCTGCGCTGTTTATAAAGATAAAAGCCTTTAAATATTTTTTCCAGACACATTTAGCTTCTACATGTTAGTCAGATAATGTTTCTTTGTTCCTTCTTAATGCCAACTGTGTAAATAATTATCGATAAAATGCATATATATATACCGCTGTTTGTTTACATTCAAGCTCTGCTTCCTTCAGTTGCTTGACGCGTGTGCACGTGAAGCAGCCGGTGAGCGCCAGCGCACACACACATATCATGTACATCTCGACATGTGAAAGTGTTCCTCTGTACGTTTTCATTGAAGTTGTTCACAATACTTCTCCATCCACAGAGTTTGTAATGTAGTCAAATGTTTACAAATACAAGCTAAGCTGATTAAAGGTCATTTCTGGTTAATGATGTCAGAATTTACTGGTATTTTGGAATGGATGTGTGAATGGTCTTTTTCGGAAAAATTACGGAACGTCCTTGCTTGTGTGAACAGACCTTTTTTGAATTTACCGGTAAAGTCGTTCCAGAAATTTTCCGGATATTTACCGTTATCACTGTGTGAAAGGAGCTATTGTCAGACACAATGCACTCAATGGAGCTAGTGAAGTCACTGGGATAGTGGTGGGGTTAGGTGTGTGCATTAAAAAGCTTTGCATGCAGCTCAGCTTGCAAATGCACCAGGTCTGTATCCAGACCACTCTTGAAAAAAGACGTTGTCTTGCAGTTCAAAGGAAGAGCCAGAATTATGTTACAATGTCTTACTATCAAATGTTCTTTATTGGTTCCATAAAGAACCTTTAATATCCATGGAACTTATTACTTCCACAAAGGTTTTTTTAAAAGGGATAGTTCCCCCAAAAAATGAAAATCACCTTATAATTTACTCTATCCCATGTTGTTATAAACCTTTAGGACTTTTTTCTTTCTTCTGTTGAACACAAAGGAATTTAGTTTGAAGAATGCTGGTTGCTGGCACCTATTGACTTCCATAGAATAAAAAGGGAAGTGATGGAAATGAATAGGTGCCAGCTACCAACATTAAAAAAATTAATAAATAAATAAATAATAATTTATATATATATATATATATATATATATATATATATATATATATATATATATATATATATATATATATATATATATATATATATATATATATTCTTATGTGTTCAACAAAAGAACAGAACTCAGAAAGGTTTGTGACAAGGGTGAGTAAATGATGGCAGAATTTTCATCTTTTGGATAAACTATCCTTTTAAGGTGAAAAGGGTTGTTATTAATATTAAAATGCTCTTCACGCTGAAAATAAAATAATTCTTTAAAGAAATGTTTGAAAAGATTTTTAGGGAACCAAAACTGGTTCCGTGGCATGTAAACATCCCTATTACTTATTAATATTAGTTAGCAGAGGTTTTTTTTATTTTTTCTACACACGCACGCACACACACACAGTTAATCATCTGAATATACTACTACAAAGAGTTGACGACATACACAAAAGGAGACTGCAATGTACACAAATACTGTACAGTTTTTAGTGCTGGGTAAGTTACTTACAAATTGTAGTCTGTTCCTGGTTACAAACTTACTAGACAAAAACCTGCAACTAGCAATGCAATAATCTGCATTACACATTTGAATGCATTTGAACCACTTCAGTTTTCATAACTAGGATTTGTGAAGCACCTGAAAGCTAATATTTGGATTTTTTTAATATCATGATGTCTATCTGTAATCTGCAAACATCTGGTCATGCAATGAAAAGTATGTGTAGTCTGAAATGATGACTATTTTCAAATGTAATGTAATTACAAGCACTTTTTTGAATTTGAATATGTAAACTAGATTACATATAGATCATTTTGAGGGATGTAAACGAAAACAATGGTCCCAATGTATTTACTGTTGTACATTTTTAATTTCCATAGCTTCCAAGAATCTCTAAAGAGCCACATATTGATAACTAATGTTATGATAGCTGTTTTAACATTAAGTTTTGATTGAACTGCCTCCTGTTACAGTTATGAAATAGTTTGATGACAAGCAGGAAATGTTCATGGGCCAATAATACAACCACATTGAAATGGTCTATAATCAGTTACTACAGAATCACAATAAACTAAATGAACTGCAAATAACTGAACGTTCTGAAATTGTCTTTCCTTGCTCAGATGTTTGGGGCTGATGATGTGGTGTGCACACGGATTTATGTACGGGAATGAACGTCTGAACGGAGAAATATTCCAGCACTTGCAGCTTTGGAGGACTAACATTTTCATCACGACTAACTTGCACTGTAGTGTGTTAGTGGATATGTTCTTCTATTCTGAGTTGGCTAGCATTTTTATGTATTCATTAGACTCATTTTTTTTTAAATAACAAGTCTTTTTAATGATATATGTACAGAGTTGGATAGGTCTGTGTGGAGCTGTAAGATGTTAGGTGGCCCACAGGACTGTCAGGGTGGGCTGGACTGATGGAGAAATGAGCAGGCCTTCTGTTAGTTATATTCATACTTATATCTGACAAACATTTTTAGACCAGTTACAACTGTAACCATATCTCATGATACATGCATGTAAAAATAAAGACATTTGATTGTGATGATGTCAATGTATTTCTTTAACTTGCATATTTTATTAAAAGATAAATGGGTGTTCGTAAGACTGTCATGTAACCTTTATAACCATGACATGACAGTTCATGTATAGTTCAGTTTGTCGTTTTAAATGCAAAGGTGACGTTGTCCGAGATGTCTTTGATATGACAACTTGATATAATTAAACACACCATGACCTCTCAGTTGACATTATCAAGACGTGACTTGTCATAAATCTGTCATAAACATGACTGCTATAAGGTTATTATAATTGTCATGAATGTTATAACCGCATCATTAATATTTCTATTGACCTCAACTACACTGATACAAATTAAAGTTAATGATGTTAAAAAACATGTCATTAAAGATCGATGATGCTGCTATAAAGTTATTTGACACTATTGACATTTTGACTGAGAATTTTTTTTTTTTAAAGATATTCATTTTGTCCCACAGAAAAACAGAAGTTATCAAAATATTTATGACACAATTCACGCGGTATTCTGGTCTGATGAGTCTTGATGCAAATCAAATGTTAGGGTCAGAATGTGTCACACAAAATGAAAGCATTGATCCATCCTTCCTTGTATCAACAGTTTAGACTGGAGGTGTTATAACGAAATGAGGGAAATTTCTTTAAGACACTTTTGGCCCCCTTAAAGCATTAGTTTACCCCAAAAACATAAGTTATGCTTTTAATTACCACCCTCATGTCATTCCACACCCCTGAGAATTTGTTCATCCTTGAAACGCAAATGAAGAAATTTTAAATGAATTCAGAGAGCTCTCTCATCTCATCTCATCACAGAAACTGTAATCATACCAAACTCAAAACACACTTGCACCAAAAAAAAAAAGTACCAGTAAAACCCCCAAAGTCTTCTTTTTCTGTTTGCCTGTTTACTCAGAGCCATACAATGCCAGCTTGTCATGCTGCTCACTCTAATGGCAATGCATCATGCCCATAGTGAACTTGCACCATTCATGAAGACGTGACGAGGAAGAGAAGACCCTGGAGAAGTCATTTGACCTTTTTTTGGCACACACAAGTGTTCTTTGAGCTTGATATGTTTACAGTTTAACCACTGAAGTCACATGAAATGTTTTGACAATTTTAAAGTTTTTCTTCTAGACTTTGAACATCTATTGTAGATGAGGGAGATTCAGATTTCATCTAAAACATCTTCAAGATGACATGAGTAAAACTTTACTTGAAGGGGTGTTCATAAGACATGAATGTGTGTGAGATTGTGTGCATGCTTATAACAACGGTTATTAAGTGTGTCAATTGGCTCAATTATGACAGTTTAAATGGAAAGATGACATTGTTTGTTATGACAACTTGACATTATCAAGACAATGTAACTTGTCTAAATATGATTGCGATAAGGCCATTATAATTGTCATTAATTTTATAATGGCATCATTAATATTTTTAATGACCTCATCTACAGTGATACAAATTTAATGTTATTAAAATGTCATTAAATATCGATGATGCTGCTATAAAGTTATTTGACACTATTGTCATTTTCACTGAGAATTTTTTAACGATATTCAACATGTGCCTGAGAAAAACAAAAGTTATCAAAATATTCATGACACAATTCAATTATTTTTCTGGTCCGATGAGTCTTGATGCAATTCAAACGTTAGGAGCAGAATCTGGCATACACAACATGAAAGGATTGATCCATTTTACCTCGTATCAACAGTTTAGACTGGAGGTGTGATAACGAAATGGGGGAAATTTTATTGAGACACGTTTGCCCCTTAAAGGATTAGTTTATCTCAAAAAGATAAGATCTGCTTTAATTACTCGCCATCATGTCATTCCAAACCCCTGAGAATTTTGTTCATCTTCGAAACACGAATGAAGATATTTTAGATGAAATCAGAGAGCTCTCTCATCTTCCATAGACAGCAAATGATTTCAGTTGTTCAACTGTAATCAAATGAAGCTCATGGAACATTTTTGCACCAAAATAGTACCAGTAAAAATGACTTCTTTCCAAGGTTGTTGACTTCTCTGCCTCGGGTTATGCTGCCTGTTTACTAAGGGCCATACAACGCTAACTTGTTGCACTGCTGACCAATAGTAAACTCTGACCCTGAAGACGTGACAAGAAAGTAAAGACACTGGAGAAATCATTTGACCTTTTTTTTTGGCACACAAAGGTGTTTTCAATTGATTAGTTTAACCACTGAAGTCACATAGAATGTTTTGTCAATGTTCTTGGTGTTTTTCTGGATTTTAAACATCTATTGTGGATGATGGAGCTCTCAGATTTCATCTGAAATATTTTTGTGTTTTGAAGATAAATGAATATGAGGTTGAATTTGGTAACACTTTAGTTGAAGGGGTATTTTTCAGACTGTCATGAAACATTTATAATCATGACATGACATGAATGAGATTTTATGCATGCTTAGGACAATTGTATTAAGTGTGTCAATTGGCTCAATTATGACATTTTAAATGGAAAGATGACATTTGTAATGACAACTTGACATTACCAAGACAACAAAACTTTTCATAAATCTGTCATAAACATGATTGTCATGAGGCCATTATAATGCTGTCATGAATATTTTTCTTTTCACTTTTTTCAGTGGAATAAACTGTATTTGTCATTGAAAAGTCTCATTAAAAGAGTCATTACTCGGTCAAATAATTTAAGAGCATCATTAATATATTTAATGACATTTAAATGACAAATTCAGCTTGTACCACTGTAGTTTTTTATAAATTCATGACAATTATAATGGCTTTATGACGCTTATGTTTATGACAGATTTATGACGAGCTTTGTTGTCTTAGTAATGTCAAGTGGTCATGACAAGAACAAAAATAGGTTATGTATTTGTTTACATTAAGTGATAACAAATAATGGCATCTTTGCACTTAAAATGTCATAATTGAGCGAATGACACTTAATAACAGCCATTTTAAGCATGGATAAAATCTCATTCACATTATAAAAGTTTCACGACAGTCTTATGAACACGCCTTCAAGTGTTACCTTAATTTTCATTTTTGTGTGAACTAACCCTTTAATACAAAATGTGCATCAGAAAACCCACAGCCTACCTGAGTATTGCTGACCATCTCCATTCCTTTATGACTCCAGTGAAGCAATCTTGTGACGACCACTTCCAGCAGGAGTATCTTCCATGAAACAAAGCTCATCTCAGATTGCCTTCTTGAACTTGACAATTAAAAGCGACGTACACACACACACACACAAAAAGGCAAGGCTCATTAATCTAATCACTAATTCATAAAGTATCAGTACATGGATAAATGCTAAATATATCAGCGTCTTTAAAAATAGAATCATACAGGGGTCAAACAAAGTGCTGGCATCTTAAATCATCTCATTTTCCATTTTTTGCTCCAAGAGTTATGGACTTGGAAAGCCTTGTAATGACCCATTTCTCCAGGGACTGCTTGATGCGCGCAAATCATAATTAAATAATGAGCCATACTGAACCAATACAAAAAGTGTCAGCTAAAATGTACACACATGGATACTATAGAACACTATAGATCCTTATTTCTACACTGTAAAACCCAAAAAGTTAAGGTAACTCAAACCGTTTGAGGAAACCGATTAAAACAAACCATTTAAATTCAAAAACTAATCCTAATGAGTACTGTGAAATTAATCCATTTGAGTAAACGAAGCAATTTGACCACAGAAAAACTCAATAAATGAAGAGAACTCAAACCAACTGACTACTGTGAAACCCAATAAGTTAATCAACTCAAACCGTTTGAGGAAACCGATTGCTACAAACTATTTGAGTTAAGAAACTAATCTATACGAGTACTGTGAACTTACTCTATTTAAGTTGAAGTAATGAGGTATTTAATTACCTCATTACCTTCAACACAGAGTTCAAAACTCTTTAACTTAACTTTCAGTACATTTTGAGTTAACGACACTCATTTCATTTGATAAAGTTGACTGTTGGGTTTTACAGTGTAAAAAAGAAGTCATAAAAAAAAAACAGAATTAGCCTGAGAAACCTAGCATTACAAATGAATAACTGCATGCATCGGTCAAAATATGCCTTCAATTCAATGCGAGTAATGTTTTAAAGTGAACTCATAATTGTCATATTTTAAAACTACACCAGTCCTCAGGAGATGGTCCGAGCGCTCCCTCTGCTGCCAGTGTGTAAAACTACAGCGTTTCAGTCCACATTAAATATACATCCTCACATTAAGAATCCATTCAGACTGAAAACAAACATGCATTATTGATCAACATAGTCGCAGGCAGCTAGACGCGCAGCAGGGTAATCTACTACAATTCTGTTTTATTTCAATCTTTAAAACAATAATGAATAATATAAAAGGGCTGTACATGAGAACATAGAAACATGCCGTCATTGCCTTCTTTAAATATGTTTGACATATTCGTCAGCATAACCCAAAGCCTCAAAACACACACAAATGTGTCTCAAGTTGCATCTCCGGGCTTCTCGTTATTATGGGACCAAACAGGATCGTCTCTAAGTTCTACTCAGAAGAACACAGGCAGTGATATCACAAAGTGGAATACGAGTTCGGATAAGGGCCAAATATAGAATGTCAAATAAAAATAAACATCTCAGGTTCTGGATGAACTTCAATGCTGTCAAAATGAACATTTCAGTGACCACGTGAAGAAAAGAAAGAAAGAAGAGACAGAGTGACCAGACGAAACACTTTCAACAAGTACTCCCTTTGGTAAGAATAGTCATAAAGTGTTGGTTTTTTCTCTTAAACATCCCAGCTTTGGCCTCCTCCACTATGTTGATAAGGAAGCCTAATAGCTGGACTACGTAACAGTGAAGGTTGTCGGAATATAAACAGTCTGGCATATATTTATATATATACACGCATCGTATTTACATTACAAGAGCTTTTTGTGACTGAACTGAATCTGGCGTTCCTGATTGACACATTGTGGCTGGTATATTCGTTAGCAGTAATACCTTCATTAATGGTGCTGTAATTAACCTGCGAAAAGAGACCATAATTACATTTGGTGTATATTGCGAACAATACACTAGGGAAATTCACATCATCTTCATCGTCAGTCCTTGTGTTTAGCTGCGAAGCCTCCTCGAACGTGGAGGCTTTTTTCTTAAAAAGAAAATAACTAATTTGAGATTTTTCTGTTGAACGTGTGGTTGAAGTGAACCACAAAAGACATATTGCTAATAAACTACTATTCCCCTTGAGTAGACGAAAATAAAAAACGATATACAAATGGGCTTGGATTTGACCTGTACGTGTAAACCATCCTTTTCACAAAAAAAGCCTCTCAAAAATCAGACAAAAGTGACTCTTATTGTCTTGAGAATTGAAGCAGAGTCTGACTGGAGCTGCAGCATTTGCAAGAAGTGTTTTCTTGCTCTCATGATTGAAAGACACAAACCAACTGGGTATAAAGTCCAGGGCGGCGGGGGACGAAAACGACAAGTCTTCAATCTAAAAATTTAAAAAGGTAGAAATTAAAAAAAGAAAGAAGGTGAGCAGTCTTCAAAGAACTCAATGGCGGTCAGGGTTTAATTATCAGTGCTACTTCAGTCATCGTAAAAACAACATAAAAATTGAGGGAAAAGCCCTCTCTTCTGAAGACTCCAGCTTTATGACGTAGTGCTGTAGGTGACTTTGTATTTGTTGATGTTCTGGAAGTGGAGGATCTTGGGCTCGCAGACGGTCCTGCAGGGCAGTAGCCCGTCCTGGCCTTCCCCCATCAGCCACTTGTGGTTAGTGGTTGCCATGTCGCTGGTTACGTGCTCTTTCCGCCATCGGTCCAGCCACATCTGAAAGCGCTGATGCAGACGAGTGCTTACTCTCTGATGAGACTGAAATAAAAAACATCAGGACCAACTGAAGTCAATCAAATGGGAAGAGTCTTGAATGATTTCAAAACATACTTTTTTAATATGATGGTGGACATGTAAAATGTGCCTTTCACTGGATTTTAGCAATGGATTTACAATGGTAAATGTCCATAAAAACAGCACTGTGGGGTCAAACTAGTGAAGACAGTGAGCAACGTAACCTCTTAAGACCCAAGGTGGTTTTTTACATGCAGTTTTTATTTCTCTTTGCTATTTGGGCTTATTGGAATCTAATTAGAATAAAAATCTAAGTACCATCTTTGATATGATGTACTTTTAGAGAAAAATGATGTTCATATATGTGGACTGGTGGTCCGAATTTACATAAAACACTTTTTTCAGAACTTTCTTTTACGCATATTTAACATAGAAGTTTTTGCTTTGACTATCAGAGAGTAAAAACAAATTTTTTTCCCATTTTGGACAGTTAAAAATAGGGATTGGGTCATGTCATATGCTGCAAAACAGTTGCAGGATGATACTGGGTGTCTGTAACAAAATATAAAACATTAAAAGTATTTTATATAGCCACTTAAAAGCTAAAAATGTGTCGTCCACGTATGTGGACACTCGAGCCCTAGGAGGTAAAAAAAAAAAGTGCTGTTTCCATTAATAATCAAGAGCATCATGCCATTTGTGACTGAACCACCAAATCAATCATAAGGGTACATGGAAATTTGAAAGTTGAAATTTATGCATGATCTGAAAGCTCAATAAATAAAGAACCATTGTTGTATGGTTTGTTAGGAGGACAATACAGGCAGTGCAGAATTATTAGGCAAATGAGTATTTTGACCACATCATCCTCTTTATGCATGTTGTCTTACTCCAAGCTGTATAGGCTCGAAAGCCTACTGCCAATTAAGCATATTAGGTGATGTGCATCTCTGTAATGAGAAGGGGTGTGGTCTAATGACATCAACACCCTATATCAGGTGTGCATAATTATTAGGCAACTTTCTTTCCTTTGGCAAAATGGGTCAAAAGAAGGACTTGACAGGCTCCGAAAAGTCAAAATTTGTGAGATATCTTGCAGAGGGATGCAGCACTCTTAAAATTGCCAAGCTTCTGAAGCGTGATCATCGAACAATCAATCGTTTGTTCAAAATAGTCAACAGGGTCACAAGAAGCGTGTGGAAAAACCAAACCAAAAACCAAGGCGCAAAATAACTGAGAAAAGTCAAGCGTGCAGCTGCCAAGATACCACTTGCCACCAGTTTCACCATATTTCAGAGCTGCAACATCACTGGAGTGCCCAAAAGCACAAGGTGTGCAATACTCAGAGACATCGCCAAGGTAAGAAAGGCTGAAAAACGACCACCACTGAACAAGACACACAAGCTGAAACGTCAAGACTGGGCCAAGAAATATCTCAAGACTGATTTTTCTAAAGTTTTATGGACTGATGAAATGAGAGTGAGTCTTGATGGGCCCGTGGCTAGATCGGTAAAGGGCAGAGATCTCCAGTCCGACTCAGACGCCAGCAAGGTGGAGGTGGAGTACTGGTTTGGGCTGGTATCATCAAAGATGAGCTTGTGGGGCCTTTTCGGGTTAAGGATGGAGTCAAGCTCAACTCCCAGTCCTACTGCCAGTTTCTGGAAGACACCTTCAAGCAGTGGTACAGGAAGAAGTCTGCATCCTTCAAGAAAAACATGCTTTTCATGCAGGACAATGCTCCATCACACTCGTCCAAGTACTCCACAGAGTGGCTGGCAAGAAAGGGTCTAAAAGAAGAAAAACTAATGACAAACTAATTCACCTGATCCCCATAGAGAACCTGTGGTCCATCATCAAATGTGAGATTCACAAGGAGGGAAAACAGTACACCTCTCTGAACAGTGTCTGGGAGGCTGTGGTTGCTGCTGCACGCAATGTTGATGGTGAACAGATCAAAACACTGACAGAATCCATGGATGGCAGGCTTTTGAGTGTCCTTGCAAAGAAAGGTGGCTATATTGGTCACTGATTTGTTTTTGTTTTGTTTTTGAATGTCAGAAATGTATATTTGTGAATGTTGAGATGTTATATTGGTTTCACTGGTGAAAATAAATCATTGAAATGGGTATATATTAGTTTTTTGTTAAGTTGCCTAATAATTCTGCACAGTAATAGTCACCTGCACACACAGATATCCTCCTAAAATAGCTAAAACTAACAACAAACTAAAAACTACTTCCAAAAATATTCAGCTTTGATATTAATGAGTTTTTTTGGGTTCATTGAGAACATGGTTGTTGTTCAATAATAAAATTAATCCTCAAAAATACAACTTGCCTAATAATTCTGCACTCCCTGTATTTGGACACTACTATTGAAAATCTGCAATCTGAGGGTTCAGAAAAATCTAAATTCTGAGAAAATTGCCTTTAAATGCTAGTTCTTAGCAATGCACATTAAGTTTTGGTATACAGTGGTCCCTCACTGTAATGCGGTTAATTTTTTCACGGCCTCGCAGTTTCGCAGATTTTTTTGTTCAATTTGACATGCCTTTTTTCCTACAGCACATTGTGCTCTGCGTCCTGATTAGCGCATTGTGTTCTGAGTCATGACTGGCTGTAGACCCCTGTCAATCAATCCCCGTGTCTCATGTACAGTTCAGAATGCATTCAGTTTGCCAAATTTACATAAATCTTCGATCACTAGCAGTGTAACTCTGAAGTGCTATACTGTATGTTTGCAAGTTTTCTCCCCACAATGATAATGAAATGTCTGCACCGTCAAAGGCACCTGCAGTAGCACCCAAAAGGCAGTGGAAGATGCTAAGCATCGCACAAAAAGTTTAACTTCTGGACATGCTAAATAAAGGTAAAAGTTACGCGGCTGTAGGGCTCCATTACGGAATAAATAAATGGAGATCAAATGGTTTTGATCTTTGGTCTCATTCTATAATACTGGACTTAAATTTCTACCAAGGTTTGAACTTTGAGAGTGTTTAAACAAGAGAGAAAAGTGTGAAAATGTTAATGCCTGTCTGAGACGGGTGTATAGTGAGGGGTTTTAAAGCCTTAACACATCTATAATAATTATAAAAAATAAAGATGACTACTATGCAGATTAACACATTTAACACATCTATAATAATTGTAAAAAATAATTGTAAAAAATAAAGATGAATACCATGCGGATTTTGCCTATTGCAAGTTATTTTTAGAACGTAACTCCCGCGAATAACGAGGAAGCCCATGCCAACACGGGGAGAACATACAAACTCCACATAGAAATGCCAAATGACCCAGCCGGGGCTCGAACCAGTGACCTTCTTGTTGTGAGGCAATCGTGCTACCCACTGCGCCACCGTGACGCCATCTTTACTTAATAATTAAATGATTTTTGAAAAAATGAAAAAAAAAAAAAAGATAATTTTGACTCATACAATCTATTATGTATAGAACTGTTGTTGTGCTCCAGGATCATGAACAAGGTGAATGAAGTCAAGATTATTTGTCTCTAAGAAACGTAACATCATTTTTAAGGTTCTTCCACAGAGAAAGAATATAATCTTTGAACAATAATGCCCCTATAGGTTGATGCAATGATTTTGATTTTAAATATGAGTTTTAAAATTGAGTTTTAGGTTAAGCATTGTTGAAAGTGAGTGTGTTAAGTAACTGCCCACTTAGGGATGGAAATTATTATGTAGCATTTTGAATTACTCTGCACACTCAAGAACAGAAATTAATATTAGGACTGTCAGGAACATCAGTGAGTCTGGGACTTTTAATGTGCATTTATTCTAAACTGTCAAACAGCCCTGTTAGGTGTGTTCTTATTCTGCCAATGTAAAAGTTTGTGACTGACGCCCTAAACTAAAAAAAAGTAGACATCTGATGGACTCAATTTTAGTTTTAAGTATCTAATTAAATGACTGTGATCCAAAATTCTTGTCAGCAGTGATGAGAATACCAATGTATATTTTGATGGGTGTTGGGTGAGCAGAGTTACCTAATACTCTCATCTTAAGTGACACAGAACTGGTCACCTGGTCATTTGTTTTCTCTCATAGGAGAGTTAACCATTTTGTAAAAATGGTTCCATTTACAATAATGCTGCCATTCGACATTAATTTAGCATTCCAATTTTATCACTTCATTAATAAACAGTCAAAAACAGAATGAAACTTATAAATAAAATAATAATAAACAAATGTCCACAATCTGTGGCATTGCCATTGTGTGGCATTAGTACTGTTATATTTGACTATTTGCTAAAGCCCTTAACACACTTCCATATTTATGTTTTTCTTTTTTTATTATAGGAGTCAAATGTATGTATATCTGGTTTCAACAACCAGAAGCTAGACTTCTATATCAATTTCAAATGCATTTTGAATTGCACTCATTTTCATGATTGGATAGCCATCAGATAAGAAAAAAAACAAACAAACATATCAAGCGACAAGTTTTAAACAGCCCCAATATTTGACACCAAACTCACCACATATCACTGCTGTCAGGGTTGTAAAAATAAAAATGTATATCACCATCTTTACAGCAGAAATATTAGAGGTGATTTCCTAGTCAACCCACGTAAACCTTTCACTAGTTATTGTGAGCATTATTTAGAATACATCCACACACCACAGCCTTATTGATTTATGCACATATTGTGTTTTGTTTCTTTTTCTGCAAATACTGACAAATGTCGTAATTAAATTGATTCTCAAATAGACGTAAGAACATGTATTTTGTTGTTTAAACCACTTGATCATATTATATGATCTATGATGGTTCATTAGCGCCACCGTGTTTGTCTACACTAAAGTAGAGAGATTAGAGGTGACGGATTTACAACGCGTTAATTCATCAACTTCTCAAGAAAAACATGAAGTTAAGTGGCTGTTTAACTGGGGGAACAATAGAGTAAATGTTTTAGTAACCTAAACGGTGAGTATCTTACTTGAATAAGGAACATCGTAAGATTAGGTTCAAAATAATTATTATAGCCATCTCCACAGAAATCAGCATATATTATACAAACAATAAATGCTATGTTTTGCTAGTACCCATGTATTTGAATATCTGAAACCCTAAAATAAATGTTTAATTTGTTTGAAAACTCTGTTGAATTATGATTTATGACAAGCATGTCGCATGACTAAAAGCAACTCTGAATTTAGCAGTGGATCAAATCATGAAATGAATCTTCTAATCTGGTGTGAAAGTTTGCTCTAGGTACCAGTCTAGACTTATCACACCGGTGTGATTTGACATGTTAAACGGTTATTTAAAAAAACAAAAAGTAATTTAGTGGCATCTTCAGGAAAAAGGTTCTATGCTAAGAGTGCACGACAGACTTTCAAATATTGTGTATCTGAACATCTGAAACCCTTAAAAATGTTTTATTTTTGTTTGAAAACGCTGTTGAATAGTGATTTATGACAAGCATGTCGCATGACTAAAAACAACTTTTGAATTTAGCATTTGATCACATCATGAACTGAATCTTCTAATCTGGTGTGACTGTATGCTCCGGTACCAGTCTAGACTCATCACACTGGTGTGATCACGTCAAAATGTTATTTTAATTAAAATAATAATAATAATAATAATAATAATAATAATAATAATAATAATAATAATAATAAAAAAAATGAAATTTACTGGCATCTATGTTTCAAAGAAGCTTTAACACTCATGACACCAAATTAGAGAAATGTTTTTCATAACAAGGAATAAAGTATTATGCTAAGAGTGCACAACAGACTTTCAAATACTTTGTTGGAAACTGAAAGGCCCTCAAGTTTGAGAACCACTTGTCCATCATCTGTATACCTGATGTGCTCTCAGCTGTGCAGTGCGTCGGTACATGTAGTCCTCCGACTTGAAGACGTACACCATTTTGTACGAGTTGAGCTTAAACATGCACTCCATCTTTGAGTCATCGCCACCCTCTGAGGATTTCTTTGCTGTTTCTTTGGCCTCCCTCATCTGCATCTCCTGACCTCTCTGGCACTTACGGATTCTCCTTAGGTTCCTTAAAAAAAACAGCACATAGCTTAATGTTCAAAAAACCTACAAAATTCTTAAATTTAGTTGAAATGCTATCAATGACATTAAGGCTCAGCATCTGACATCCTAAAAAGAGGAAGATCATAAACAATAGGAAAGAAAAAAAAAATGCACCAATGCAACTGTCTACAGTGCACCTTGGTCTCCATAAATAAATAAAAACATAATCTCCATTGAAAACTCATATCCACAGCAAATGCATAATGACAAGCCAAGATTTTTGGGTGGACAGCTAATTTTCCATTTTCAATTAAAGACTAAAATTAGAAGTGTACTTACCAAAGGTTACAGATGTGAATGGGCATAGAAACCATGACTCTTATTTTGAATTCAGGACTTCACTTAAAGAAACTAGCCAATCATCACAAAAAAGAAATCAGGTAGGGAATTAGGTTAAATGGCCAGGATATGGGTTGACATTGAGCATTATTCATTGCGTGACCATGCACTAGATGTGTTTGTTGCATTCCTTTTCTCAAAGAAAAATAAAAGTGGTGCAATGCCTTTTAAGCTCACACAGCACATACACAGAAAAAAGAATTAATCAATCCAAAATTAAATAAATAACTAACTGCTTGTCAGTTTGTGGATGAACGTCTCTCCAGCACCTCACATAAAACATGCATTAAGAAAAATGAAAGAACAAGCAAACGAATGATCCGCCCATGCTAGAGTGCAAATGTCTGTTGGAAAGAAATACACGCACATTTGAGGATAAAATTCAGACCACATTTTTATTGACAAGCCCCTCTCTCAAATACAGCCGTCTGTCTTTGTGTCAGACCATGGTCAGTTTATATTTGAGCACTACTTTGTAAACTGACAACCCCGATCGAATTTGATATAGGAGGGCATGTCATCTCCGAGATCTTAGCATACGAGGTCTACTCAAATCTTACAGGCAATAAAAGCATTTATGTACAATGATGAAATCAAGTCACATACAGAAACATGTCTGTGAATACAGAAACAGACCACAGCACACTTTATGTGGAGAAAGCAAAGAAGTTTTCTGAAACCCAAGAGTTGGCTACTTCAAAAAGATTTGAAAAAAATCTATTCAAAGGGAAAGTACAGATCTGAACAGAGCACTCTGCCTGCTCTTTTTTTTTTTTTTTTTTTTCATCTTATCTAAATACACAGTCTTCATCCTCTTTAGAAAGTTGCCCTTGCAAAGAACACAATGACTCAACCGACCCCTGTTAAGAGCAGGCATATATAAAAACATCTTTTGTGTTCACAGATGAAAAACAAAATGTTAAAATTATTTTTTTCACCTCATTATTAAATCTTAAAAAAGGCTCAACTTCAACGTTTTCCTAAGTTAAAACAGTAAAATTGGTGCACAATTTTAGATAACACCTCAGCACACATTTTCCACAAACATATCTCCATATTACAGTTCATAAATAAGCGTAAAATAATGACCAATATAACTGTACTGTGTCCACATCTAAGCACAGAGAAAAAGAGCCTAACAACGAGCTTTCATTAAATTAATTCCAAGTAAAGTGCGACTGCAAGCAGGCAGGGACTTAAGTGTGTTTGGTTAGAGAAATATATATATATATATATATAAATATAAATGCAATTAAAACAGATAGCACTTGCACAGTGTGACTTTTCCCAAAAACTACTGTAAGCATTCCTGGGATGTTCCTGTCTTGAGGTGATGCTTCATTAGTTTAAGGGACTCATGGCTCTAAAGATGAGTGCAGTTGGCTGAGCCTCACCTGGGTAGAAACACAGGCTTCTGGGAAAGATGCTCTCGCAGCTCTGGAGAGGCCGAGCTGGTGTTCAGATACCGCTCCACATAGTCAGGCCAGCGCTGAAACACACAGACATTCAAGGTTACTTGAACAGAATAAATAAAAGAATTACTGTCTGGAACTGTTGGATGAATGAATGAGATCACCGGGATATGAATAAACTCCATGTGGCAGTTTAACACGTCTAATGCACAGCCATGTATTTTACATACTCTAAAAGCACAATGACAAAAGTGACATATCTGATGTAAAAAGTAAATGTAATAAAAACTTTGAAAAAAATAGAATGAAAAACATTCAACTAAATGTAACATGGTATGCAATTTATGTATTGACCTTATTCTGCAATGCAGAAGTGAGCTCGTTTTTGTGATAGTTTTGGAACTTCCAATTCAGATTCATATGGGAGAAATGACTAGGAATAATAAACGGTAAAAAATGGTCAAACAACTTGATCTGCAAGCAAGCTTGTTCATGACTATACATAAAAAGTAGAATAATATAATAAGTAAATTCAGGGTATATGCAGGATTCCTAAAGGTAATTTCAATACCTTTTTAAGACCTTTTTAAAGACCTTCTCAGAATATTTTAAGACCTCATCACCTTTTCAAGTTTTAATCAGTATCAAACCTTTAACCTAAATAACAGTTGTTAATAAACAGTTGTAGTTAAATAAATCAATGGAGCACAACCATGCAACAGAACTCAGGTAAGCTCGGTATAAACAAAGATTGAAAGATTAAATTATACGGTTGTTTTCAGTACAGGCTTTAGCCACTGTTTAAACTCGTCTTTCTTTCTCCAACCAGAAGTACGCAAACTTACATTTTCCCATTTTGCCGTCTGTTTTGCTAAATGTAGAGAGCGTCACATCACCTTCCCGCGTTTGTCGCAAATTACGTGACATCACCCGGACAGAGGAGCTTGGCTGGACACGCCCTGGCCCAAAACAATCGCGTGGATTGAGCATGCTGTTGTTAATATTAGGAGGAAAATAAATATATTTATGCTTCTTTGGAGAGAAACACTTTGGACAACACTTGAACAAAATTTAAGAGCTCATAAAAACACAATTAAGACCTTTTAATACCTTTTAAGGGCTTTAATTGTCTCATAACTGATTTATCAACTTTTAATATTTTTTAAGACACCGCAGACACCCTGAAATATCAGTTTGCCACATCAAGCAGCAGATCAAGCAGTTTTTAATGTACAGTGCTCAGCATATAAGTACAACCCCTAACAAATCTATCTTTTAAATTCATGTTTAATAGGAAGCTATACAATATTATATTTGTGCATATACATTAGATTAGTCAGTACTGAAGCTAAATCTGGAGCTTATCTAACAAAATAACTTACGATAACAGTCCAAAAACTAGTACAGCCAAATGTATTCATTAATTTTCTTTTCGGCTTAGTTTCTTTATTAATCTGGGGTCGCCACAGCGGAATGAACTGCCAACTTATCCAGCAAAAGTTTTACGCAGCAGATGCCCTTCCAGCTGCAACCCATCTCTGGGAAACATCCATACACACTCATTCACACTGACACACTACGGACAATTTAGTCTACCCAATTCACCTGTACTGCATGTCTTTGGACTGTGGGGAACACCGAAGCACCCGGAGGAAACCCGGGCGAACGCAGTGATAACATGCAAACTCAACACAAAAACGCCAACTGACCCAGCTGAGGCTCGAACCAGCAACCTTCTTGCTGTGAGGCGACAGCACTACCTACTGCGCTACTGCGTTGCCCAGCCAAATTTATGTTATAGAAAAATATTAAATACAAATTTAAAAAAAGGAAAAAAATCAAGAGAAGCAAAAAAATTGAAGAATTTTGTTGAAATTTTGTAGTTTGTAACTTATTTTTGCAATATTTTGCCTGAATTTAATTGTATTATGTTTCAATTTCTAAATATGTTTGGTGACTAAAATATTATTTGAATGAATATATCTGTTCAATAAATCCGTTTTGTTTAAATGCACTAAAATACATTGCCTATATTCACTGAGAAATGGATCCAAATATTCATTTTCAAAATGGGGTGTACTCAATTATGCTGAACACTGTATAAAAATCAATGGTAGTGATTAAGACCAGAAGTGTCAGGCCAAAAAGATTCCAATGCTGCACCCGCTTGCACGTCAAGGTCAATAAAACGCTATTATTTATTTGTTTCAGTTTTTCTGCGCCACATTAATCAATATATATCTATTACAATTTGTTTGAGATTTGAAGTTATAGTAACAGAAGTAACATTTTAAAATATGTTGAATGAGATATTTCAAAATGAACAGCTGAAAATGTCACACTTTCAGATTCCTCTCAGCTACTGGTGTTAAACTGGCAACTGGTGGCAATTTTCTGACACATGCCACTTCATTTTGCAAGTGACTGAAACACTCCAAACCCTTTCGATAATAGCAAGAGAAGTTGTGCATTCCAAATCTTTGATTTCTACAATATGTCATTTTTACAATGTGACTAACTCATCCAAGTGCCACAAAAAGACTAGTCCTCTATTAAAGACAAATCCACTAGAAAACTAAATAATGTGATTAATCTCAATAGACTGGTTTTAGCTGGAATTGCTGAAGTGTACTTTTCAAAAAGGTGACATCTATGTATATAATACATTCTCAATGAAGTGATCTGGGGTTTCATTTAAAAATGTGGCATACACACAAAATGGATGGAAATGAGCCTACGCCACTTCCCACGCACAACGTAATGAGCGAATGTAGGGATACCCTGATCAAAATTTTTGCAGCCGATACGGAGTATTCCTTGTCATGGTGATCAGCTGATACAGAGTACCGATTCTGATGCTTCAAGCTTTATAATGCATAAAGCACATTTCCCCTCTAAGTATGATACTTCAGCAGAGACTTGTCCTTACCTAAGAGAATAAATAAGGAATGTTGAATATAATCCCTTAAACATGTCTCTTATAGCCATTTAGGTGTGGACATGTCATGGTCAGAAGCAGCTTTACAGAAAACAGATAAAAACCAAAAAAAAAAAAATTTGATAAGAAAAATGACTAACAAAGCAATTTGGAAACATCGCAAAAGATGAAAGAAGAATTCAACATGTCTCAATGAAGAAAAAGTTAGCAGCGCATTTTGATGCATAAAAAAAGCACACCTATAAATCCATTACTTCTTTACTAAAAGGAAATAGGCCTATAAAAGACTGTTTAGCAATGAGTACATTACAAGTTATATTATTAAATATTAAATAATTGTTATGTTTTTTTTTTATATAATATTTCCAGCCAGGTTTTAGTGAACTTACAATATTGTCAAAAACACAGAATTTCTTTCAGTTTTTTTTTTTTATGTAAAAAGGCCTAAATACATGCAAGGTCATTCAAATATTTTGCTCATCTTCAACTAACACAAATATTTGTGATCAGTTCATGAGATCGGCCAGATCAGTGAGTCATTAAGGCCCCGTTTACACTGTCAGGTCTTGATGCCCAATTCCGATTTGCTGCTTATATTTGACTTTTTTGCTTACCCGTTTACACGTTCTTTTAATTGTGCCCCCAATCTGATTTATGTTTACACTTGCCATACAATTTACGACGTCGCGGATGCGTAAAGGTGGGTTCTAGCATCTGCACCACACTAGCCACGATGGAAGAAATTGTATTGCTTTGAGCTCTGCGAAATATGCAAAGTTCCCCAACTTTAAAATGATTTTGAGGCAGAAGAGGAGGGAAAGGGCCGTCACCGAAGCTTGCCCTACTGTTTATATATTCAGAGGAATGTGTGGGCACGAGAGAGATCTCAGGTCTGGTGGGAGCAAATTGTGGCAACTGACCTCTGTGTTTCCTCTGTTGTTGTTGTTGTTGTTGTTGTTTACCGCGTCGGCATCTCCACACACGCTCTTCCTTCTACGGCATTAAACCGCAGAGAAGTACCACATTGTCACAAGTTTTATGACGTACAAAACGGAATACCTCAATAAATCAGACCTGCCCGTTTACATGATTGATGTCACATTGTCACATATCCGATTTATTTCCACATATGAAGGAGGCCTGAAACCGATCTCTGAATATCCAAATGCATGCATTTCTTTTTTCGTGTTTACACAGTCATAGAACAGATCCGATTTGTCACAGATAGGCATGGGAGGATAATGGTTTTCAAGGTATACCGCGGTTTGGAAAAACTGTCAAAATATTCTGTAATACCGTTCCTAAGGTATGTGTAAGATTTTTTATTTACATTTTTTAGGACAACAGTATCTTCAGCAGAAAAAATATCCAAAGATTTAAAGGAAATCTGTGTTTTTGAAATGAATGAAAACAGCAGAAGTCAGTGATTCATTTGAATTATATACCCTGACACGTTTACTGCTTCAAAATATCATAAATCTTTAAAAAAATAAAATGTATTGTTTTCAAAGGAGAAAAAAGTTTTTGTTTTTTACCCAGACAATTAAAAATAATATATTTTAGAGCAGTGAGCACAATACCGTGATACAGTGATACCATGATATTTTTATCCAAGGCTATCATACCGTCAAGAATCTTATACTGGCCCATGCCTAGTCACAGATGTGCAAAAAAATTAAAATAAAAAAATAAAAAAAAATAAAAAAAAAAAAACAATTCGGAATTGGGTCACATCTTACTGGCAGTGTAAACGGGGCCTAAATGTGATTATTGGCCGATACCGATCTCCAGCCGATTGATCAGAGCATCTCTAGAATGTACACTAGGTAAACATATTTAACTTAAATATTGACTTAATTGAAGCCATAATCATTAATAAATAAAATATATTCTGGCATTCATTAACTTTTAGAAAGGTTTCTAAGCAAATTTTATAAATCAAAACCTTGATCATTAATAATAAGGTACAATTTGTGTATTGTGCATTACATGGTTAAAGACTAAACCAAAAGCATGTAAAGATGAATATTCAATGATGAAACATAAGTGAATTGCATATTTACAAGTAAAAATATATATGTATTATGTTAAATGTTTATTAGCATCAATGAAAATAATCCTTAATAATAGAAATAACTGGAAGAGGAAAGTGTATTACCACTATTGTTATCATTACAGATTACCAATTATTACTGAAATTGAACCCGATAAGATTGGACAAGAATACAATTATGCAAAAGAGCTTTTAAAATCACGTAGTTATTTTAAACAATGTTCAAATAAATCAAACATTATGTAGCGATACTTTGGCTGAGATCACACTGCAAGATGCCTCACATATTTCTCAAGGTGCATTACTGTCTTCCTATGGTGCTACTGACTGATGGGCTACAGAATATATTTGAAAGTCCTGGAGGAACTGTGGGAGCTGATGCAAAAGTGGATGCAGAGCCTAGTTTCACAAAGGGTATCCCCTAGATTACAGTGTGGTTCAGGTTTGCCAGTCTGCTGAAAGCATCAATAACAGCGATGTGCAAACCAGTCTAACACAACTGTCTGTTTTCATGTAGAACTTCATAAGAGTCCACCGTCTGCCACCTTCCTCTACCTTCTCAGTAGGCTTCATGAAATGATCAGCAGTTGCCACATTTCCCTCCATTCATTAAACAGCACCTTGCTGTTTCTGATCCCGTGGATACTGCCACAGGGACTGTTCTTCTGGAACATGTTCAGCTGTCAGGACAAGCTTATCCAGCATCCCGAACAGAGCCACGAGCCCAAATCAATTTAAGAAAGAAGTCCCAAAAGAGTGAAGGGGCTGGTGTAAAGGATGTCAACAAAACGCCTGTAGTCTGTGTCCAACAATTTTTCATCCGCTATGGCTGTAATGGAGTAATAACTCAAACGGTCTGTGCTGAAAGAGAAGTTCCCTCCCAAATCCCAAGCACAAATAAGAGTCTGTCAGGACAAATGTTTTTAAGTCACCTTTGTGGGTTCTTTGTTGTCAGATGCTGGTTGAGGTACAGCTCTGGAGCGTCCATTCATCAACAGAAAATATCTGTGAGGTCTCCCTACATTCCTCCTGGAATCCATGTGTAGAATACTGATATGCAGACCAATATTTATATGCAAGACAGGACGAGATGTTGTGCAGGACATGATTTGTGCCAGAAGAGAGCAGAATTGGCTCGTATGAACAGGAGTGAAGTCTTGCTGTGGTGCATCCGTTCATTTTGGTACTTTTAGGGCATTTAGAGCATGCCAGAACACCATACAAGATGTTCTTACAGGTGAGAAACCTGTAGTGACTTGTGAACATGTAGTTCATCTCCATTGCACTCTTCTAAGGTGCAAAAGGAAAGAGCAGGAGTGGAGAGACACTCTCTTGCTTTCTCTTCAACACCTCTGGCAGCAGCAGGTGGCACAGATGGAGCAGATGTTGCTGGAAATTGCGACGCAGCAGAATGACAAAATCTGTTCCTCTGAAGGATGGATCTCAGCCTTCATGAGACCAGTCAGCTTAAAGCAGAGCATGCAAAGTAATGGAATAGCACAAGTGCAAATTTGTGCTGAGACAACTATACTGAAGTTAGCTTGACTGGTCTGTGTTCTGCAGTTTGGTTAAAGTAGCGCTTTTTCACTTTGAGAATGTTAGTCAGTGTGTAGCGTACGTTTGGGTGTAATAAAAAGGTCTAACAAGGTTACAAATCTCAAAGTCCACTCTAAAAGAAGAGTTTTAATTAAAAATAAAATTATTTTCAAGAGCTACAACAAACACTTTAATGGACTACAAGCTTTGTTTCTTTGTTATAGGGTTGGGTCGATAGACGACGCCATCCTCCATCGCCGATGACCGATAGACATCTCGTCCCCGTCACAGCAGCAACCCGCTCGTGACAAATACACACTTAGGCCCCGTTCACACTAATAAGTCTTATTTTTAAATGGCATTTTAGAACTAAAACGATCCATGTCCACACTGTTGTTTCACCTAGCATTTCTGAAAAGACCTCCCTCCACACTATACCACTGAAAACGCACATCTTGTGAACACACACACACAGACATGTGCTGCAGCATAGGCACATGTCTGAGCTCCAGGCAGTCGGTGGGTGCTTTGAGCACAAAACCCCAGAGAGCAGAGCTTGTCGGACAGTTTATCAAGGATGTACCGCTGGATCGCGTCTGACTATAGTTGTTAAACGTGATATTTAATTAATCTTAACTCTATCTAACGACTCTTCTGTCTTTTGAATCCATCAGGTTACGCGTCACAGCATCAGTACACTGCTTCAATCTTTCACTTTCACGCTTGGACTTAGTAATTTTAGATACTGTTGTTTGGTTCCTGTTGGTTGTGCGCCATTTTTTTTTTTACCAACCAAGCTTGTCTACGCCATTATAACGACACCGATCACTCTGCCTATTCATGCCAGAGTCCCGTGGAAAAAAGTGATTGACAGGTGGTAATTTGTGTGTAACTTTTCTTTATTAATTTATTATTTGGTTAAAACAAAGACCATGCGGGTCAGGTAGCTGAAATGGCAGGCTACAAATAATTAATTCGTTATGAAATAATTATTCATAAATAATTAAATTCACCGCCGCCTATGACATTGACGTCCATCGCAATGTTTCAAATTAGACATCGTACGATGCCAAATTAGTCAACATCGCCCAACCCTACTTTGTTACTGATGTCAGTAAATCGATCCAAAGCCCACTTATGGAATAGAGTTTAGGAAGGAGCAAAACAACAACACAATGTCCGTCTTTACAAAGGTTCTGCTTGACCTCTTTGACCAATATTCTAAGCTGAAATTGAGTCTATTGTGCAATATTTGAGTTCCTGATTGATGCAAGAACACATATTTCGTTGTTTAAGTCTCTCCATGGCTTCTTGGGGCGTGGCAGTACTAAAACACAGTCTAAGATATTAGATATAGTCACAAGATATTCACCAATTACTAGGACAGCTAACCAATCACAATAAATTTTGCTTTTTTCGGAAGGCAGGCCTTCATCAAACCCGGGACAAGCAAAGGCTGGGCAGAAAGGTATTGTAATTATGTAAAAAATAAATAAATAAATAAAATGATGCTTTTTTTCCCAAACCAACAAGCATGAAAGCATGCTCTACTACACCAGAAAACAGAATCAACACTTTATAAAAGAGCAAAAAAGACACTGCATCAAAAATAGTTTGTTTTTGAGCTATGAAATATTGAAACTGAAGAAAACATCCAACTATAAAAATGTGTGACTACCAGTTAAATGGATAGTTCACCCAAAAACATTTTTTTTCACTCTGTTCTAAAACTTTTTTTTTTCCTGTTGAACACCAAAGGAAGATAAAATAAAGAATGTTGCTTCTAAAGTACTGTTTGTTCCTACTATGGATGACAATGGCTGCTTTTTCCCCCAACACCATTCAGAATATCTTGTTTTGGTTTCAAAAGTAGAAAGAAATTCATTTGAGCAAAGAACCACTTGAGTGCAAGTAATTGGTGGATACATTTTCATTTGTTGTACTATGCGTTTAAGTGCCTCAAGGCTTCCTCTCACACTTCATCTCAGCTGGGCATATTATAAATATCCGCAAAGGTTTCACAACATAAGGAACGTTTGCACCTAATCACAATATCCATGTTCAATCCCTTGTCATTTAAAACAATCCTACAATGACAATTGCTGACCGTTTAAATCTAGGATATTTGGTGTCTAGTGTAGCAAATCCAATGACACTGGTAGTGCCCACTCACCGACCAATCAGTGATCTTTAGAGTTCACACATCTTGCTTTATTAATGATACAGCTTGCTTGTAACCTTAGCAAAGCAGGTACTAAAAAAAGTCTCAAGTACTACGTACTGCACAGAGAGACAAACCCCTCAAAAGTGAGCCATACCAAACAGCACCATGCAGTGGAAAAGTGGAATCTGTGGCAGTCAAGCACTGTGCTTGTGATGTAACTTTGTCATCAGAAATGTTTGTGATAAAATCAGTTCACTGGGTTCTGTCCAACAGATTTATCCATCCATGGTTGAGTACTTTGAAAAATTGGTAAAGACGACAGTGTGCGAGACATAATGGAACGCATCCAGGCTTTTACTTTAAGAACCTTTTAACTTTAAAAAAATGGTTTTGGTCTATAAAACAATGCAAAAACATACAAGTTGCTGCTATACTTTGCCAGAAGGACACAGAAGAGTCTTTATTGTTTATCAGTCTCAGGCACATACCTCAGTATCTACAGGTCCATCAGAGTTCTCTTCTTCTGTGTCCAAAAGCTCCACAGCCAGCTGCACAGTCCCCTTAGACTTCTGGAACAATAACTGTAATAATAATAATAATAAAAAAGTACATTATTGTACAAATATGCATAATCTGAGGTCATGGGAATATTTATTATATAATATAATTATTATTATTGATGCAACCATCAGTTTCTTCATCAAGCATAGAAAATAGTGATAAATATATTTTATTCTGTTAAAATTGAGTCAATGATCAAGCCCAGTTGATTCCCATCAAGCAAAAGAGAGCAGGAAAAGGCTCTGAGTTCTGAATGTAAATAAAATGTTTTATCTGTGGAATTACTTCAATTCACTGTCATGAATAACAAAGCCTTTGCTAAAGCTTTTAACACATCAGTTTATACACTTTAAAGACTCGCATAGTAATGCATAGAATGGCTTTAATCAAAGTGAAGTGTTTAACACAAATTAATCTGTTCATCTACTGTATCTACACAGCTGAAAGTGTGAGTAAAGTAGCTAAAGAGGAGGATGTGACAAGAGTCAGCAGATAACAGAACGACACTGAATGATGTGACCATTAAAACAAAAAGAAGTGATTTTGGCCGAATACGCTACTTGACCGATAGCTTGACTGATGGTCAATTGGTTTGGTTGAAAAATGAAGGTCTTATCAGCATTTCCCGCACAACTATCTTTTACTGTGCTTTCAACTGTCATTGTCGATACATTACTAGAAAATAAATAAGTCAAAGTCTCTCTCTCTCTGCCAACAAACCATAATATCTCTCCTATACTACTCATAAAGCTTCAACCTTTAATGTGTGGCTTTCAAAGTAAAATGTTCACAGAAAGTTTCACTACATTAAAGAGCAGCAAAACTAAAGTTATTGATTACATTTTGACAATTTGATAGCCAGACGTTGTTTTATATCAAAAGTAACAAGGTACAAAGGTAATTGCAATTATTTGAAGGTAGACGCATGCTCATCAAAATGAGATCAATTATAAAATAAAAAAGAAATCGATAGTAAACTCAGCACTACAATACACACAGTTGACAAGTTCACCTTTTGAAGCTAATCAAAATAGATACAAATTAGATCAAAACACCGATACAGTCAAAACATGGCATCTGAGAAACATTAATTATCACCATTTCTGTCAAGGATTTTAGCCCTAAAATGTTTTAACCAATATTTGAGAACCACTACTAATCAAGTAAGATGGACAATGTATCTTGGCAAGCTGAAAGAGGTAAAGTAAGGTAAAGTCCTACCTTAAAACAGTTCTCGTCTGACATCAGCTGCTCAGATTTGCGCTGGTAAGATGTTTCAGCGTTGCTTCTGGAAGATTGGGTGGACAGGGACCCACCGGTGGCTTTGTTGGCACACTCGCTGAGGTACAAATCAGTCACTTGTACACAGATATCATCGCTTACTATATGCTGCAGCTGTGGAAAAGAGAAATAAGACCATGAACATGAGACAAAAAAAAAGATTTTGTACATAAGTAATTCATGCATAAAACACAATGTAATTATAACAAATAGGGATGTAATCATTCACCGCGAGCCGGTTGAAAATAGATTCAAATATGTGACGATTCAAATTAGTAGAAATGTTGAACAAATTGCAGTAAATTCATAGAACAGAAGAGGGCGCTGTGATTATAGGTTCAAACTCGCTTTACTTGCACATCAGTGGTGAGAGTAAAATGACAGTGGTGAAGTGCGCCAGACAAAAAAAAAATTGTGGGCAAATACTGCAAAAAGACGTTTACTTAACTATTTATACTTCTGCGGCGCAGCCTTCATGCCGTCGCATAACCCTCGCCGTGGCTGACGCCGACGCACACCTCTCAGAAAAACTTAACTACATGTCACAACGATGCATAGCACAAGCTCTGGGATAGGTCGGCTTTGTAGTGCTGACGAGTGTGGGCAGGGGTAGGAGTCGTGCGAACCAGTTGGACTGAGTGTTTACAAGTGTTAAGTCCGTGAAGGAGCTCCAGATGTAAAGTTTTGTTTTGTGTTTACCTTATGATTCAAGTTGTTGCACGTACGTTAGTTCCTGCCTCAGAATAAGCGAGTTTTAGCTACATGTACATTAAGGTAACATTCAGAAAAAACAAAACACCCGAAAAGAAACTCAACAATCAGTGTTATCATAGTGAAAATGTGAAGATGTTTTCTCAAACTGAATAAGAAAGTTGTTGTTACAGAAGCAGGTATTAGATTATTTTTACCCTCTCCTTTATCAAATTATTATTGAATATTTTAAAATGTTGAAGATTATCTCTTCTTAAGTGTATCACACTGATACTTATACTAATTAATTATACAAGTAATATTAATTATTTACCTTCATAATCATGTTCAACTCCTGTCTCTGTCCTACTATATAATTAGTCATTTATAATCAGTTTTTATATCAGTGGCCAGTCGCCTGGATCAGAGGGCCCATTGACCACCTCTGTACACACTGCTCTCTGGTTTATGAAAGGCTTTTCTCCTCACACCAGCAATCTCAGTCCTCAGTGAAAGAGTTTTTTCATCAGCAGGGGACATTGTAAATGTGTAAAGACCCCAGTTTATGCCAGAAAACATAGATATACTGATATTTCTTTATAAAAATGTAAAGTCCCAGCACAGTCACAGTTTTAGTTTGTTTATATTAATGAGTCTTCTTTAGTTTGTACAGTGCTTCGCACAGGTTTGAAAAATACTTGCGGTGGTACCCGGATTGGAATACAACTTTTACCCACAGCACATAAATGGTCAACTACGTGCGACAAACAAAAAAATAATGTGATTTTTAACTGTATTTTTATTTATTATGACACTTTTATACACCTTTTCTTTTCAATGGGTTAAAGTTATTTAAAAAGGCTGTTGAAATGAAAGAAATCCCCTATTTCTCTTAGTTTTATGCTATTTAGGAGCCATGTGTCCCCACTGACAGGTAAAGACTGCTCTCTCTCTCTCTAAAGTTGCTGGCATGACATTTAGTATTGCCAAAGCATTTTAGACATGTATAAAGTATGTAATCATTATATTAATAAAACATACAGCAAATGAGACATAAATAACAGAAAAAAGGAATGAAAACAGACAATATTGCTAAAACGATAATAATTACTAGAATAAAAAGTGTAAATTATTTAAATGATTAAATGATTTATTTATTTGTACACCATTAGCCGATGCTAATGTTGTACAAATATTTTGCAGCCGGTATATTTTGTTCTCTCTGAGTATATAGTAGTTTATCTGAGTCGTTTATTAAATGATTAATCATTTAGTGTTTCTCTCCTGGCTGTGCGCACGCAGTCAGCTGCAAAAAGGTAATGCAAAAATGCATATGAATAACGGCAGGATCGGATGTATTTTGGCACAAAAGGCACATCTCTGTGGGTCTGCAGAGCATGTGAGATTGTCTGTGTGAGTGTTGATGCACACAGAACCAGCAGTAGAAGATTTTTTTACAATTTTTTGTGCCTAATCGCTTTAGGCCTTGTCCACATGCTAGTGGATTTAGGTCAATCTGCAAAAGTTTAATATCGTTTCAGCCTTTCGTCTACACAACACCAATGTTGTAAGTACCATGAAACAACCTTTTTGTACATAATAAAATCTCCAAAAGCTGCATTGATTAGCCATGTGGAATGAAAAAAATAAAATAAATTTGGAAAGGTGATGTCAACAAATCACGTAACCAGAAGATGGAAGAACATTTCTTTTTTTTTTTTTAAAGATTTATTTTTGGCCTTTTTGCCTTTATTAGATAGGACAGTATTTAGACAGGAAGCGAAGTTGGAGAGAGAGAGAGGGGGGTAGGGTAGGGAAATGTCCTCGAGCCGGGATTCGAACTCGGGACGCCCTGACGTGCTATTGCACCATATGTCGGCGCGCTATCCACTAGGCTATTGCGCCGACGGAACAACATTTCTTGAAACAATAAGTGTATGAACACAAAACATTTAGCAAAGATGAAATTAAAAAAAGATTGTTACCCTGCAGACTGGCTTTAAACTCTCTTAAAATGCTCACACAGGCCTTTACAAACAAGCAAACGATGAACTTTGACTCCATTGTAGTTAAACTCTGCAATGACTCCTCAAATCTGTGGCTCCTGTTCAACTATAATCTAACAATAACTCAAAGATGCACATCATACTGCAGATGGGTACTTACGATATACTGTGCAGACCTACAAAAAAAAGTCAAAATAAGGAAATCCCTTTACCTGTCTCACTATACTCTGGATGAGTTTGTCCATGGTGAAGGCAATGTAGGCATGGATGGTAAACATCTCCCTCAGCTGGTCCTCGTATTGAGAAGTCTCCATGTTGCCATCCAAAAGATTTCGCACCATCTCTAAGAAGGCAGAGTAGTAGTCCTCAACATCGATGTCCACTGCAAAACAAACAGGATATTATTTTCCAGCAACAATACAACAAAAATAAACAAAATTGCAGCCAATCTGCGAATCGCTCAAGTAGTTTCCATGGTGACACAGCCCTGAGGGTTGCAGGGAAATCTGAGAATAATATCATTAGCTGCAACATGTGTTAAAAACCCTTGAGAGCGACTGGTGATAAAACATCTAGCAGCTTTAACAAATTTAGCAGGTCTCGCACTCAAGCTCTCAACCTTGTGCGCAAATTACTGCCTGCATGAAAACTGAGCAAAAAAAATAAAAAAATAAAAAAATTAGGTCACAAAAAATAGGGCTCCACAAGAAAGGGAAAATTTGGGATATGTGTTATTACTGTTGAGTGTTGCGATAACCATATTTCTTGCAACATTATCTACACATATCGTGGTGTGAGTTTGTGTGTAGTTGTGTGTGTAATCATCACACTAAAATAAACAGGTAATAGATATTTTTCTGAGCTTGTTAAACAAAAAATAATAATTTCAAAGTGCAAACATTAAGACATAAAAACTCCTCGAATATCTGACAACCTCAGTGGAAATTCTGATTCTGATTATTGGTTGTTGTCATGCAATGTTTCCTAGTATTAGTATTTATTTTCAGCTCTATGTTCACCTACCAGAGGCGGGGATAAAGATAGTAAAGTAAAAATGAACAACCTATGCATGCAGCACACAAATGCTTGGCACATAACATTAAATAACTTTATTTATTGCACTTCTCTGAGTTATAGATAGGCCCACACGGAATCTGGCCGCACAGAAATCCACAGATTACTGCAGATTTTTAGCCCAACATTAGCTCTATGTATTTACTTATACAAGTGTGTGTACGTTCATATTTATTGTTTTTAAATTAATTTCAGTAATATTATTGTGATATAGTAATATTAAATATAGTAATATTTAAGTAATATAAATAGTAATATTAATATGTTCATATGATTCGCTTACAATACAGTTTGTAAAGTAATATTTTCTGTCTTTTAGTAATTTATTATGAGAGACTTGCTTTGTTTACCAATTAAGTGGAACTTATTGGATTTGCATTGTAAACATTAAATAAATGTTAAAAAGGTAAATTTTTGTTTTATTTCATATATTAAGTTTTTAGTTATGATATTCCTAAAAATCATTCCACATAAATTCACAGATTTTTTTTTACAAAATTCTCTGCAGAAATAGCAAAAAAATGTCTGCAGATTCTGTCTGGCCCTAGTTATAGATATAGCCTATACTATTATCATGATAACAACATTTTTTTCTAATATATTGAGCAGCTAAGGGTGGGCAATGTGGCAAAAATATTATATCAAGATTTTTTTGCACAAATATCATGATTCACAATTTAATCACAATTCTTTGATTTTGGTTTTACAATTCTGCAAACCTAAAATGGGCAAAAACATTACAAAATTAATTATTTTTAAACAAAATAATGAACAAAGATACCCATAATATACAAAAAAAAATCTTTATTTTATTCATTTATTATGTTAAAATTTTTAAATCTGTCATTATGTACTAGCCCTCAAGTTGTTTTAAACCTAAATAGTTTATTCTAAGTTAAGCTATTTTGGACAATGTGTATAATTCCAAGAGTCTCTGCTCTACCACTGAATTCCAGAGTATTTTTTTTGCCATCAACAGCTAGCAACTGTTTGATCCGCTATTCTGTAGTATATCTTTTTGTTTGTGTGTTCAGCACAAGAAATAAATAAATACAAATTATCGACATCATCAGAGTGAGCAAATGTTGACAAAATATCAATTTTGGGGTGAATTATGCCTTAATGACAGCTAGGCATGGGTCGGTATAAGATTCTGACGGTAAGATAACCTTGAATAAAAATATCACGGTTTCACAGTATTGTGATTACTGCTCTAAAATATATTATTTTTAAATATCTGGGTAAAACACAACAAAATTTTTCCACTTTTAAAAAAATATATACTTTATTTTTTGAAACATTTAAAATATTTTGGAACAGTAAATATGTCAGGTTATATAATGAAAATGAATCATAGACTCCTGCTGTCTTCAGTAGTTTCAAAAACACAGATTTCTTTACAATTTAAAACGGCATTTTTGGAAGTCTTTTCCGCTGGAAATACTGTTGTCCTATAAAAAAAAAAAAAAAAAAAAAAAAAAATCTTACACATACCTAAATGTTGGCGGTGTTAAAACCTTGACTTTTCCAAACTGCAGTATACCTTGAAAACGTTTATCGTCCCATGCCTAATGACAGTCTATTATTCTGCTGGCCCTTTAAGTTCTCCACTGTTTCCTTTCAGTTTTGCGTTAGACACAATAACCAGTGTGTCTATGTGTAAAACTTGTGTGGTTTTGACAGTTTTGGCACAATCAGACTTTAAAGATTATCTAGTCTTGTAATTAGGCACTGTTTGACAGGCTTTGTAGTGGTGCATTCATTGTGCTCTCCTCAGGTGTGCACGCTAGTAAGAAAAAAAAGCAGACTCATTTGCTGCTAATGTTTAACCTGTTGTATCGAAATATGACTCCACAAACAAATCAGACTCCCCTCGCTGAAAAACCTGTTCTGATGAAGGTACAATCAAATCATTTTGCAAAATGACTCTATAGAGGAACATATGACATCAGAATAAATCTGGTTTAAATCAGTTTTTATCATTTATGATTTATCAGCTTAATGTTGTTGTATAAAATAAAAATTGCATAAGACTATAATATGAACAAAATATGAACACAAAACCAATCCTGAATAAAAGACAACAAGCTGACAAAAAAAATTAAATAACAATAAAAAAATAAATAAAAATAAAAATAATAATAAAAATAAAAATAATAATAACAACAACAACAATAATAATAATAATAATTATTATTATATATAAAATATATGTATAAAAAACAGAATTCAATAGTAATGATGTAATGATGTAGGCTACCATTATGGAACATTTGTTTTAAAAATGTCTGTAGGCCAGTTAGACAAATAAATAAATAAATAAATAAATAAATAAATAAATAACTAAATAAATAAATAATTAATTAAATTTTTTTCAAAGCAAATTTCTTATTCAACAACATTAAAGTACACAAGTCTCATAAATGGTGCACATTGATTTAAATTTACTCCCCCTACCAATGCAGGTATAAAAGTTCACATATAAACCAAATAAATAAGAGTCACTTTGCTAAATTATTTAATTGTAGCTTAATCAGAACAGATTTTTCAGCGAGGGGAGTCAGACTTCGATAAAACACTGGCAAGGCTTTAAAACAAATGAAACTAATGTACTTTTGTCAATATGAGTTAGTGCCATGACTCTACCACAGAGTTTATTTTTGATGTGAATTTATGTTGTGTTTTACAATAGCTATATTGAGCACAATACTAAGATTTTATCTGATTCTTTGCATGTGTTCTTCTTGGAGTACGAGCTGACGAATTCTGGCAGAATGTATAGGGTCTCATTATGCAAGTATAATAGAAATAAATATAATTTTGTTCCCTTTTCAATTAAATGTATTATTGAGCAATTATTGTAGGATGATTAAAACAATAAGATAACTGTATTGGCTGACATAACAGAGCAGTGGGTGCACATTGCATTTTTACATTTATTGTTTTAATGGAACTGTATATTAGTGTGTGTATTTTGTAGTGTAATGCATTATAGGATTAGGATTTTTAATGTCTGTTATGTTGTGTTGTGGATGTACAGCAGAACTTTTTTTCTAACAACAAATTTCTCCTAAGGGACCAATCAAAAATGGTCATAGGGCTGGGCGATATTGCAAATAAATGATCACATTGTTATGTTTCATATCATGCGATATCGATAATTATTGAATTTGTTTTTAACAGTAAATCTAGAAATATTAGGATTTTTTATGTAACCACTTTATTTTAAATTACCAACATTACTAAGGCAAATAGTTTTAATAATCAAAAACAAAAATATTTAAACAAAATATCTGATCTCTTTATAATAAAATAAACATAAGTGTTAGAGACTCTTAAACTTGGTAAATAAAATGTGTGTGCAATGGTAAAGTGTGAATGCTGAACAATCAAAGCAAACTTTAAGGTGTAAATAATAATGATACAGTAAACCTCAAACTCTGTAAACAAAATAAAATATGATAATCAAATCTGAGCTTTCAAGTAAAGGAACTAACCATCATTATTGAAACATGCTGAACATTACAAATTGTGAAATTGAATGACTATATTACCCCTTGTGCTAAAACATTTCAGATGGGGTGCTAGTGGCTGGGATGCACAAGGAAAGAAACCAAAAAGCCACTCTGGCGACATCCTTACATCCTTTTTTATTTATAATCTCCTCACTGCTGCTATACGGCACTCATTTCCACGTTTTGTTATTCAGACCTGAAGTGACAAGCGGGTGCGCGTGGATTCCTTGACCATTTACAATGGATTTTGCGCTTGAGCTGCCCTGTCGTCTCTCATAACTAGGCGACGATCAACCGTTTTGTCTCAGAGGATGATAAATGGACAAACCATTGCTGCATCTACGATGCAAGTTTATGTGGAAAAGTAAAAAGCTCTACAGTGTTTGGGTGCGCTGTGTTTGTCTGAGGTAATTAGTCTGCCGTTATTACTGAGATGTGTATATTCCATACAAAATGTGAAGCAGATTGGTTAGTTCTAAATACATGAGTTGCAGTGCACTCGCGGCATTTGGAAAAGTTCAGATGTTTTTTAGGTGCGGCAGGAAAATGCATGCGTCACGTACAACATGTGGGCATAGCTTCATGTGCGCAGCGTGCAAGTTGCGCACCTCCATTGGAAATGACAAACTTACACCCTAAGCTTATTGGCATTGCTTCCAAGGCGCACTCTCAGCAGCCACATTTAAATAAAACTACAGCGATTCATACCCAAACTACATACCAAATCTTTTTTTTAATTGATATTGACAATGGTGTTCGGTCAACAAATATCGATACCGATTTTATCGTCCAGCCCTAAATGGTCATATCGCACATCCCGATTGCAGCCGTACACACAAACCACACCATTTTGTAGTACTTACTGGGTTCTTTCAAACGCAGCTGGATGGCCGGGCTATCGTTCTTCTCTCTTTTCAGTCCCAGCACGTTCCTCTCCCACTCCCTCTCTCTGGCGTCTTCCTCGATCTGTTTTTCCGCCTGTCCGTAGATCCGCAAGAGTCTCGAGCACAGGATATAATGCAGCCGCAGGAAGATGTACCAGTTATTGTTGACGAAGAAGAGGTTGTAGGCATCGTCACAGCTACTCAGCTTCTGCTGGCTAGCTGCTGTATGGCTGAAGAGGAGCTTAGACTTGGAGGACGTCGTCCCATTGTGCTTTTTAGTCCCATCTTCATCCGGTTCAGTCTCCTCCTCATCCTCCTCTTCTGCGTCAGAAAGTTCACCACGACGAGCGAACAGCATGTCGGGGATGAAATGGTAGATGATCTGTTTGATTTTGTACTTGTCGTCCTTGTGGATCCCGGATTGCCTCTTAACATGGTGGATGATGAGAGCGGCTGCGTCTTCCAATATCTGACTGTCTTCATACATGAGGGTCATGTGAGGGCCCAAAGGAAGGGCAGCATTGTCTTCTGAAGCCTGTTCTTGTCGCTATATGAAAGAAAAGGCCATTATAAGACGCCTAAAAGCATATTAGAAGTATTAATATGGCTTAATTTGGGGTATCATACCTCATCATAAAGTGTCTCGATTTCATTGAGCAGCGTCTTGGAGCGAAACACTTTTGTGTCATTCTGCTTGAAGTTAATGCCTTGGTGATCTAAAGACTTCAGGTAGTACTTCTCATTCTGTTCCCTCCAGATCTTATTGAAGCCCCGCTGAGCCTCTCGCCACTCCTCCTCTTTAATTTTCAGCCTGTGAAGACAAACAACATGAATTCTACGAGGGAAAGCTGAAACAAAAGGAGCTGTATGAGACGGCTTCACGCTTATCTGACAAAACCATTAGACATTTAGAGAACATAAAATTATGTGAAAGCATAGTAATAACATGGCGAGCACTAGGGAAACTTGAATTTTGAAAAACTTGTTTAACAGGGTGTAAAAATGCATTTGATTAAATTCGGACTCAAAAAGTAATGGCTATATTAATTCTCTACAGATATTTTTATACATTAAAAGAACAACATTCAGACTTAGTTAGTTGATCTAATATGAAAACTGAATTCAAAAGAATTAAAATGTAAGACTGATGCCACATGCATTTGACAGATCTTGGTCTACTTGACTCAGTTTTAGAGCTGAGTGAACTTACTGTAAAGTAATGTTATATAATATAAATGACAAGACTCCTGTAAAATAAAACAGAGTAATATTAGTATATTTGTACATTTGAATTTAACTGTACACTAGCACCAAAACTATTTCTTAGTAGTTACTTTAACCAAACTAATTGCTTTGTATAAGTTTCTACAAAATCTTTATTAAAAAATGGGGAAACTGGCCGTACACAATATCCAAACTATAGGCGCCGCAACAAGTGACAATAGGTATCTTTCCATGTTAAAACGAGTTTTTGTCCTAACCATCTGCAAAGGCAAATCGCAAAATTTCCATTTCAGAAATGGTTTCTATTTTTTGTGATTTTGTAACAAATAAAACATCTACTATGGCAATTATAACCTCAGGTACAGATTGTGTGCTTTATGCAATGTTAAATGCTACCAATGTGAGTTTGAATATCATTATATGTGACATTTAATGCCATACTACTGAAGCAGCAGCATATAGCTCACCTCAGATCTTAAATAAAATAAAATAACTAGCAGACGGTTTGAAAATGAAAGTCCCGCATCAGTCACTCAGCCCATGTATATTTAATAATGTTAAATGTGTATTAATTATATCATAACTATGGCCAGGCAAAATCTGGGGACATTTTTTGCTATTTCTGCGTAGAATTTTGTAAAAAAATCTGTGGACTTCTGTGGAATGATTTTAGGAGTATCATAACTAAAAACTTAACATGAAATAAAAAACAAAACATTTTTAACTTTTATTTAATATTTACAATGCAAATCCAATTAGTTCCACTTAATTGGTAAACAAAGCAAGTCTCTCATATAATATCTCTACTAAAAGACAGAAATTATTACTTTACAAACTGTATTGTAAACGAATCGTATAAACATTTTAATATTACTATTACTATATCACAATAATATTACCGAAATTAATTTTATAACTGAAACTGAAAAACTGAATAAATATAAATGGACACACATTAACACAATTAAATACAAAAATCTGCAGAATCCGTGCGGGCCTAATCATAACCCTTACCATTTAGTTGGCAGTGCAGTGGGAGGTATTTAAATGTTTCTGTTTCCTTTTTTTCACCCCAGTGTATTCATCATATTACAATATTTAATGTGAGCTCATTTTATTCATAGAGTTACTTCAGACACTCATTTGTCTATTAATGTGTTAATAATATTAATAATGATTGCTGTATCAGTGGCTGTTCATCACAGCACCAATTGACTGAAGACTTGCTAGGTGATTTATTTTTAAACATTAACATTTTCATGTTAATCTGGCCAGCAACAATTTTAGACCTTAATTTTACTAAAGTCAATGCATTATTTATTTTAGGCGATGCAAATTTTTTAGTCACTGCCTAATAATGCAATAAAATCAAAAGTTGTAACTGTATTATTCAGTGTTAATAACTAATATTAATAAAGTAATAGTTACGTCAGTCAAGTTATTAAGTTACTAACTAATAAAATAGTTTTTTTTTATTCACCTACACAACATATGTAACTATAATATGGCTATTTCTCACTGTTGATTTTAATGCATTAATGTTTACCAACCTATCATTCTTTTGCAATTTAATTTTATAATATAATTTTTAATTTTAAAGTTTAAAACAATCATTTACTAAAAACACCCATTTACAAAATATATATAGAATTTTTTTTTTTTTTTTTTTTTTGCAGCTTAGGTCAATATCATGATTTTACTGTATATAGTGATAAAAGCTTCAGTGATTAATCGCTAAAAGAAAATTTGATACCGGCAGTAGCCTAACCATCAAGTACAATATTATAAAACTGCAATGGTGCGTGTTCAAAGAAGAAAAAAAAGGTCTATTGAAAACTTGTATGAATTCACTTCAGACAATGACATTTATGCTGACCTTTTGAGCACAATAGGTACAGAGACAGCAGGGTTGGTCTTGAGTCCATCTATGATGTCTGGTGCTTTGTCACCATATATCCTCTGGATGGCTTTACGATGGATGACCTCTGAGGAGCCTCCGATGGTGTTGTCCAGTCGGAATTTGGCTTGTTCCTCGGCAGACATGCGTGAGATTCTCTTTTGAACAGCCTCCAGAACACGAATAGTGGCGAGGTTCGTCTCCAGCACCACATCAAGCTACACAACACCAGACATATGCGATCAAACACTGAACTGAAAAATCTAATTGCACTGACTTCTTTGATGGTGAAGCTTTGTTTTGATGGCTTACCTCAAACCGCTCGTCTTCACATCTGTATATATGTTCTTCATACTGGGTCTTTTTGGAACTGACAAAGGTTGAGTCCTCAGACCAGGATGGAAATGACACCCATGTATCATTCAATACCTGAGAAGAATGATCACAATATTAGAGTTTCAGTGCTAAACTTTTCTTGACTAAATAACTCACTACTTTTGTACTTTTTCTAAATAACTCACTGCTATTGTACTATTTCACGCCCCCCGCTGCTGGAATCAGCTAACAGAAATGATCAGATGTGCTCCGACATTAGGCACATTCAAATCAAGACGTTAAACACATCCGTTTAGCTGTCTTTACTGAATGACGTGCTACGTCTGACAGATCACACTATTATGTCTTTCTTTTCTTTTATCTTCCTTTAAAACTAGTTTTAACACATTTTAATCTGCTTGTAATAATTTATGTTCTTTGTTGTTTTTATTTATCATACTTGTATCTTGTTTCTTTCATTCTTGTTTATGTAAAGCACTTTGAATTACCATTGTGTATAAAATGTGCTAAATAAATAAACTCACCTTGCTTATATTAATATGATCAGAAATGTTATCTTTAAAGCTGCAGTGAAATTAAAATAAAGCCGTTTTAGATGCTAATATCAGTATGTTAGTTTTAAGGATATCTATAAGCTAGAGTGCACCAAAACAGTGACAAAATTCACATTTGGATGACATAAACATCAAAAGCAAATGCTTGCACTTAAATGGATTAACAATTTTTTTAGCATCACCTCATACTTCAGTTTCTCTGCAAATCTTCTGACTATTTAAATGCTCTCTAGTATCTGACATGCTCCACTTCAAGGTGCTTCTTATTTGATGTGCTTGAGCTCAACCACTTTCTTACACTGGAGTACTAATAAAAGCAAATCGCTATTGGCTGTTTTTAAAAAAAATAGTTTTACTATTATGTGGCACCCTCACTGCAAAAAACAAAAACAAATCTTACTTAAAGTTTTTGTCTTGTATTCACTCCAAATATCTACAAATTGTTAAATCAAAAAGTATTTTTTAGACAAGCAAACAATTGGTCTTGTTTTCTGAAATCTCAAAATTAGGTGATTTTTTCCTAAAAACAAGCAAAGTAATCTGCCAATGGGGCAAGTAAAATAATCATATTTCAAAATGAATAGGAGATTATTTTGCTTACTCCACTTGCAGATTATTTTGCTTAATTTATGGAAAATCACTTAATTTTCACTTGTTATTTCTGAAACCAAACATTATTTTTCATTTGAATAAAGTGCTTCTCAACAAAAAGAAATACATTTATTTGCAGCATGTCTTCATGTTTCAGTTAAGATTTTGTCAATCATGGAAAAAAAATAAAAATTCTACAAGAAGACTGCAACCATAAACGTTCAAAATTGTACAAGGGAACATTGATTGCAACTTCCTGCAAAACTGGGGTATCCAAACCCAACAGCCACACTGGTATCCCGGAGTATCAAACAGGCCGTCAACCAGATCACATGTGAAGTATTACCATGACATCAATATTATTTTTTAACACCCCTACATTGATTTTATTGTTCTGCTTTTCCATGGTAAAGTATATTCATATCTGATTTTGTGTCTACAAAAATCACACATGATTAAAAGAGTCGCTGCTGTTTGAAGGTGTATAAGACTGTTGTAACATAAATGTGCAGAGATTTGCACTCTCGTTCACTCACAGCTCAATATGCTGGTTGATTTTGCAAACTGGTATTTTCTTACCATATTATTTTGATTAAAATATATTACCATGGCCATACTGATTTGTAATGCAGGTAGTATGATCTTTACTTTCAATGGCTATTCCTGGTCATTAACCAATAGTGGCAAATTAATCATTAGTCTTTATACATGCACAGAAATGAGTTTACTTCTGCATTGCAAAATAGCACGGAAACGAATTTCCCCAATTTTACAGTTAATTAAAAGTGTATGTTTTGCCAAAGTTTTATTTCTTTATTTTAAATCGAGAAACCAAGCATTGAATTAAAATCCTAGCAAATGTCACAAGTTGCCTTTATGCCAATGACAATAGTTAAAGGGACATCAGGATGATGGTGCACCTGAAAATTCGCTAATGCGTAGCATACAACATATCGCAAGTGCTAAGCAGCTATTAATGCAGAATGTGTTTTCACTATGAATAAACAACAGACAGGCAACGGAATAGCAAAAAGTGCAAAGTGGAGAGTCAGTTTGAAATTGAATTGGCTCTTTTCAAATGGCTGACCTCTAAAACTAAAATGTCAATAAAGATATATTTTTCATCTCTAAAAACAGCCAATACCTGCTGTAAAATTTCCATATAGATCAGTGTGTTAAAGAAATGAGTTAAAGCAGCGGCAGGACAGCTCTCTGTGGGTGCTCTCACCTCTTTGCACAGTGGAGTCCTGCCTGTACATCGAGGCTGCTGGAAGCTCTTGGGAAGGGCTCTGTAACTGGAGCCCAATCGTTTGCAAGACGCATAATCAATTTCCATCGCGATGCCTTCTGTGGCTCGCTCTTTGGGAAAGCTCTCAATATGGGCACACTCTCTGTAGCCAAGAAAGTTCTTGAACCATGTGAAAAGCTCTGGGAACTTCCTGATAACAAGAAAAGAAATACATCAGAAAAAAGGCAAGAGCAAACATTTGCTGCATTATTAACATATATTATTACACAGTGCTGTGAAATACGTGATTCTGATTGGTCAATAACAACGTTCCAAGGTATATTATTCCCTGATAGCAACCGATTAAACCAATAACACTGGCCCATTCAGATACTGTTATTAATCGTGACTGCCAATGCATATGTAACCCCGCCGGTCCTATATCTAAACTTATCTACATATGTACGCATATGCTCATCTGCAATAATGCTTGCTCTTGACTGTCTGCTGCAGTCTTGTGACTAAATAATAAAAATAACAAACAACAAGTAGTGTAGCCTTTATCTCTCTGGAAGCTTTTCATTTACTTATTACAGCGGAGATCAAGGTTTTGTGTCTAATCATTTAGTTTTGCGACAGGTAGCCATGTATTAAGTGAAAGAATGTACATCCTGGCAGATGTTTTGGAAAAATAAAGACCTTCAGTCTTATACAACAGCCCTCCAATTTGCATCAGGCTCCTGATAAGCCTGTCGGATTTATTCTGCAAGAACAACCAGCTGGATGTACATTATCCTTTACATCGGTTCTCAAACCTAGTCCTGGGGAACCATCGCTCTGTACATTTTATGTTTCTATTACCACTTCTAAGGTTTGTTCGACTTGTCCATAAGTACTCTGCACAGTAGACATCAAAGGTTATTCTGCCATGATTCGAGTTCAAATGAAGTGTGTTCAATTCAACAGATATAAAACTGTGTGAGACGTGACTTATATGCAAATGTAATGATTGGGGTTAAATAACCTTTCACATTTCTGTAATAGCCTTCATCTAACGAAGCTGCAAACAGTGTGATGAAAACATTTGCTAAAGTGAATTAAACTTAAGAGTTCTGACAATTTTCTGTGGTAAATGTGTAGAGCAGGGGTCTCAAACTCAAATTGGCGGGGGACCATTTCAGTGACTAACAGATCATTGGAGGGCCGTTGTAACATTCAAGTACAAGAAAAAAAGTGAAAATCTGACATGATTAATGCATCTTAGAACAACAGACATGACGTTTATATTTCAAGCATTACCTGTCACCAGTGATAATGCAAATCAGCACGTTTATCGTGTCACACATTAGCTGCTGAAATATATCTGTGGTAGTCATTCTTCCACAGAGTATTTGCAGTCAAAACTTTTTGTTTCTTGTACACATGAAAATACTAAAAATAATAATTATTATTTTGTCACAATTGATTGTACTGTCCCAATAGCATAAGAACAGCAGAAAGCAGTTTAAGTGACTTTACTGGCAATTGTTCTTCTCAATATCTTTCTTTTTTTGTAAAACTACAACAAAGAGGGGAAAAGTATGTACATATTCACATTTACTTTAATAAGTTCAATTCAACCAGCAGTACAATTTTACTAATGGACATAGTTTTTATGCAAATCTTAATAAGCATATGAGGGAAATCTATTAAATGAGACCATTTGAATCGAATATTAGCAAAATGATCATATTTGTGTGTAAGCCATGTGTAATGTGAAAACCATAAAGAATGTTTGTACAACAAAATACAAGTGGTATAAAACTGATAGTAATCAAACGGCCCTTAAATATTTACAATGATAGAGCTTTAGTAAAAGAAGAGCACTTAAGGACGTATATTTTAACATTTAAATCAGCCCCAGAATTAAAACACGTGTGTTACTCTTGACCGTACACTGAGAGAAAATGAAAATAAAACTAATCTGAATGCAGTACTTTTAATGTTGACTAGGTGGTGGGTCAAAACCATAAGTGGCTAGACGCGACTGCACAACAGTAATAGAGATTAAAAAATGTATGTTTTGGCGGGCCGAATCTCGTTATATTTTTGATGTCAGTTGCGTGCTGGAGGGAGGAGGATGGCGAGCCGGCAGTTTGAGACCCCTGGTGTAGAGAGCAGTAAACACTCTCTACGGGACCACATCGATTTGAACAAGGCTCCTTCTTTTTGTGCTCTTCTAATAAATCTGTAACCTAAATGAGGTATTAAACAAGAGAGACAAGCAAAAAATGCAGTAGTGGTATGCCAAGATCAGATCTGAGAACCGCTGCCTTACATAACACACAACCAGTCATTATACTGTATTGCTTTTTAATTAATTGTTACATATGGGCTGCAAAAAAAAAAAAATTTAAATCAGTCTATTTGAAATTAAATTGAATTTCACTCACCCCAAGAACGGTAAAACCAACTGCACAAGTTCAGCCCGTGAAATGACTTCTTGATTGAAGATGACCAAACAGCGTAAGAAATTGTCATAAGCCTCTGAACTGCGCAGTGCTTTCCGCACCTGAGAAGAGAACATAATTCACTATAAACCTTGTACTATTTACCGTCCAACTTAATGCAATCATTTCCGTATTCCACCGTAATCACTCCAAGAGTATATTAAAATCAATTACCTTTTCAAAAAAGAGAGATTCAGCACCAATTCCAAGTTTGCTGGCTTCAGCTATTGAAGGGTCTTTCAATAACTTTTGCTTTTTCTGTTGAGGAGTTAAAAAATATATTGATAATACTGGTTAATGCACTGAGGGTTTCTGCAGATTTCACCAAGTCAAATGTACCACTTTTTAAGACTATTATGAATGAAATTTCAGACTTGTACAGAGCTAAACAGTAAAGACTTTTTCTTGCCACATTAATAAAAATTCAAATTACTTAAATGATACTTCAATAATTTTAAAATTGCTTTAAAACTGTAATAAACTAAATGTTCAACAGTCTTTCCAGGTCAGTGTCCTCCCCACATATGGTCTATAAATACATAGAGATCTTACAAATGTGATTGTGAGGAATCAATAGAGTTGTAAATGGAGTTGTTAAAATTTTTATGGAGATGTATTTTTATTGTTGGTGACTGTATACGGTGTACAGGTGTTGGCATGATTGGGTAGCTTTGCATGGATATTGGAAAATTAAGACCCATTTAAAATGATTTAAGACCTACAAGTCAATATTTCAGCAAATTTAAGACTTTTAAAGACCTTTTTATTATCATTATGAATGAAATTCCAGACTTATAGAGGGCTAAACAGTTAAGGATTTTTACTTGTCTCATTAAAAGATTTTCTAATTAAAACTTAAATAATACTTAAATAATGTGTCAAAACAAGCAAGCCATAGCTACTTTTCTTTGACAAGCTTTAAAAAATATAATAACTATAATAAACAGAAATGTAACGCTCTTTCTAGGTCAGTGTCCTCCCCACATATGCTCTATAAATAGATGGATAACATACAAATGTTATTGTGAGGAACCATATTGTTAAATAGAGTTGTAAATAGAGTTTTGTTAAAGGTTTTATGGAGATGTATTGTTATTGTTGGTAACTGTATACTGTATACAAGCTATGGTACATGGACATTGAGCATATGGACATTGGAAAATTAAGACCCATTTAAAATGATTTAAGACCTACAAGTCAATATTTCAGCAAATTTAAGACTTTTGTAAGGCCTAAAATTGAGTTTTTTTGAAATTTAAGACTTTTTAAGACCCCGCAGCTACCCTGGGACTGATAAAATCAGTCATTAAGTACAGTTCATGTAAAGTTTTATGTGAAGTCACCTTAACGGGTGGTGTAGAGGGAGGCCCTGAATGTCTGCGGATCTGACAGCCATTCTGGTTAAACCTCTGCTTATTGTTCAGCTGGGGTCTCTTTACCGTCCCTCCATGATCAATACGCACAGCCTCAGCCTTCTCTGCTGTAGTCTTACTCAATAACTGAGGAGAAGAGAAGCAGCTTAAAGCACAAGAAGTTCAACTTTATGATTTTTAGTGATGGATCTCAGCAGACTGATGAACACCTACCACTGAACTGTTAGCATCTGGCAGGAACTGGCCAAACTCAGAAAGCAGGTCTTCCTGGTTCTTAAAGAGCTGGGCCACCTGAGCGTAAACCTGCTGCTCTGTCAGAGTGGGTGTGTAGTTTCCCCCTGCCTCCTTTGCATTACGCTGCTCCTTCTAAACAGCAAATAAAACACAACATTTACAGTAAACAGGCAGCATGAAGGGCTGGAAATACACACTAATGTTTAAAAGCTTGAGGTCAAGATTTGTTTTTAAGGGTGCTTTCACATCTAGACTTTTGTCTCGTTTCCCCAGTTAGAGCGGTTTGGCATATTTGAATCCAGCAATCATGCTCGAATCTGCACCAAAACAATTGGTCTGAGATCGCCTTAATGAGGTGGTCTCGGCTCGACTGAAACTCTGGAGCAGATCGATTGGAGTGAGAAAGCAGTACGATCCGAACCAGGCTATATCACAGTGTATTATGGATATGTAATAGGCATATAGAAGGCCGGTAAATGTGAGTTTCATGTCAAACACGAAAGTGAAAGCATGCTAAAATATTAACAAGAGCTGTTTATTCGTTAGGAAAATCGACCAAACTGCAGTCTTGGTTTATCTGTTATTTCTCTCTATAATGTAAAGCCTATAATGCATAATTTTAGTCAATGGCTATGTATAAGAAACTCTTACCTCTGATTTACTGTATACTTGGTGACGATGTCTGTGGTTGTCACCATTCAAAATTAAAGTGCAGCTTTTCGCTTATAATCGTCATAAATTTAAATAAGGACACATGACAGCTGAGTGGGACTCTGAAAAATAAACCGTGAAACTCTGAACAATGCGAGGAGAGTTTACTCGCACATGACTTGTTTTAGCTATTTTGGTCTGTTTAGAAACTTTGCCGTGTGAAAGCGAACTGCACCAAGAACAACGAGCAACATTGTAACAATTTTAATCCCCGTTTCGGAACAAAACAATCAATCTACAGGTGTGAAAGCACCCCAAGTCTTTTATGTTCACCAAAGTTGTATTTACTCGATCATATTTTTTCTCTTTTAAAATGTTGATTGCTGCAATGGTAAAGTTAGTTTTAGCAGTCATCTGATCATACACTAGCGCTCAGAGCCATAGGATCATTCACAAATAATTCTAATATTCTGATTCGGAGCTTAAGAAACACTTGAAAAAGAAATTAAAATGCAAACTACTTTTTGCATAAAAATTGTGATAAATAATAAAAGTCAGTGTTTCCCACAAGTTTGAAATATACTTTTACACTGCACAGAAACACAGCTTTTACCCACAGCACATAAATAGTTAACTATATGTGAATTTTTAACAAACATTTATTATTATTATCTGTTTGAAACTTTCTTTTCAATGGGTTAAAGTTTAAAAAAAGACCTGAAATTAATTTAAAAAATCCACTATTTCTCTTTTATGCTACTCAGGAGCCATGTGCACCCACTGACAGGTCAAATCTGCTTCTCTCTTTCTCTCATTGAAGTTCAGGCTGCTTTATTGGCATGACATTTTGTACAGTATTGCCAAAGCAGTTTAGATGTATAAAATATGTAATATATTGACATCATCAAATTAATAAATTATATAGCAAATGACAAATAAATGACAGAAAAAGGAATTAAAACAGACAGTATCTCTAAAAAAAAATTATAATTACAAGATTAAAATGTGTATATTATTTAAATAAGATGAATGAGTTGATTACCCATTTCTAACGGTGTTCAAATATTCCGCAGCCAATTTAGATGTAATTCCGTCCTCTCCGCGAGTATTTAGTAAAGTTTTTCTGATGTTTCTCTTGCTCTCACAGCTGTGCGCATAAAATTAAAGACAGCTTAGGAAATGAAAGCAAAACTACATCCCGGACATTTTAGTAGATTTAGAAACCTCGGATGGATGCAAAAAGGTGAGAGTCTCTGTGGATCTGCACAGCACGTGAGACTGTCTGTGGGAGTGTTAACAGATCTCGCGCACACAGAACGAGCAATATGAAACGGGTAAAGGAGAGAAGATTTCCCACTACTTAATCGCTCGCGGATGTTTGTTTATTTTGGGTGGATACAAAATGTAAGTGTAAAACGATGATAATAATAGTAAAAAAAAAAATATTATCACTAAATATACTAGGGTGGCCATTAATATACTGGGAAGCACTGAAAGAACCCAAATGACCTCAAACTTTGGAACAGTACTATAAAAAAAAGGTTGGTTTTACTGTTAAGTTGTATCATGAATTTCAACACATGAATACAGTCCTCAGCGATTCCTCAACTCCTACCTGGTATGTGTGCAGAATTTCCAAGAAGGATTTGTAGACCTCTGGCTGGCCCTGAAAGCGGTTCTTGATTTTGTTCACATAGTTGATAGCGTGGTTGAACTCTACGGGCTGGTTGTTCTGCAACGGGGTTGATCCGGCAGTGCTGCTGCTGATAGGAGTGTGCGACTGGACCGAGGGCGAGCGCGGGGAGGCGTATGAGGGAATGGACGGATTCGGCTGGCTGGTCGGGGTGAGTGCAGGGGACTGCATTGGCTGTGGAACGTAAAACTGCTTTAGAAACTTTGCAAATGTACAAGTTAAATCAGTAGGTTTAACACGTTTTTCTTTTTTACCTTGCTGATCTTGGCGGGGGTTGGCTGGCTGGGGATGACCAAGGCAGCAGTGCTGGTGGGAGCTGCTGGTTGGGGCTGTTGTGGCGCTGGCTGTGTTATGGGGATGTTTTGAACAGAGATGCCATGCGGGGTGATGTGGTGGATCTGGCCTGGAGTGGTCACGTTAACCAGATCATTGGTTTGAACCTCAATCTTGTAGCCAGGAGGCAGGAAGGTGTTGAAGCCCATGATGAGGTCTGGATGGCCCTTAAAGAGCTGGGAGACTCTGCTGATCACACCTGGCGTATCAATGCTGATGACAGAAGGACAGTACATTTAGTCTATTTGATTAGCAAAAGGCACTGGAATCAGAGTCCAAGAACAGATCATCTTGAGTTAGGGCTGGGAGATTAATCAAAGATGAATTTTTATAATTATCTCTTATTTTCTCAAATACTACAACACTTCAAATCACATCAGATACATGTCAGAGATCATACATTTGAATAGACTCACAAATACAAGCACACATACTGGTCATCTGATTTCTTTTTCAGCAATATATGCTTACCTATATGAGCACATGTAAACATTATATACACAAGAAGAAAAAGAAAGAAAAAGAAAGAAAAAAAATGAAGGAGAAATAAACAATTATCAGCTACAAAACCAATCAACTCCAGAGAAAAAAAACTAAGTATCTGTAGAAAGTGATCCATAGCATCAGATTTTAAAGTATCAAAACAGTTCATGTTAAGGCTGGGCGATTTGGCCTAAAATCAAAATCTCGATTAATTGAACATTTTAACTCGATTACGATTAATAAACAATTATTTTATGATTACTTTATGTTACTACCTCTCTTCAAAAGTGGCTCGTTTTAAACAGAGAGAAAGCAACATAAAAATTTAACAGACATAATAATCGTTTAAATCAATTTATTTGTTACCAGAAAACCAAACAAAAATAACAATACCATCCTTACCCCAAAACAATGAATAACGACTGAAATAATAAATCTCCAAACAAACGAGACAAAAAGAAAAACACACAAAACAATGCTGGCTGGTCCAACTAAAACGGTCTTCTCCTTTTCGCCTCCTCGTTGGCATCTCTTATACTCTCCCAATCAGTACCAAAACGACCAACAGGTGCGTCCACCCACGGGCGAGCTAGAATATGATTATTTTATAATTATATATCTATAGATACATGTCGTCGATATATGTTGCTAAATGTCATTGCAACGTGTAGATAAATTTTTGAGAGGTGCGCCGGACCATACGCGTGCTCTCGATGGAGCAGGGTCACATGACTCCACACACTGTAGGAAAAATAATCAAAAAAATATCGACCTGGGAAAATTAGATCGATTATAGGTTCTGAATGTCGATTATTTTTCAATTTAATGGCCCAGCCCTAGTTCAGGTCTATGAGATGTCGCATAATTGGTCATTTTTTTTTCCCAGAACAAATTAAATTGTTCCATTTTCTGATTTACAAATGCAGTAATTTGCTCCATTTGATAAAATTCCATTGTAATTTCCTTTCATGCATTTCAGGTAGGACTTACTTGTGACAACAATTTTTAGCAATACTCTTTTTGACAGCCACCAACAGGATATTCATTAAATATTTCTATCATCTAAAAATTCAAATTTTACAAATAAAGGGTATCACAGATTTAAAGATATTTTGTAAGGCATTGTGTATTTCTTTCCAATTGCTTTTTAATAACAAAGATTAATTTTCATGCGCATTTTGTCAGTAAAGCAAGTTCCATCAAACCTCCAGCATGTGCGTTTAGATGGTGCAGCATTTACTAAACAGAGTTGTTGTTCACTGATAAGCTTTGTAGAATTAGAATTCGTTATAAATCAGTCAAAAATGACAAATATAACATTGTAATAATGACAGCTGTTTACGACGAGTCTGTGTAAATGCTGCATATGAAATTACCACATAAAAATAACATGTTTTTACTCCAAACTACAGTCACATGTGTTTGAAATAAATCCTTTGGTGATATGATTTTGTAGTCGTGTGTTTATAACTCACATCAAATCAATGAAAGCAGTTAAATCTTCTGTTTATTCAGCAACCGTTATAGGGATTTTCTGAGATTCTTCAGCTATTAGGAGTTTACTATGAGAGCGTCCTCTGGACTCCAGAAAAGATTTGCTGATGATCACAGTGTGCTTCTCTGACAAGATGCGCGTGACAATCATAACTTTACTCAATCGTATTTGTGATTTCATTTGAATTAATCACCCTATATTGATTATTAGAGATCCTTTCCTCTTAACCCCAGACACGCAGTGGAGTCATCCAAAATGCTGACTTCTACAAAAGCTAGTTGGCATTTAAAAATAAAAACATCATTGTAGCAGCCTGTCTGCAGTACAGAGAACTGGATCAGTCTGGTATCCTCAGACAGACAGCTGCTTTCAAACATTTATATGCACATATTTGCACGAGCACTCTGTGAAGAGCATCAAAGATCTTTATAACAGTATGTTTTTCCAGCTGTTTGGGAAATGTATGGATGGAACAGAACACAGATGTAGGTGTATCTGGTATAACTCTCAAGGTGCATTATGCTCTAGATGCTGAATGTGCATCGGGTAGACACTAGGGCTGCAAAATATCGTTTTATCATCAATATCGCAATGTGTGAATCTGCAAGTCACATCGCAGGATCTGCAATGTAGAGTTCAGATTAAATTATAGGAAATTACAAGAAATTATCAAGTTTGCCACTTTAACAATAATTAACTGTGTTTAATTCTTTATACAATGAAGACTATACATTGTTATTTTACATTTGATTATTGAATATCTATAAATCAATACTATTAGACTCCACTGAAAACCATGAAGTGCCGTTTCATTTTTATCTTTGCTTTCTTGTTTTCATCTGTGCTATTTTTTGCAGATGCACTCCTCTACAAAATCATTCCAGTCAACCTAAATTCATTAATTCTTTCCAAATTACTCAAGTCGCCTTGTGAAATTAAATTCATATCGCAATATATAAATCTCAGAAAAACTAAATATCACAATGTCAGTTTTTCCAATATTGTGCAGCCCTAGCAGCCCTGTTAATGCAGTGCATTATGGGATCGAATGAGTGCACTCAAAGTCCACTATGGTTTCGGATGTCCTAGACCTAGAAAATAGGGCTCTATTAAAGGGTATGTGGGCACTTCTGTACATAGCCTAAATGTAGTTTACTGTGTAGGTTAACAAATACATCCAAGAGTTCTACACATGGGTCTGTTATTGCAGGAATAACAATACATTTTTAAACACTACTAAACATGATTCTAAATAAACTGACTGGTTGTTATACATATCGATCAGATGTCATTGGTGTGGTCCCTGGCCAATGAAATCTGCAAAAAAGCCCAAACTTCAGCTGTGAATCAACAGGTCTACCTTGATAAACTAAACATTTAACTGCTGGCTTTCAGTGTATGACATGCAGATTTGTTTTCATGCTGGTAATTACACACATCAAAGTGACAACTGAAATAAACTGTGAGATTGAATATAAAATTTTAACATTTGACACTATGATAAACCGATTCAGACAAAAAAAAATGCCAAAACAGATCTCATGTTCCATTGTAAGCGCAATAGACCTTCCAATTTGAATCTATTTGGTAAATGCATGTTAATGCAAACAATTAATCTGTGACCATTTGATTGGGGGTAAGGGGAAAGTTAATAAAAATTTCACAACTGAACCCTCAAGTGAAAATCAGCATGCTTGTACAACACCCACATCTCTAAACAACATATAACCAAATTCCTGCCACGCTTTTATCACCAATTTTCTCCTTCATTCATTCTAATACACATATCAAAACAAAGATTTTCTCAGCTCCAAAGCTAAAGAAAATGCTACTTTTGCTGATATTAATCCTTAACATTCAATCTTTCAAGCTGTGAAATGAATCAATATTCCAACAAAATAATTTTACAATGAGAGAATTTGTGAGCATGCACATTTCAGTAAAGCAAGCAGTCAACAAAACTCCACTAACTCAACACTTCTAACTTGCAACTGCATTCATAAAATGTACAATATATTGTCTTTTCCCAATAAGCATATGCTTTTGATAAAATTGTCTGCTAAATGAATACATTTAAATGTAAATAAGCAATTGTGTGTCTAAGAAACACAAAGATGAAGTCTGAATCAAATCTTTGAGCTGAATGTGGAATCATAGACACTATGGCTACAAAGTGGCAGTTTTATTCATTTTCACATTTGACTTCAGTCATGAAAGTCGTGACAAATTTGTTTAAAGAGCCTCTATTATGCATTAAAAAGGTCATATTTTGGTTTTGGGGGTCTCCAACAACAGGCTGATATACATGCAAGGTCAAAAATTACTTTAATTGTCTCATAATATGCATTTATTTTACCTAATTATCCCAATGACTCGCATATGATTTGTTCCGCGAATCACTTGTTCGCAAACCCCTCCTTTGTGTGATGCTAGTCTGCGGGGATTGGTTGACTGGGTTCAGCACGAGACGGAAAAAACGCCCACCATGGTCATGAAGTAGCCAGAACACAAAACAAATCATTCGATCGACTCGGAGTTGGCTCTTTCATTAAAGCTTACGTTTAAACCTCAGCTGGATGTTTTCATTTGCCAAGAGATGTGTTACACACTGCATGGAAGGTCACTCAAAAACTTATAATGGGGGCTCTTTAACTGCCCGTAGGCATTTTTTGCACCCTTATCTTTTTTAGGGCAGTTGTGTTCATTTTTATTTCAAGCCAGGTTCATTTTCCAACTGTAGTCCATGTTTTACATTATCAAATTGTCATCTGTTCATTAGACCAGCCAAAATGTATTGACTACCTATAGAAATCATATAATGTGACTGTTATAACCTAGAATAAACTAAAAGATTTAATCAGCTATTCAAAAATGAATTATATTCATACATTTTTTTACAATATAACACACACAATCACTGATTTAACTAAATGAAATTAACAATTACTCTATTCAATGCCTTTCCTACATCTCTGACAAAGAAAGAGGGGTCGGAGAACAAGAACAGCCACAAGGAAGTACAAAGACTCGACAAGTGTTTCTTTCAGGAACCCTGGCCAAAGATAAAGTTCTCAAGGCGATAAAGTCCTCAAAACTAGATCAACCAATTTGCAGTGTACAGCTAGACAGAACTAGAAGGGACAGAAACTCAACAATCGAAAAAGAGAGAAAAAAAAACTATTCTAAAAGCAAAACTCAAACCGACCTTTGAGACTTAAACTCCTTCATGATATCCAGGAAGTCATTGTAGACCTGAGGCTGATTGCCAAACTGAAGCTTAACTTGATCCAGATAGGAAAGAGCATCTTCGACCTGAAATAACATGCATATTAGCTCTTCAGTTCCAGATGATTAAACACAGAAAAATCCCACACTCTTCTCTAGACCAATCTCTTACCTTGAGTCTTTGAAACTGCTGTTGGCCCAGTGTTGGGGCAGGGGCTGGGGTGGCATGAGAGTGACCCTGGCCCACAGGCTGGACAGCTGGCCCATGGTGATGAGGCCCAGTGTGCACAGTTGAACTGCTAGTGTGTCCATGTCCTCCAGAACTCTGGGGCATTGACAACTGTTACACCAGAAGGAGAAACAGTTCATTATTAGGTCTGATTTACATGAAGTCAAATGTTATTTGTCCGATGAATTATCACTTTTTATAAAGTTTTATTTCTTATTAAATGCCCCAAAATGGCACCTGTGCTGTTTTATGTGCACTAGTGATGCATAGATTGCGGGTACATCCAGTTGGGTTAAAAAAAGTACCAATCCTTACTTATTTGATTATTAACTACATTCTCTATGATACTAATATTGCATTTTTAATCTGATAGACTGCCACTGGCATGCAGACTCTCATTTAAAACAATGCATATTACAATAATAGAAATAGCTACATTGCCATTAAAGTCTGTGTTTATTTTTTTTTTAACTCTTGGGTGATTTTGAGTCCTAATTTGGCCACAACTTTCTCTGTTCCAGCAAATGGCATGATTTTTGGTGACAACTCTTATTTTGACACATCTTTTGGTAAAATGCTTTGAAAGTTAAAAAAACAAAACAACTCAATACACTCTGGGCAAAACAGGGAAAATACCACTTCCCAAGAGGGAAAACCACCAACAATCAAGAATGCATGTCATGGCTTTGCAATCAAAAAATGTGCTTATAATGGATGTCATTGGTGCAAAACCAGCCACGTACATAACAAAAAGTTTAAGCCAAACTAAATGTTCATTTATAAACAACTTAAAAGCATATGATTTATGATAGATGTGCACATGAGCTCCGACCTCACTGAATATGAACGATTCACTAACATCATGTTTAAATCAAATAATTAGAATAGGCCTTATCAATGTTACGATTGTGTGGGAATATCTATAACTTAAGTTCTGGGTCAATGATTTGTTTGAAGCAGTGGATTCGTGTGACATTTGAGCCAATCAGTGCATCTATAATGTACTTTACACAATCCGCATGGATAAAAAAATGACTTGAATGCCAAAAAATGTGGACACTTCTGATGATGAAAACTGTGTCACAAGAACAATTTGTGGAGCATTGTAAAAAGTTGGACAGCCAAAGTATACATTGGGCTCGAACCAGCACACTCCCAGTTTCATTCAAAATAAGACACTTGAGTTTTTTTTCCCCCAGAGTTAGAAGTAAAACAGGAAAAAAATTTTTTTTTTTAAATTTTACAAAAAAAAAAAAAAAAAAAAAAAAAAGCTGAGCTAAATGATCAATTGCATTCAATTGTCATGTGAATTTGTCTATAATACACACAGTAGGAAAAATAAGCATTGAACATATTGTTTTTTTTTTCTGTGAATAATAATTCTAAAAGATCTGTTGACATGGCATTGAACTAGATTTTGGTAAAAACCCAATACACAGGCAAAAATAAAATCTGAAAAAATAGTTGTGTAATAACAACGGAATGACACCAGGAGAAAGTAATGTATTTAATACTTTATATAAAGGCTTTTATAGTGATGGCATCTTAAAGACACCTCTCAAATGGAGAATGAAGTCACATGAAATGCTCATGTGTGAGTTTTTTCTCAATAGTGAGTAAAAATCTTGATGGTTCTGTGGGTCTCGTTAATCAAATCTGATCTTTATTTTGTATTTCTATTGGATTCAAGTCAGGTGATTGGCTGGACCATTCTATAGCTATATGTTGGTTCTCTGAAACCACTTGAGTTTCCTTGGCTGTGTTTTGGATCATTGTCTGGATCAAATGTCCACCCTGGTTTCGTCTTCATCATCCTGATAATGTAGATGTTGGACTGAAGTAGCTAATGTTAATTTACATTGACGAAGGGCAGAGGGTTGCTGAATAAAAACTGAGATTTCAGCTGCTGTCTGGGCTTTCACTGCCTTTCTACACATCCCTTTCCTCATGTGTTCAATACTATTTTTCTGTGCCATTTCATTTCATTACACATAACTTAATTTGTAAACTAATTAGATTTGTTTTATTTTCATACATGAGTCAACAGTATCTTTAGAAATATGCTGGCGTGTTGAATACTTATTTCCCCCACTGTATGTGAATATATGATATATGTTAATCTCCAGCACTTGAGTTCAGCTGGAACAGCGTTTACTACACATGCAATATCATCACAAGAGAGTCCATTTGCAAACAATCATTCTGCAATATTCACAGCTGTTGCTTTTCGGTGAACTACAGCTTTATGCAGTAGTGTTGCTAATGTTAAACCTAAAAGCACATTCAAATACCACATATACTGACATTTTTACTCAAAACTCAGTCGAGTGTTTAAAATAAGTCTTTCTGTGAAATTATGTCTTCTTACAGAGAATAAAGCAGGCAGCATAGTTCATGACAGCATTCTAATATGCAGTGACAAAGGTGTAAATCATTACATACTTTATTATCAGGAAAATTATACTAAAAAGAACTCGAATTAATCATATGTTGTCTTGGTCATGTGTTTATTAATCCTTTTGAATCAAATGAAAGCAGTTCAATCTGCCGTTTATTCTACTATATACAGATTTCCCATAGACTGGCACTTCCTGGGTTTCTTCGGGACAGCTTGTTCTGTTCAACTAGCAAGAGCGCCCTCTGTCCTTCGGAAGAAATTTACTACTGATCACATCACTGCACTTTCCTCATATGATGTGCAAAACAGTTCAGGTTTTGCTAATATCACAAATGCAACTATGTCGATTTATCATTCAGCCCTAGTCACCATATTAGTTCATGCCTGGTTCATAAAGCATGCATTTAAACGTGTTAATTAGGGATGTAACATCCCCTCTCGCGTCATTCAAATCACATGTCTGAAAGCATTTAGGCTTTCCTGTAAAATATATTGATGACGGAAGAAGTTGTGGTTGGTTATTCGGGATGTGGTGGGTTTCATTAAAGGCGTTTTCTGTCACTGCTTGTTTAGCCTGAATCAATGCATTCAGTGTAAGCTGCACGATTAATCATTAAAAGATTGGGATCTCAACACCCACGCAACATAAATTATAAATGATGGTGATTTGCATATGTTTAATAATCCTTTGAATCGCTGCATTTAAATCTGTGTTTGAAAAACCCAAAAATCTGTCAGATTCAGTCTTAGTCAGTTATGAAGTTACAAACAGTCAAATACCACAGAAGTACTGGTATAAAAGTTTATAGTTTAGATAAAACCACTGATGTTTATGCTAAAGGTTAAAATCACAGTCATATGCATTTAATGATGCTCAAAAATGAAAGTTGTAGGCAGCAATTACATTAAGCAATAGGTGGCGACAACCAGCCATCAAAAATATGCCACTGAATAATTGTTCTAAAAATGATCCATCTAGCAATCAAAGTTTCATGAGTGAATAACTGAATCATTTATTAAAAATGAGACTAAAAATAAATATGGGTTGTACAAATGATAATGTTAGATTTCTACATTTAGCGTTACCAGCAACAGTAGTAGTAACAGTGAAACAGTGAGATGTAGTTAATATTTGCAAAATGTATAACTGATATAATTGAATTAATCAAAATATACTTTTTGATAACCTGACCTGCCCAACCCATGGATATAATGATGATCTGTGCATCACTAGCCAGAGGTTTCCTAAGTGTTGAGGTTTTCCTAACCAGGCCCGGCCAACTGAACTGCACTTGGGACCGTTTCGGAGCACTCGCAGTCTCACACTTGTCAAATGAACAGAGAATTGGGGGTCAAACGTGCCTGGGCATGGTACAGATAGCATAGTGTAAGTACACCCTTATACTCTAGCATCACAGTGGTCAAATCACGATATTGCAGGCCCTTACATTAGGTCATGTGATCAAAAGACTACAAGACAAACAAATTGTTGACAATTGTTTCAGCCCTAATGTAAACATCACTAACCTATAATGCATAGGTTCAATGCACACAATTTCAGCCAGCATTACTCACCAGAAATTAATTTTGACAATTTTGCAAACACACTGAAATGTACTCATGCAAAAACACATTGTTAGCAGAGTATGTCACTGTAATTGTTTCCTTAATTACAATCGACATCCGTCAGAACTTTATTAGTTCAACCCCTCCTTTTATTTTTTATTTGTTTTATTTTTATCCAGCCTGGAGATGTAGTTTTCATATTGTATGCTCAAACAGGCACTGGATGTTTTGACGTGCTGTTCTGTCTGTATTTCACACAGCACTAAGACTTCTAAGAAACAAGACCTGAATATGAAAGATTAAAGAAAAAAACACTGGAAAGTATAATACACTGACAAGACAGCACACATCTATTCTCTCTCTGTCATCCCTGATGTAATTGGCTATTGACTATTTGAATATATTCAGCAGCTGGATACTTGCACAGAAAACTTTTTCCGGAGTTTACTGACTTAAAAAAACTGACTTCAATCATTATAGCAGAATCATACCAAAATTTGTGTCAAAAAAACATAATTTTTCTGCATTTTAAACAATTATTTACAGTATAATATATAATTACATGTCAGGTTAATTAACTGTAAATTAAGTGCAAACAGCTCGTTTAATTTATCAGTAAAAAAGTACCCTATTTGGCCATTAAATTGCATATATTTTTCAATTAATCATGATTATCAAATTCATATTTTAAGTTTTAGACAATTTCTAGAAAATCAAATGTTTAAAACCACAAAGTGGACACATAATGTATTAGGAAATTAGCAAAACAATAACAATTGTTAGTATACAGCACTTAACATGTCGTTAGTGATTTTCATTACTATATTTCCTGTTTATATATATATATATACATATATATATATATATATATATATATATATATATATATATATATATATATATATATATAGAGAGAGAGACATATATGGGTTTATTAGATTTAGACATAATGCTGAAAAATGCTGCAGGTGTCTTGTTGACTTTGTGGTACCTGATAGGTCTGAGAGACCGAGTACTGCATGCTGGACGATGGCTGCATGGTCTCTGGTGCTGCAGTCTCAAAGAGGGAGGAGGCAGAGTTGAGGACACGGTGCTGAAAGCTGTCCACACCCCGGGGAGCCGCCGCTGAGAGCCGATCACTGCGTCCTGATCCTCCAAGCGCCGCTTCATTATGTACTCATGCTCCTCACTGCGGCGGGATCTACAACGACCAAACAGAACAGACTCATATCAAAGAAACCACACAATAAAATGAATTCCTGTTTCTTGTGGTTTTAAAAAAAACACAAAAATAAGTTTGGAACAACATGGGGTTAAGTAAATTAATGAATGTTTGGGTAAAGTATCCCTTATGTCTATAATAACCAATACTCATATGAAATTAGGGCTGTGCAATATGGGGAAAATATCTAATTGTGATCTTTTTTTGACAGATATTGCGATTTTGATTTGATTTGCGATTTAATTTTGTAGTGAAGCTTCAGCTCAATAGTCCGTATCGTAGCTTCTTACTGCTAAAATGCAGTTAGTGTTAGTTAAAAAAAGGAACTGAAAAGATATTAACTAACTTCAACTTACATTCAAAGTTGTTTATAAATATTCAGGAATTAAACACTATTTTTTCTCTAGAGCAAACAGTAGTGAGTTATGGCGTTAGTTATCTCCTGGTGCCTTCATGATGTTTTTTCATTTGGTGTAACAGCTGCAAACAACTCCGAAATTGTACTTTGCTGTTGCTAGCTACTAGATTGAGTATCACTGGCAACACTTTCAGTTGACTTTAGTTGAGCTTTTTTAGGTGCTGGTTGTTGTATTTCCTTGTGCCCTGGCAACAATTTTGCAAACAGCTCTTGCAAATTACCTGTTTTTGTTCGGTCTTTTAGAAATATAAACATTGTTTTCTATGAGGGTGTGCACACCGGCGCCACCATTTAGCATCTGTTCGTAATGCTTAGCAGCATATAAAAACAATGCAAAGACAAGACACACCATAATAAGTGATGCTTTTGGTGTGTGATCCAACTAACAGTGCAAAATCTGGTTCTATATGACTGAATTTATTATTTTTAGCAGATTTGTAAACAGATTACCACAAAAAAAGAAGACACATGAAATAAAATAACCATATGATCTAAAGAATCGATGTTTGTGTGGACCACAAAACCAGTCATAAGTGTCAATTTTTGGAAATTGAAATTTATAAAGCATATAAAAGCTGTGGTATATAAAACCATAAAAGTTATGGTGTCCTTTGACCAAATATTATTTGGTTGACATACAACTAGTAGACAATCTGGAATCTGAGGATAAAAAAAAACAAAAACATATAAAATTAACTTTAAGTTATGTTCTTAATGCACATTACTATTCAAAAATTAAGTTTAGATATTTTTAGGATAGGAAGTTTATAATATGCATTTATGGAACAATCTTTACTTAATATTCTAACCAATATTGCCATATATATATATATATATTATTTTTTTTTTTCAAATTTCCACAAAAATACCTGTGCAACACAAGTCACATATGCATTTGTCTAGTTTTGTGGACATATGCATTAAGCCACTGACACACACATGTACAATAATAATAATAATTTAATTTTACTAGATGAGATCTGGAAAATAAAAGGTACTTCATCAAATCCAAGTCCCTAAAATTAATCATCGATTTATTATAGCAAAAGTGTAGTAACCATTTAATTTTTGTGGCATTATAATGACCACAGCTTTACCACAACTACGAATAATGTATGGTTAGTGCAGCATAACAATGACTATTGTGCTAAAATACTGTAGTTTAACCACAATTTTTTTTCATAATAAAATCATCTTAAATTCTTAAAAAAGTTGGTTGATAAAAGCCTGGTTAGTTTAAACTGCAGGATCGGTTATGTTTTTAGGTTGAATATTTTCTTAATATTCTGTCACTGCATGATTTCAGAACTTTCTGTGTGTCATTTCATAGTTTCAATGACTTTTCTAATGTTCAAAAACAATATACTCATACTCTGTACTCATTCATTCTCTTGGATGAATAACCACAAATTTAGCTTATTCGTGGATTATTACTACAGGCGTGTCTAAATATTTTTCTCTGATGTTGAATACAAATTAGTTTACAACAGGTTTGGCCAAAGACGTTTATTACCGTTTATTCATGCATAATAACCCGAAAGAGTTTAAATCCCACATTGTCTTGAAAAACGCAACGTGTCAGCAGCCTGCAGAGAGAGCAGCTCCACTTCATGACTGCGTGTAAAGTTCGTGACACCTGTCAAATGTACTCGATGACCACTCGATGGCTGATGAATGTGGATTCACACTGCCCATAAAGTGGAAAGTATTTGTCGGTGTTTAACGCAGATTGGATAACGCGACATTGTGACCTTTTGCTACGAGACTGCGACAAAACTTTAAACAATGTTACAGTTCTCTATAGACATGTGTAGGCGGATAGCGGTGTGTAAACAGTTACTGTGAAACATGCTTGAGCAGGTGTGCGGTCTCACATTCACTTGAACGGCTAAACTCCGTTTCATCCAACCGGACAGTTTCTCGTCGACTGAAAGAGTGAGTGTGTGTTTGTACCTATGTGTGCGTGTGTTTATCAGGCCTGAGACTATAAGACCCACTCTCTACAATACATTCAATTGCACAACAAAGCTTAATCGGACACACGTATTGTGTATGTAAATACGTTTTCATACATGTGTACTAGTGATTCGATTATAAAAACGCGTTTTATCAGTCATAAATCTTCGTGTAGCTCTCCGAGGCGTCAAAGGAGGCGGCGAGCAGTAACCGCCTCTGTCCGATGCAGAGTTCAGACCAACAAAAACTGATCACACCAAAATAAAGCACAATCCCAAGAACACCGCCTCCTTACTCGACCAAATCGAGGAAAATAACATCTAACAAGCCATCAAACGCCGTGGAAATGCGACAATGCAGTCTGGGCTAGCACTCGATGTTGTCAACTCTTTAACTACAAATCAGGAAGTCCTGCTGAATGCTTTCTACCGGTAAACACACAACTGCTCGGTGATCAAAGCTGCACAGTCCAGAAGACGTCAATAAGCCAGTGCTGATCACTGACAGGTTAAAGTCAGTGAACGATAGCTAGACGTTCATGGTGAGCATGAACCCACCACAGCTTAAAAACCTTATGTAGCCATTGAGTGGCTAGTGCGGCTAGCTAGCGCCTCGACAAATACTCTTATATAATCACTGCTATGACATGCATCACTTCAGAACAGCTCGATATCATTCCACCATCTTAGAATTTAACGCCAGCCAGGTGGCTTTATCGTTATTTAGCGAGGATAGCGGTTTAGGTGTCACTAACTGTGAGAGTTAGCTACTTTTAGCCTGAATGAAGCACTGCGACGACGACAGCTAGCGAGCGTCCGCTAGCACGCAAGAGCAAACTCACCCCGCAACAGACACTCCGGATCACTTCTTTCTGCTCCGGTGAGAAATCAAAACCTGCAGAGCTCGGTCACGGCGCTCTCAAACGTTGAATCGTACGGTTCGGGTTTGAACAGCAAATTAAAATACACGTAGGCACCATTCAGTCAAGGCGCCAGACCTCAAATTGCATGCTAGGTTGCTAATTGGCTAACATGGGAAAACAACCTCAGCAGGAGGATCCTCTGGTGGAGGCGTGGTCCATGTGGAGGCGGAGCTAACAAACTCCAACCGAGAGCACCGATTGGTGGAACTCTGCTGAAATTCGAATATATCAGATTTCTGCTGGATTTACCCTCCTACTCTGACAAAAAGAGTAGTGGTAGGGATTTTGATTCGTATTAGGGATTTGACTCTTCTGAATCGGTTCACCGAAAATTCGTACAGATCTGTTCTCTTGTCTTGCATTTCTTTTCTTTCTTACATTGTCAGCAGGAAGCTACGAGTGGGTGATTGCATTATTCTGTGTTATATGCAAGAAGGACATTCAATACGATATGGAAATTTGAAATTAACCAACTTTATAACTAGAAGAGAAGACTGTAACGGTGCATCGGCTTGATTAGGAATGCATGCGCTGTCTATAGACATGTTATTTATTATCTTATTTACTAATTATTCATTTAGACAGGCAGTCAAGACACAATCTGGAATAATCAGGACCAGTTGGACTTAATTTTTTAATTAGATTTTTCACTTAAGTGATCCCTTGCTTGAAAGGAAAAGCAGGTATGCAGGAAACTAATAGCCTGTGACTTCCATGGTATTGTGTGTTCTTTTGTATATGTGAATGGCTACTGGTTTCCAACATTCTTCTTAAAAAATATTTTCTACAGCAAAAGAAAGACATTTGCAACGGTGAAACGCCTGAGAGAGTAAATGTTGATTACATTTTCAACTTTGGGTAAATTATCCCCTTTAACGTGAATCAATTTCTTAATTCAGCAGAACTGATGAAATGATCTCCGACCACCATTAGGCCAAAAGGTCCCACAAATGATAAACACCATCAGAACTTGAGGATGAATGCTGTTTCCCTGTTCTGCTTGAAGCAAGGTAAACAATCAAGATTCAAATGGCAGAGGCTCCAGTGCCAAAGATCTGTAATGTTTTTGAATAAATTTAAAAATGGGTGATGCCGTGGTGCAGTAGTTAGTGCTGTCGCCTCACAGCAAGAAGGTCGCGGTTCGAGCCTCGGGTGGGTCAGTTGGCATTTCTGTGTGGAGTTTGCATGTTCTCCCTGCGTTCGCTTGGGTTTCCTTTGGGTGCTCCGGTTTCCCCCACAAGTCCAAAGACATGCGGTACAGGTGAATTGGGTAAACTAAAATTGTCCATAGTGTGTGTGTGTGTGTGTGAATGAGAGTTTATGGGTGTTTCCCAGTGATGGGTTGCAGCTGGAAGGGCATTCGCTGCGTAAAACATATGCTGGATAAGTTGCCGGTTCATATCGCTGTGGCGACCCCAGATTAATAAAGGGACTAAGCCGAAAAGAAAATGAATGAATGAAAATAAAATAGTGGGAAACACGGTGAATTATTGGACTACCATTATGAATCACCCAATAGTAGACAGTTAAAATAATCAACGAAAACAAAAACAACAAAATTACTTTGCTTTTTGTTAGGAATAAGTTAGCCTTAAGATTATAAATAAGCTAATATGCTCCAATGCCATGACAAAATTCAAGATTCTCAGTTCTGCCCATATGGATCAGCAAGTTGGATGACATCATTCTGCACTTCAGCCTCTCTGTTTTTCTGTCCAATCAAATGCTCTCTAGAATATAAAGCGTCCCTCTTCAGCTGAAATCAGCCACTATTTTCTAAGATATGGCGTGTAGTGCACTTTATGCCAATTCTTTCCATCTGGGTGAGTGAATTCTATTTTTACGTCTGTGTGTCTTGAACAGTCACATACACACAGTCTGATCTGGTCCAGAGACACGACAGAATGGATCATATGCATTACTCACATCATGCATACACAAAACATACCAAACCCAAATGCAATTTACACTGAATAAAATAGTACTATTAGACTTTGGCTGTCATAAACTGCATGTGTTTTTTTTATTCTTTGTATTTTTTTTAGTAATAGACACATAACCCATTCGTTTACACAAGGGGCCCCCTCAAAATGCACTGTAAAAATATCAGTTTTCTGTATTTTGTGATTCATGTTTTTATTCTTTATTATTTATGCGTTTGAATCACATTAAGAGACCTTAATCTTTCTTCTGACAACTTTTAACCTTAAAAAGTTGGAAAAAGTGACTTTTCTGAACATTTTTAATAGTTTGCAGTGCTATATTGTCTGGATTGGTCTTGTGTTTTATGCTCCAAAAATCTTGTATTAAGGTGCATTTTCTGTCTAAATCTATTAAGTGAATAAATGAATCTATTTTACAGATTCATTTATTATATATTATTTCCTATACATTATATTATTTCAATTCTAAAATGTAAATAAAAGTCACTTGTTAAACTGTAGAGTTGAATTTTCCCAGTTGACAACCAGGTTGTATAAATTTAACCAAAGTTTTAAAAAAATTTGACAACAAAAATAAGATAAAATATAAAGTAAAATAAATGAATCAGAAATAGATTTCAATAAATATAAGTGATTAGTAAAATGAGATTAATATAATAGGAACTTTATAATGGCTCACTACAAACATTTACCACATATTTTTCTTCATAGAATAAGTTGGGTCTTCATACAAAAAACTTATACAAACTTATAAAGAGCATACTGTGTGTTTTTACTATCGTTACAGTATAAAGTATGTATTATTTTTTTAAAAAATTAACTATTCCGGCATATGTTTTATGCAGCGGATGCCTTTCCAGCCCCAACCCAGTACTGTGAAACACCCATACACTCTCACTAAAAACTAATACACTACGGCCAATTTAGTTTATTCAATTCACCTAAAGCGCATGTCTTTGGACTGGGGGAAACTGGAGCACCCGGAGGAAACCCAGGTAAACATGGGAAGAACATGCAAACTCCACACAGAAATGCCAACTGGTCCAGCTGGGACTCGAACCAGTGACTTTCTTGCTGTGAGGCAACACTGCTAACCACTGAGCCACTGTGCTGCCCCTACGTATATACAGTATTCAATCATTTTTCTATATGCATGAAGCACTGTCTAACAATACAATGTGCTTGAATTGACTTTACATTTTCAGTGTGATAGATGAACCAGAAGTAATGTCTGGTTATATTATTTTTAGCATACCCTTCTGCATCATAATTTGATCTGACTGCTAAATGTGAGGACATTTTGTTGCATAAAATAAGTCAGAAAAGTGCTAAATAAACATGTTTAATTTCATCAAGATAAGTGGATGCAGCTTGCTAAATTAAAGCAAGTTTTGCCTGTTAGAACGACCCTCTTACAGCTCAAGCTTGAAGATAAAACAACCACACCATCTGGTCCCAAAAAAGCATTTCTTAAAACACTAATTGCCATTCAGAATGACCAATATGTCTAAAAGCAACACTTAAAAACAAAACAAAAATAGATTCAGCGTTACTGGCATTACACATGTACAAGTACAAGGCAATGAAATGCAGTTCAGATCTAACCAGAAGTGCAATAGCAGCAAATATAAGTTATAAGTGCAAGAATAGAAATCTATGGGTAATATTTACAGATGGATGTACTGTACTGTGAACATAATATACAAGTTGTATTAACAATAAACAGAGATTTACAAATAGATGACGATACTGTACAGGTTTCTATTAATATATTCAACAAGGCGGCAACACCTAAGCTCCAAAAATACTAATTTATTAAGTTTAAAAGGCTAACACAAAGCATGTTTCGAGCACACCAGACAGAATAATCAGGAACATGCAATTGGATATGAAAATAATAAACAGGTTGTTATTTGGAATTACAAATAGATATGTAGACATGTATATCATACATTTACAGATGTGTATGTGCAGGGGATATGTAAGATATTTAGCCGCACCATGTTGTTTTTTTCATAACATCTAATTTTTACGAGGTGGGTAATTAGCTCAACCCCCAATCTAGGACGAGGACATACACATACACTACGGACAATTTAGCTTACCCATTTGGACGTGGGGGAAACCGGAGCAAACCCACGCGAACACAGGGGTAATATGCAAACTCCACACAGAAATGCCACTTGACCCAGCCGAGGCTCATACCAGCGACCATCTTGCTGTGAGGTGACAGCGCTAACCACTGCGCCACATATTTTACTGGTTCTAATTTCATAGAATAGTTGCTAAGGTTAACGTTTTGCTCTATCAGCTTGTCAGCACTATCATGATGTTATTTTATGTGATGTCAAATGAATGAATCATAATGTCTCATGGGATTGACGCAAAACAACCTAACAAAAGAATTATAAGCATCCATGGGCAAGATTACAGATCATGTATTTCTAAGAAGAACTGCTTTGCTGGTTTTAATAAGAATGCAAATGAATAGTTTTCTCAAGGTAGCTTTACATTAAACCAGAAACGAAGCCATTGTTGTAGTAATAATACCTACTCTTTCACTTTTGTTTTTAAAGCAGGCTGTAACAACGGATAGTCAAAATCAATCAAGACTACAGTGTAGTTACATTTCAGTGCTCGCTGTTAAAATGTATTATCATAATAATAATGTATTACCATACAATATCAATTTGCAGTTGTCAAAATGTTCTTTCCATAATTCATTTCAATGGGACAGGGTAATTCTGGTGAAGTTATGATGAACAGTGTTGTATAGAGTGACCCACAACAGCAGAGGGAGACAGAGTAATTTCTGAGTTGTTAATCTTTCTCTTTAAGGAAAGAGTAAATAAAATTAGCTCCCATGAATGTAATTACGAACACAAAGGGGCATTTTTGGCATCTACAGTGTGTCTGAAATTTATACTCATTCACAATCTGCTCTAGTAGCTTTTCTCAATTGCTTCTAGATTAAAAAGAAAGACTTAATTTTTCCAAACTGTGAACACCATTTCTTATTAAGTCGAATTGCAAACCTTTATTTATTACAATTGTAATTACAAATCCAGCATCTTATCCCAAGTGCTCTTATAGAAAGGGTCTAGCATGCATTATTCATTATGACTTCACAGTTCTTAACATTATCACCAGAAAAGCTCAACCATTCACATAATCAGGACTAGGGCTGCACAATACAGTATATCGTTTCAGCATCTATATTGCAATATGCGAATCTGCAGTCAGCATTTACATATTTTACATTTAATTCTGAATATCTGTACCTCAATATTGTTAGACTCCACTATAAACCATAAAGCGCTGTTTATTTCATTTTTATCTATGTTCTATTGTTTATTATCTCTGTGCTTTACTTTGTTTATTTTATTCTGTATATTTTTGGATAATTTGTTATATATAGTCAGGTCCATAAATATTTGGACATCGACATTTCATTATTCACTATTTACTATTCTAACATTTTTGGCTCTATACACCAACACAATGGAATTAAAAATGAAACAAACAAGATGTGCTTTAACTGCAGTCGGTCAGTTTTAATTTGAGGGTATTTACATCCAAATCAGGTGAACGCTGTAGGAATTAAGCTGCGGTCACACTGCACTTTTCTCTCCATAGACTTCCATTCATAAGCACGTGAATGCGTCAGATCAGAAACGCAAGTTCATGCATCAAATTTTCGCAGTTCACTCACTGCGGTGCAAAGTTCAAGCTTGGTGAACTCTGACCTGCGAAATCGCATCACTTGACTGCGTGAGACCAATCAAGGATCAACACATGACCTCTCTGGACAGAAATTTAAAACATAGACCAATCGCTCGCTTTTTTTACTGTCTAATCATCTTGTTTAATCCCGCCGCTTTTCGCAGCACTGTGCGACAGAATTTCACAAGCTCAAACTCTAGTGTGACTGCAGCTTTACAACAGATTGAATATGTGCCTCCCACTTGTTAAGTGTCCAAAAGTAATTGGACAATTGGCTTCTAAGCTGTTCCATGCCCATGTGTGTGTTATTCCCTCATTATCCCAATTACAAAGAGCAGATACAAGGTCCACAGTTAATTTTAAGTGTGCTATTTGCATTTGGAATCTGTTATTGTAAACTTTCAAGATGAGATCCAAAGAACTGTCCCTAGTTATTTAATAGTTTATGCAGATGCATTCTCCCTCAAAATCATCCTAATAGATGTACAATTAGGAATTATTTTCCAATAGAGTTTTTAAGTTATCTTGAGAAATTGTATTGCAATATTTATTGCAGAAAAACTAAATTTTGCAACCCCCCCCCCCCCCCCCCCCCCCTCAAAAAAATAAAATAAAAAATCGTGCAGCCCTAATCAGGACTGTAGGATTTAATGATACATGTTTTTACCATAATAATGAAACATTTGCTCAATGTGAAGAAGACGGATAATGATAACATTGGTCTCTGATTAGATTCGTGCTGGCTGACCATGCCCTTCTGTCAGTACGTTTGGAAGCTACATGAATCTGACTGAGCCAGGAGTCTTTCTGTAGGTAATAGTGCTTGGAGGGATGTTACATTAGAGTCTTGCCTGAAGTTTATGAGGCCTATAGGGGCTACTGCTCAACAGTGCTACAGCTACTGTAACATTTACTGTGGTGGAGATGAGATTTTCTGCTCTGAAAACAGACAAGATGCTGATTCAGGAAAAATGTAGTGTCACAGTCAGGTTCTTTCTCACTCATGCTATATTTCAATCAATATTTTTGAAAACATATATTTTTTGTAATCCTTATACCATATTGTTAAGTATTAGTAATATTAGTTAAAAGTTTTTTATGCTACTATACTACTAAATAAAATAAATTAAATAATGAATAAAAGTTAATTAAATGGACTGGCTAAATTTGTGCGCCCTTTAATGAATACATTTTGTTTAGGTTAAATATAACAGCGCAGCATGGTGGCTCATGGTTAGCACTGTCGCCTCAATGGGCCAGTTGGCATTTCTGTGTGGAGTTTGCATGTTCTCCTTGTGTTGGCGTGGGTTTTCTTTGGGTGCTCCGGTTTCAGCCACAGTCCAAAGACATGAGCTATAGATGAATTGGATGAACTACAGTGCATCCAGAAAGTATTCATAGCGCTTCACTATTTCCACATTTTTTATGTTACAGCCTTATTCCAAAAATGGATTAAATTAATGTATTTCCTCAAAATTCTACACACAATATCCCATGATGACAATGTGAAAAAAGAGTTTTTGAAATTGTTGCAAATTTATTAAAAATAAAGAACCTGAAACATCACATGTACATCAGTATTCACAGCCTTTCCTCAATACTTTGTTGTTGCACCTTTGGCAGCAATTACAGCCTCAGGTCTTTTTGAATATGATGCCACAAGCTTGGCACACCTGTCTCTGGGAATTTTTGCCCATTCCTCTTTGCAGTACCTTTCAAGTCTTATCAGGTTGGATGGGAAGTGACAGTGTACAGCCATTTTCAGATCTCTCCAGATATGTTCAATAGGATTTAGTTCTGGGCTCTGGCTGGGCCACTCAAGGACATTCACAGAGTTGTTGTGAAGCCACTCCATTGATATTTTGGCTGTGTGCTTTGGGTCATTGTCCTGCTGGAAGATGAACGGTCGCCCCAGTCTGAGGTGAAGAGCACTCTGAAGGAGGTTTTCATTCAGGATGTCTCTGTACATTGCTGAATTCATCTTACCCTCTATCCTGACTAGTCTTCCAGTTCCTGTTGCTGAAAAACATCGTGATGCTGCCACCACCATCCTTCACTGTAGGGATGGTATTAGCCTGGTGATGAGCGGTGCCTGGTTTTCTCCAAACGTAGAGCCTGGCATTCACTCCAAAGAGTTCAATTTTAGTCTCATCAGACCAGAGCTCAATTTAGAGCTTCACGGCAATACTTATGTACGTGTAATTTTCAGGTTTTTTTATTTTTAATAAATTTACAACAATTGCAAAAAATGTTTTTTCACATTGTCATTATGGGGTATTGTGTGTAGAATTTTGAGGAAATAAATGAATTTAATCCATTTTGGAATAAGGCTCTAACATAAAAAATGTGGAAAAAGTTATGCGTTATGAATACTTTTTGGATGCACTGTAAATTGGCTGTAGTATATGAGTGTGTGTGTATGTGTGTGTGTGTGTGTGTGCGTGCGTGCGTACATGTGTGTAAGGGTGTTTCCCAGTACTGGGTTGCAGCTGGAGGGGCATCCACTGCATAAAACATATGCCAGAATATATGGTGGTTCATTCTGCTGTGGCGTCCTCTGCAATAGAGACCAAGCCAAAGGAAAATGAATGAATAAATAAATATAACAGCACATAAATTAAACAGTGGTTTGTTGCCAAGTGTTTTTCTTGTCTAGGTAAGCAGTTCTGGCCCAGTATAAATTCCTAAAAAGACTCAGCAAATCAGCAACCTTATTATTACTCTGAACATAAGTAAATAAAAAATAAAGAGATAAATGCAGCACAATTATAGATGTGTAAAAAAATAGAAATAGTCTCTCTGGCTGCAGTCAGGTAGTATGTATGTTGTATTGCCTAGTGGATTACATGAATGCATCTTCATCTTAATTCTCCTATCGGTTCAGTGTCATAATGCTTGGGTCCTAACAACATCAAAGCAGAAAACAGGCATGTTTTTTTGTGACTATTTCTTTGTTCTGGCTTGGGGTAAAGGAACCAAGAAAAATGTTGGACAAAATCTAAACAACTGGAATTGTATATTGTGAAATATGTATTTTTGTTTTATGGCGTTTAAAATGGTTGGTGGTATTTGTAATCAAGTAATCAAAAAATGACTTAATTTTATGCATGATTAGACAGATTTTATTTTTGTATTATCCTTTTTCTTTACGCTCTCTAGTGTTTCTGGTCAAATGTGTGTAGGCAACAGGTAGCGTTCATCATTTACTCAGGAAAAAGATGGATTGCTGTGATCTTGTGAGTGTGACATGTTGTTGGAGCTGGGAGAGATTATTGCCTATTTCTCAAACTGCCTAAAGACAGCACATGTTTTTGATTGAAAATATCATCATCGATCCCCTTGCCAAAGGGGGACCATCAAAATAAAGTGTTACCATCTTTTTTAGTATTCATACATTGTGATATTTGCTAAATATAAAGAATACAAAATCAAAATTGACCAGTTATATTAAAAGAGACCTTTTATGCCTTGTATGTAAAATAAGTTGTAAAATAAGTCACTGATGTGCCTAGCGTATGAAGTTTCAGCTCAAATTACCTCACAAATAATCTTTTATATCTCTTTGAAACAGCCCCTTTTAGGCTTTGATCTAATTTGTGCCGTTTTGGTGACTGTCGCTTTAAATTGAAATGAAGCTGTGCTCCCGGAACTCTTTTTAAAAGAGGGGAGAGCTATAAACACCAATGTGTCAGCATAGCGGCAGATTCCAAACTGTAATGGCGGATGGCTGCTTCTCGCTCAGGGCTGTCTATGCTAATGAGGCAGAGATCGTCACTAATGAGTAGGATTTTCCCCCTTTAATGACAAAGTGAGAATGTCAATCAAATAATTTCTGCATACTTTTATGAAGTGTGATAATAAAAAAGGTGGTGGCACGGTGGCTCAGTGGGTAGCACAATCGCCTCACAGCAAGAAGGTTGCTAGTTTGAGCCCCGGCTGGGTCAGTTGGCATTTAAGTGTGGAGTTTGCATGTTCTCCTCATGTTCGCGTGGGTTTCCCCTGGGTGCTCCGGTTTCTCCCACAGTCCAAAGACATGCGCTATAGGTGAATTGGATGAACTAAATTGGCCGTAGTGTGTGAATGTGAATGGATGTTTCCCAGTACTGGGTTGCGGCTGAAACAACATCTGCTGCGTAAAACATATGCTGGATAAATTGGCGGTTCATTCTGCTGTGGCAACCCCAGATTAATAAAGGGACTAAGCTGAAAAGAAAATGAATGAATGATTTTTTATCATTAAAGGCTGGCTATATTCAAACACTGTTGCTAGCAATGCATAATGGGTCCCCTTTAAGTCTTATTAATGTGTTCCTAGTACAGTGATATTACATTATCATATCACTATGTGATGATAGTGCCACCTATTTGTGAAAATATGTAAATAATTAATCATACTATAAGCAATTTCATATATGGCCAAACACATGTGGAACAGTAATGGTACATTGCTGGACCCCGACCTATAAACTGCTGCTATATTTATTGCTGTCACCATATAATTACTTGCTTACCTCTATATGACCCCTCTGAGCCAAATATTAAGAAAGAACCAAATTTCCTACCACAGCTATGCTGATGACACTCAGATCTACTTAGCCTTATTGCCTAATGACTACAGCCCTATTGACACCCTCTGCCAATGCATTGATGAAATGAACAGTTGGATGTGCCAAAACTTTCTACAGTTAAACAAAGAGAAAACTGAAGTCATTGCATTTGGGAACAGAGATGAGGTTCTCAAGGTGAATGCGTACCTTGGCTCTAAAGGTCAAACAACAAAAAATAAGGTCAAGAATCTTGGTGTGACTCTGGAGTCAGATCTGAGTTTCAATAGTCATGTCAAAGCAGTTAGTAAATCAGCATACTATCATCTCAAAAACATTGCAATAATCAGATGCTTTGTTTCCAGTGAAGACTTAGAGAAACTTGTTCATGCTTTCATCAGCAGCAGGGTGGATTACTGTAACGGCCTCCTCACGGGCCTTCCCAAAAAGACAGTCAGACAGTTGCAACTCATCCAGAACGCTGCGACCAGGATTCTGACCAAAGCCAGAAAATCAGAGCACATCACACCTGTCCTCAGGTCTTTACACTGGCTCCCAGTTACATTCAGAATAGATTTGAAAGTATTACTACTTGTCTATAAATCACTAAATGGCCTAGGACCTCAATACATTACAGATATGCTCACTGAATACAAACCTAGAAGAATACTCAGATCTCTAGGATCTTATAAACTAGAAATTCCAAGAGTTCAGTCAAAGCAGGGTGAATCGTCTTTCAGCTACTACGCCCCTCGCTGCTGGAATCAACTCCCAGAAATGATCAGATGTGCTCCAACATTAGGCACATTCAAATCCAGACTGAAAACACATCTGTTTAGCTGTGCCTTTACTGAATGAGCACTGTGCTACGTCCGACAAATCGCACTATTATGTTTTTCTCTTCTTTTTCATACTTTTACAACCTGTTTTAACGTATTTTTTATCTGTTTTTATCAGTTTTTTTATTATCTGTTATTATTTTTTCTTACACTTGTCTTTTTTGTTCCTGTTTATGTAAAGCACTTTGAATTGCCACTGTGTATGAAATGTGCTATATAAATAAACTTGCCTTGCCTTATTTTTCATCATCATCTTATTATTTCTCTGCTATTTTGCATTGGGTTTTTGTTATCTTGGTTCATCGTTATGTAGTCTTTACAATACATTTTTCTACCCTATATATTGTGATATATTAGAAGTAAATGTGATTTAAATTAAGCAAAATGCAGTGCAGATTTAATTTTGTCCTTTGGTATTTGATCGATTCATAGGAAGGATGTTGTTAAATAGGCCTTCATTTACATGAGAAAAAAGTAGTAAAAACTAAAGGTTTGCACATGCGTGACAACACTGTAAAAGATACTGGGTTCCACACAATTCCTTCATGCTGTCCCAACATAAATGGATTAAGTTCATTTAATTGTTGTAATTGTAATTTCAATTGTTAATTGAATATAAAACAATTAAGTTGTCCCAAAAACATCAAGAATTGTGTTGATTCAGCTCATTTTAAAGAAGTTGTTTGAACAAACAGCAGAAATCATTTTTTTAGATTGTCAAAGCAATCTCCGTTAGCAAAATTCATGCAGATCAATGGCTAAAGTAATTAAAACTGTGCATCCAGTTCTTTAGTAGTTAATAGTATATTATACAGTATATTATATAGTATGACTTTGTAAAGAAACACTACACATCAATGCATGTGTAAGTGTTGTTTTAGTTGCCAAATATTACACAACCCCACCACTTTAACAAAATGTGTTTTTGTAGTTTTCCTGGGGACTATAAGTGTGTCCTTTTAATTTTGTATAACTGTAGTCACAAATGTCCTCAAAAGAGAGTGTGTGAGAGAGAGAGAGAGAGAGAGAGAGAGAGAGGGGGAAAAAACCCAGAAAACAAAATACTTTGTCATTTTTAATTAGTGGTGAGCTGAGAGGTTTCAGCAGTGAGTGCAATATGGCAGTGAGGATGTTTCTAGGGCATGAGAGTGGAGCCAGTTATAGTGGCCAGTCTGGTGGAGGAAAAGTTGTTGGCACGTGACTCTTGGTGCTGTTCCAGAGCCCAAAGACAACAGTTGCTGACTGGGAGTGAAACATTCTGCTCTTAGAAGTGACACTTACGCCCTCAAGAAGCTGTTATAGTCAGACATGTTTTACACCTTTTAAAGAATTTATCCACTGTGCTACACTGTAAAAAAAAAAAAGCAAAGTTGACTCAACTTAACATTTTAATGCAACAACTGTCAGGACAATCTTGAGTTTACTCAACTTTCAACCCAATTACTTCACTTAATACAATTTAAGTTGAGTAAACTCAAAATGTTCTAAAGTTTGTTGCCCTACAATTTTAAGTTGAGTCAACCTTTTTTTTTACAGTGTACATACTGTAAATGTAAAATGTTGACTGCGAGAATTTTAGAAGTCTCGTTTATAGATGATGATGCCATGGCAGTTAAGGAGACCATTAGATGAGAAGTCAATGTCGAACACCCCACTGAGCTGGATTTGTATATTTCCCACTACCTTACAGTAAAGAAGCATACTTCAAGTTTATTTTAAGCATCAAGTATATTTTTAAGTATACTTTAGGTCATACAAATACTAATATCAATGTATTAGTGTATACTTGCAAGTTATAAAAAATTGCCCAATTCTGTTGTTTTTAAAAGGATACTTTTAAAACAAACTTTCATTCATTAATTTTCCTTTGGCTTAGTCCCTTTATTCATCAGGGGTCGCCACAGCAGAATGAACCGCCAACTATTCAAACATAATTTGTTAAATATTCAGCGAAACAAAATTGGACTGCATTGATTTTAGTATAATGCCAGTACTACAGCAAATTCAATTTATCTCTGTATTCTGCCGTTGTCTCTGATTGTTCTGCACTGTGAAAATGTATAGGATTCTTCAGTTATTGTATACTTCAAGTTTACCTAATTTAAAATATTAATGATAACCAGAGACTAAGTCTAAGGAAAATGAATGAATGTTTGAATAAATAAAATGTACTTTACACTGAAAGACAATAAATGTAAAGTCTGTTCTGTATGTCTGAGCTAGTGAATGACACATGTTGTTTGCTATACACATACTAGAGCATGTGTGACGCTCATGGTGTTTTGTTTTCAACAGCTGCCGTCACTGTATGAGGACATGAACACACACGCAGTTCATCTCCAGAGCTGCTCTCTTAGAGTCACTTCACCAATATACAAACTAACATCGTTTTAAGTGCAAAGAGAAAATCTGTAAAACTCTTCTTGACAACTAATCAAATTAATTTAACAACAAATTAATTAATTTTAACTTGAATAAAAAAATATTAATGTTGTAGTTAATAGTTAACATGTATTAAAAAGAAATAAAGCAGCATCAGAGTCAGTTTCCTCAGGTCCCTTAAAGTCTCTTCAACTCTTTTGTCTGCCAATTATTTTTTTCATTCTGCTCAATCTTTTCAGAGAATTTCATTGAACTCTCTCTTTTCTTCAATCATGAGTATAAACAGTAGTCAACATTTAAAGTGGGTCAAAACTTTTCATAAAAGTTGTGCTAAAACAATTAAACAACACCCGTTCTTGCTTTAGGACAATTCTGAAGAATGTTTCCCTCACTTTGCTGCTGATGTTTTGGTGCTCGATGCAATCCAACAATTTTCCAAAAAATTTTCACTTCATTTTTAAATCATTATGTTTTCACCAAAACATTTTGTTGTGCACATATAGTTGCAATTTACATGAATTTTAGGGAGGGCAGTAATGAAGTCAAAGTCAAAGTTAGCTTTATTGTCAAGTCAACCACATGTACAGGACATACAGAGAATCAAAATTCTGTTACTCTCAGACCCTAGGTGCCTTACATATATTATTAATATAAAAAGTAGAGTTTTAAAATAAAAACAATTATATAAAATGTAATTTAAAAAATATACATAAAAAATTTACATTTGTAAACAATACAAATACATTTAAGGGCATATGGCAATGAGTGGAAACCAGAGTTGTGCAGATGTAAAACAGTATATAGTGCAAAAAGGCTTGTAAACATGATAGTTATGATAAAGTGACAGTGTCATAATGCATAGGGAGGTAGTATTGTGAAGCATCCACAATATTGAGTAATCTGTCAATTACAGATGTTTAAGATATTTCATTTTATTTTGAGCAAGTATTTGGCTTAAAAAGGTTTATTTCAGAGCAGTGGCGTAGCGGGTATGCATAATTAAAAAAAGTGTTACACAGATAAGGCAACGCAGTGGCGCAGTAGGTAGTGCTGTCGCCTCACAGTTAGTGCGGTCGCTGGTTCGAGCCTCGGCTGGGTCAGTTGGCGTTTCTGTGTGGAGTTTGCATGTTCTCCCTGGGTTTCCTCTGGGTGCTCCGGTTTCCCCCACAGTCCAAAGACATGTGGTACAGGTGAATTGGGTGAGCTAAATTGTCCGTAGTGTATGAGTGTGAATGAGTGTGTATGGATGTTTCCCAGAGATGGGTTGCAGCTGGAAGGGCATCCGCTGCGTAAAACATGTGCTGGAAAAGTTGGCGGTTCATTCCGCTGTGGCGACCCCGGAATAATAAAGGGACTAAGCCGAAAAGAAAATGAATGAATGAATGAATGTTGCAAAGACATGGACTTATAACAAAGCCTTTATGGAAGGCAAGCATGCAACATTTTGGCAAAAAGCGTAACGGGTTAAGCAATGCTGTGTCTGTGCTGGTACATAATGTAGGGAAAGAAACCAGAGGTCAGTTTATGGCTGGCTGAGCTGCCTCTCATGACCCAAGTTAGTCTTTATGCCAACAGTAAGCATACAGACTCTCTCATCTCTCTTTTACCACTGAAATGACTTCAGCTATGCTTTTAAGGGGTCACTAAAATGGTTTACCTAATGAGATGTTGATCCTGAGAGGCCAGATCACCGAGGGTCTTTTAGGGGAAACCGGCACAGATTTATTTGGGACAAGTCCCAATCCACTCTACTTGAAGTTTGTAATGAAGTAATTCTGTGGCCTAACGAGGGCCATTGCCCTTGTATATTCTTGGGTAATTAGCAACCCAAAGTAATCCTGGAAACAAAAATCCCTCTAGTTTAGAAGATATAGATTTTTTTCTCTTTGTTAATTTATAATGAACAATATTTTTGTTTGCATAAAGCATCTTCTAACCCTGTGATACCTCTCACCCTCCAATGTGTTCCTTCTTCTTCTTCTTCTTTTTGCCCTGTGATCTTTGCTTAGAAAATAAGTACACGCTTGTATCGAACAGACACACTGAAGAGAGACACAGAGTCAATAAAATAGGTAAAGCAGAAGATCTGCACTGCCTTCTGTGGTTCAGGGAAACAAGCTGTCTTGATCACTTTAAGCCAGGCGGTGTGAAGGGTGGATGCTGGCTCATCTCAAGATATCTGATTACCTGTGATAGACTGCTCGAATGAGTTGGCAAAGGCTCTTGAAAGTGTTATGGCATCATTCTTACTGGACACTGTCAGGCAGGCCAACAAAATCAATTCAACATTTGCCCAGAAACGATATTGACATGATTTCCATATCAGGGTGGTTATAGATAAGAATAACTAATGCTTTGAATATTTTGTCAAGGGGTATCTGGCATATCTCGAATGTGAATTGGACAAAAAAAAAAATTGCATGTGCTTAAAAATATCTCCCATCACCAAACTGACTGGCTGGTATCAGAATAGGTTGTTGTTTTGATAGCTAGGACGTACTGTATGTGTAAGAACTAAGGGGGATTGCGCAAAAGAATGATAATACATTGAGTTGGGATTTTTAAGCTACTCATTTAGGCAAGATTTTGGCCCAATCCCAATTCTGTTTTTGTACCCCTACCCCTTCCCCTTGGCCCTTAAAACCGAGTGTGAAAGGGAAGGGCTTCAAAATGTACCCCTAAGAATTGGGACAGCACTAGAGCACCTGCACACATCATCATATGTCATCGCGATCTCTTGCTTTAATATGAGATCAGACAATCACGACTGCTGTAGTTATTCCAGTTGTGTTATTTTTTTGGTATTTATCTTCAGGAAATCACTGAAGGCATATATTATGTTATCATAACGATCTAATGTGGCAATAAGATCGTAACTGTACTGCGCATTTACACAGTGGCCATATTCATCTATGTAAACACACCAAAAACAACATTAATAATTATATCAGACACTGTAAAAAACCCATTCCCAGCCACTAGAGTTTTCTGAACAGATATTCCAGTGTCATCGAGTGTCAGAATGTTGTGCAACTGCTATACTGGAGTGATTATTATGGATTATAGATGGTGAAATTTAGCTGTTTTTATTTTAGCGTTTTTTTAATAAAAGCATGACGTAAAACACAAATGCCATAATGAATATATTGAAATGTGTTTGTTGTAAAAATTTGTAATATGACAAAAATACTAATTTGTGCATCTCCTTACTTCCGGGTGCAGCGATCCTGCTGTTGTAGATGGTGTATTCTGAAATAAGAAATTTTCTTACCCCTTGCTTTCGAATGTGGTCCTGAAAAATCTTCGTTCGAAGGGGTATTTACCCCTTCCCCTTAGCCCTACGCCTTTAAGCTAAAGAGAATTGGAACACCCCTACCCCTCGTTTTGTGCGTTCCCTCGCTAAGGGGAAGGGCTAAGGGGTAGAATTGGGATTGGGCCTTAATTTTAATGAATCAGATTTGTCTGTTAGTTTCACTGTTCATGCCTCTAGATATTACTGTGCTTTAAACAGTGTTGCCAGTTATTTCCGATAAAAAGTAGCTAAAGCCTGCCCCAAAACTAGCTATATCGTCACCTTGGAATGATAAGGTTCTATCTGCGTTCTGAATGATTTTGAGATATTGAGCTTCAAAGTTTTTGAATATGTAAATAACTCAATTTTGACAAAAAAATGTCAGATAGAACCTTATAATTTTAAGGTGACGATATGTTGCCAGATGACGTCACGCACTAATTTGCTTATCAGTGACGCCATCACGTAGTATCTGACAAGCGTAAGCCGGTTATGTCTCTACTCTCTAAGGTGCCATGTATTATATTATATTAAAACATTACATCCAGATGCACAATAAATTGGTTCTTATTAACATATTACTTTGCGTGATGACGTCATTGCGTAATCGCAACTTCTTTATGTAGTATACAAATAAATTATGTTTTCTCAAATTGACTGGCCATCTCAGAAAAAAACATTATTTGAAATATGTCCATTTAGATTTGTATGAAAAATATAGTTGACTATTTGTAAAAGTAATACAAACACTTTTTGATAAGAATTTTTTTTATTTTTAAATATAACACTAATAAGGAACATTACATAAGTTACATTCTTTTAAACAATCACAGCTTGTGTACTTACTCTTTTTAACTTGTGAAAGTGACAACAATTATAGCACTATTGGAATTTATTGCTACCTAAAGTACCAACAATTATACATGTTAACAAATATCAGTAAATTAACAGTTATGAAAAGCAATCTGAGCTAGCAATTTACTCTACTGAGTGAAACCTGCAGCCACTGCTCTTTTGAGTCACTTTTTAAAAATTGCTAAAAAAAAAAAATAGCTAAATGAAAAAATTAAAAATTGCTAAATTTGTTGCTAGGTGCTTTTTGAAAAAAAAAGTTGCTAGGGTAATATGAAAAGTTGCTAAATCTAGCAACAAAATTGCTAAGTTGGCAACACTGGCTTTAAAATCAATCCATGTTCTTGGCTGTTTACTTGGGATATTTTCCAACCATTAAAGTAAAAATATGTACATTCACACCCTTCTCCATTAATGGAGATTTTTCAGGACCACACTACAAATGAAGTGGTATGAGCATTTACTCTGAATACCGCAGCTACAGCAGGAACAAGGCTGCAAAACAAGCAAGGACACCAACAAATGTAAAGAAATGGGCATTAATATAGATATTTACTACAAACAAGCATCTGATTTATTAAATTCCTAATGGTGTTAATGAGTTCCGGTCATGATCTTCAAAGAAACGTTTAGAAAAAAGGCTAGAATTTGCAAACAACAGTACCTTACAACCACTGCAAAATAATACACAACATATTTACAATTATGAAATGTTACCTCATGACTTGACAGACCAGTCTGTCAGAAAAGTCTGGTGGCTGTGAAAATACTATTGACAGCACATCTGGTATAAAGTTAATGATGTTTTCTAGTGGTTACATCCATGAATATGAGCACGATGTAAATACAAAGTACAGTTTCATGCATCTTGCAACACTTGGAGGGTTGTACGTGAGATTCACTGCACTGCCTTTTGTTGACATTAGTAGAGAGCAGTGCGCTGTGCTTTTTGTGTTACTAGGCAACCACTGTATCAACGGTCTTGGCGCTAGAGCTCGTGACGGTGAAAACATGAGGTTTTCAGTTTATTCATATGGAAGATTAACATCAGTGCTCGCACAACGCATTAAAGCTCATGAACTGAAAAATGCTGCATTTGTAAAGCTAGCAACCTTCGCTAATGACGACATGATGGCAGATGCCTGTCTGTAGTAGTGGTGTCTCATTTGGGAGGGGGATATTCCTATCCCTAGTCATTCACACTCTGTTTCAAGGGGAAGGCATGAGGTAGGCCTATGGGGTAGGGGTATAAAACATATTTGGAATTGGGCAAAAATGACTGATATCACCTTCCGAAAGGGCACTTCAGAGTAAAAACAATCATGGCTGCCATACTGAAGTGTTGATAATCTGAAGTGTTCAAAACTGGCCACTTCGAAGGGTCCTTTGGAATTAAGTATTTCGAAGAATTGCTACAACCTGATCCTTCGGGCCATGATCCTTTGAGCAGGGAAGCTGTTTGGTGTCACACACTGCATTAAATTCAAAAGGACTCATCCCTATGTCCTAATCCCTTCAGAGCCCCCTTCGGACCCTCCAAAGGGATTAGGGCATAGAGATGAGTCCTTCTAAAAAAATGCAGTGTAAGTGTTTGCAATTAATCTTCATGATACATTTTCTGAGTAGCATGAATGTAGCATGAACTGTTAATTTGTTAATACATTTCACCTCCTCATATGTTTCCGTTAACTCTCTGCAGGGAGTTACCAGATCAGTGGAAGATACCAGAATGGTGGATTTTTTTTAAATTTGTTTTAATTCCTTTTTTTTTATCCATATTTGCATCATTGATCCTGTTTATATTAACATGGTCTATTTAAGAATGCTATAAATGCACACTTATCCCAGCTATCTACACTGGGCTTAATATAGCTGATGTGCACCTCTCTGATGTGCACCTCTCAAAAAATGTAACTACACGTCGCAAAGACACGTAACACAAGCTCTGTGATTGGTCGCCTTGGTATCGCTGACGAGCGTGGGCGGGTCTGAGAGCTGCGCGAACCCATTGGAGCGAGTATTTACAAGTGCCGACTCCCATGAAGGAGCTTCAGGTGGAAAGTTTATGATTATAGTTGAATGATTAAAGTTGTTGCATGTCCGCCGCTTCCCGCCTCAGAATGAGTGAGTTTTAGCTGCTTGTATATTAAGGAAGCGTTCAGAAAAAAAAAAAAAAAAAAAAAAAAACACCAGCGAAGAAACTCGACACAGAATAACATAAAAACCTACTACCAGCTAGTGTTTCGGAAATGTTAGCAACACAAACAGCATGCAGAAGCATGCGCCGTAGGTCACACCGATCACTCGATGCAGAAGTATCAACCAGCCTTAAGCAAATATGCCAACATAGGCTCAGGACGTACTCACACTATGCTATCCGAACCGTGCCCAGGCCCGTTTCCCGGATCGTTTGAGAAGTGTGAGTGCTCTGAATCGGGCTCAGGCACGGTACACTTGAATGGCCCTGGCCCGGTTGGAAGAGGTGTGCCAGAGCGCGATTCACTTGGGCTCAGGCGCGGTACGCTTGCAGTGTGAGTGCAAAACGCGCCCGAGCCCGAAACTGAAAGCGAGACGTGACTTTTAAGGGACTGTTTTTATATGGATTAATTAATCCCTCGTACTGTTCAATGAACGCAAACTGTCGTAGTTTATTAAAGACGCAAACCCCTCACTGCACGACAGCTGCACCTTCAGCAAACCTCCTAATTCCTGCAGCACGAGGACTTTATGAGCGTCAAAGGTGGCTGATCTGTTCGGCGAAATATTTGACTGCGTGTCACCACATATCAAACGAATTAAACGATATAACTAAAGAAATCTCCACTGTGCTGAGTGAGAGCGCTTCTCTTCCTAAACTGAACAGCGCATCACTGATGACATAAACGTGCCCAGGCTCGAATGTTATGAGAGTACGGGCCGTCGGGGCGGTTCAACGCAACTGTACATAGTGTGAGTATGCCCTCAGTCTGAAAACGTAGCCCTATATACATTTCTGGAGATCGCGAATTATGCAGCCAGAAGTACGTATGGCCGCATTTCATCTTTAAAACTAATGCGCAGTATGATGCTGTTCCTTTTCTCGCTTACCACCTGACCGCTTACCTCCATATGGACGGCTTTCCCATTGTTACCAGTTTGTCCGGTAGCTCTCCATGTAAGTCAGCGAACTTGAAACACAGAGAGGAGTTGACCATGACCACGGGGTTCGAGTCCGGTGAAGAACGGTTTCAGAAAGGAGATCAGACAAAAACAGATGCCCAAAAAATAAAATAAACAAGTAAATAACAGGGTGAGAATGTGAAAAAATCTGAAAACGTGGTAAAAATCAGGGGCTTTTCTTTTTTCTGGATTGCTTTTTAAAACACTGCAGTTTGGTTTAAGGAAAGGGGGTGGGTGGGTCAATCTATGCTTTTTAAAACACTATTGGTTGGGTTAAGGGAAGAAGGAGGGTGAGGGGATCGATCGGTCAGTCAGTTGACAGCGGACTCTGGTGGATTTACGTGAGAACAGCAGGCATGAATGGCACTCGCAAGAGAAAATTGAAATCTGAAAAAGCGTACACAGCGGCCTCTGGTGGATTTGTGAAAACAAAAACTGCAAAAAAATATCTCCTAGTATGTATTTTGCTCTCTCCAGAAAGGTATATAGGGGTACATAATCAGAATGAGCCTGGGTTGAAGTATGCGCTGATTAAACTAGGTCAACTTGAGCCTTTTCTGTTATCAAAGCATTCTTAATTCTACTTTTGTGCTATCCCCGTCTGGGAAGGATTTGTTGTTATTGTACAGAACATATTCTGTAGAGTGTGGTGCCCTTTTGTGAGCAGTAAACATTGTTCTGTGGCATTTTATTGTGCACAAAATCTCCATGAAATGTATGCATTCGTTTTGTTCTGTGTTTGGGCCATCATTTTTGCACTCTTATAAAATTCCATTAAAAAATTATGACAACCCACAGACATCTATAGGAATATATTCCCTATGACAATTATGTTACTTCCCTTTTTGATGACTCTTTGTGACAGATCTTAAATTATGTATTATAAAAGCGAAGCATAATAAGCTTTGAAATGCCCCTCTTGAGTGACAGCATTAAAGTAGGTGAAATGTAGCAGCTACACATTTTATTAAACAGTTTAGTCAGAGGTTGCAGGTGTTACATGTGAACATTAAGTGAAAGTAAGGCAATTTGAAGGCTGCGGGTGTAAAGTGAATACATAAGTGAAAGATGGCATGAAAATAAAGATGACAGAGTGGATTTACTGAACGATGCATAAATAATGTATGGCCACACAGCAGATGCTTTGCAACAGTCCAGTAACTCTGGTTCTCTGTAATTTTCGCCAGTGTTGTGGCCTCTTTCTTTTATGCATTGACAAAATATAATAGCACAATCCGAACAATGAAAAGGAACGAGCTTTGAAGTATTTCTAAAGCATTTACTCAGATTGCTTTCACAATGCTGCAATATGTAGGCAATATTCTACATATGGTAATGGGATTTCAGCAGCTTGTGCGTTTCTCCCGTCTCATTGCGACTTTACCCTCAGCGTGACATCTGCCCGTGGGGGCATCAGAAATTGCATGATGATCAGAAACGACAGATTAATGCAAATTCAAGTAGTCGTGCTGCTAAATATCCATTTAGTGTAGACGTGGAAGCGGTGGAGGTCAAATGAGCCCTCAGCTGCGGCGATGACCCATACATATGGTTGTCACATCTTGATCTTCTTTTCCGATTCTGCCAGCGTGTCTTTTGAAGCTCCATTAACAATCTCTTGAGATCTGTAAATTACACAAAGAAACTTTAGATTTTATCTTAAGAACATAATCCTTTAAAAGAGACACAGATGAGGTGCACACACCAAAATAGTAATAAAATATGTGTCTTTTTAAATTAGGCTCATTTTACAACTCCCCTAAGGTTAAACAGTTTAGTTTCATGTAACTGCAGAATGCGGGAGTGTATGCAGATGAGTGGTCTTGACAAACCACCCATAGGACACACTGTTCCTGGCTTAATACACCAGACTCTTTGTTAAAAACACTTCTATGTTTTACTTGTTTGTTTCTATGTATCTCTATTTTCAGTTATAGCATTTCATTTTCGCATTTACATTTAAAGGGCACCTATTGTACCCCTTTTTCAACACTTAAGATAAGTCGTTTGTGTCTCCAGAATGTGTCTGCAAAGTTTCAGCTTAAAACTCCCAACAGATTATTTATTAGACCTTTCAGAATATTGGAATTTTCTGCTTTGTAGTATAGTAATGTGTATTTAAAGGTGCAGTATGTAAGTTTGACACCCAGTGGTTGAACTGGGTATTGCACTCCTAGATCAAAATAAACACACGCGTGGGATGCCAGAGATTGAGTACAGGAGCGAGTGATTTAAACCGTGTTCTAAATAAAATCAACGACACGCGATAGAAGGAATTATGTTCCATATTAAAAGGAGTTTTAGTTCTAACCAACACCTCGAATTGAGATATTAGAAACGGTTTCTATTTCTCACAGCTCAACATGTGAACAGTGCACCTCAGGTAAGCCTCGTGTGTTTTATTCAGTGCTAAATGCTAACAATGTGAGTTTGAATGGATTCTAAACCTTACCGTTTCGTGAGTGAGTGCTTATTCTGTGCTTCTGAAAGGCTGTATTTACATTTTTGTCATGTTTCGTCTGGTGCAAAGAGTCAAACTGCTGTTTGCGTGTTGTTAGGACACGAGATTACAATGTAACCTGCTCACCTAATGTTTACGTTCGTAATATTTATATAATTTGCTAATTAATAACCTCATGTGGAACTGACTCTGTCTCATTTCGACGTCTGATACTGTCCATTTCGGTCACGGGCGCATGCTTTCAGAGCCTTTCTGAATGAATGAATGAAATAAGCTGTTTTCCAACAAGGCAACCCGGAGTGCTGAATTATAATTGGCTAAACTGGCATTCTGCAGGTTAACTTTACCTAAACAAAGACAGCGTTCCGGCACGGAAAAACCATTTTCAAAGCAGAATATCTGACTTCAGCATTGTTTTTCAGTTAAACAAGTATGTTCACTTGGGTTGTTTCTTAAATATCTGCAAACATATTATGGTATTTTTGTGCTTTAGAAGAATCAAAAACTTACATACAGCACCTTTAAATAGCTCATTTATTGTGTATGGCCATACACCCAAAGCGCTTCACAATCATGAGGGGAGTCTCTCCACACCACCACCAGTGTGTAGCATCCACTTAGATGATGCGACGGCAGCCACAGGACAACGGCGCCACTGCGCTCACCACACACCAGCTATTGGTGGAGTGAAGAGACAGTGATAGAGCCAATTCAGTGGATGGGAATGATTAGGAGGCCATGATGGGTAAGTGCCAGGGACTTTGGCCAGGACACCGGGGTTACACCCCTACTCTTTACGAGAAGTGCCAAGGGATTTTTAATGACCACAGAGAATCACAAGCTTTGTGAGAGAGCTTTGAACACAATGTAGCTGTTTTTGTTGACTGTGCCTTTAATGATAGTTCTCCCCAGCCACCGTTCCCACGTGCCTGTCAGAGTGTGCCTCAATCTCCACTTCGGCTATGACAGATAAACAACACAGTGACAGACATGAAGGAAGGAGATCTCACGTAACGTTTGTGAGAAATACTACAGTAAGAACTTCCCCAATGAATATTTAATGTATTTGGGGTGGAGTTAATGAGTCGATGAGAATGATGAGTCACACAACGTTGTTACAAATTTACGCACACACACACAGACACACACCTACAGCGGACACACACACACAGCGTGTGCATTTAACTTTGCACTGTTTTTGCACGGCAAATGTGACAGGATACACATTATTATCCACTGCTGTTTGGATATCCGTCATGTTAATGTACAAAATAAACTTGATTTAACGTCCCCAAACCGAGATTGAAGCGTCTTCTTTTATAATTGTACTAACATGCGGCTGTGGTGATGAAGTAAAGACGGTAAAATTGCTGTAATTCATTACAAACATGCACTGTTTAAAAACATTTTAAACTTGTAAAACTCATTCTTGTGCTGTACCATAGCTGACGCTGGAGCAATGATATTACTAAGCGCCTGAAAATTACCTACATTTCATGTATTGTGGTTCAAATAGATACGTTCAGGATCTGCAACAAAGTAAATAAACTAATGCAACAGGCGGTCACGTTGGTTATATTAAAGGTGCAGTATGTGATTGCCTTCAGAAACATTTTTTGTTGAGCTGGTTGAAAGTCTCTTCGAACCTGTGTGCATTCCTACTGTGAAATTACCACATCAAACGTGACGTGCACTAGAGTGAATCTGATTAATCTTAGCTACACATTTACCTATCAGGCACTTGTAGATTTTATGCGTTCGAGTAAAACATATACAAATAAAATAGACCTGGTGCTTTTTAAAATGAATGACGGGGAATGAAAGTCAAACCGGTGAGCCGTCTGACAAAAAAAGTGCCCTTCTGAATCAAATCAGCAGCATGCCCGTCTGGATCTTTCACTTACTTCGAAGACACTACTGATTACGCTTACATATGCAGTACATCTGTAATCTAGTTATTTGCCTTAATAGACAATAATATAATTAAGGGGTTTACGTAAAGTGCTTTCATGTAAGAGTTTTCTATAATTTTGGGCGACTAACTGCAGTTTGGCAGTTTCACCTTCACTCATGAACATTTCATCCATGCCTCCGTGACAAACTGGGGTATTAGACGCAAATAAGGAGGAGGCACTGGTGAGAGTGTTATGGAATTTAATAATGCACGCCGAATGGAAAGAAAAAAAATTCCACATTTCGCGATGTGTGTGTGTGTGGTGTCGGTCCTTTACTGACAGCCGTGTGTGTGGATCTTGTTGGAAAATATGGCGAAAAGTCTTACATGACGGTAATAATTTGATTGCGGTGTTTACTTCAATAATGCCACTAATATAAGCATACTCCACGTCTTAATTCCATTTCTGTTTAGTTCAGTTATGACTTTATTCAGATTAAAGTAATTATTTTAGTCATTATTTGGGGAGCCCACATATTTTGAATGCCTTCGACAGAATTCAAATGAGCCATTTTAATCTAGATCAATCTAGATTAATTCCAGGATTATAGTGAGATTAATCTAGATAAAAAAAATTATCTATGCCCACCTATAGATTAAAGTAAATGATCTAAATGTGTTTATATGTATTTTTATATTCTGGGTGAGGCATAAGACCCATAGTTCCCATAATTCTGATAATTAGCCCAAAACTGTCTGTCAGCAAATGTAGATTTGTACAACTGCAGCCGTTCACGCAGATCCGCCATTTGCGGTGCACACGAGAGTGAAAGTGACAAACGCTGAATCAAAACTTTTAAATCCTGAATCAATATTAGAGTTACTTTTGCACTCTGGAGGAAGGATGACACAATGGCTGAAGGATTTTTTAGACAGATAATACCGCCCGCCAACCACTACAGTAGTCACTTAAAAAAAAAAAACGGGTGAGTGAGTGAGACCAGCGATCCTTGCATACATTACATATTGCACATTATGACAAGTTTTGCTTGCTACACAACTGAAAACGTGCTAGATAAAATACATAATAGATATTTTTCGTTGGGAATTGTGGTAAAATAAAGTACTATAAAGGTTTCTAACTGGCGAATGACATGATCTAGTGGGTCTCTGTCATCTTTAAGGTGAGCATTCGTGATATCAGGGGACATGACTTCGGATGGCAAAGGAGGCACTGTGTTTTTAAAGATATTATGCTAATGGATGGCATTTTGGCAGGTCACCTACTGCACCTTTAATTGGAATTAAGCAGATTTTCAGGTGTTGATATTGCGCCTGCTGCAGCCATGATAGGACAGGAAAGTTCCTTGATTATTACACCAGAATGAGAGAAAAGATGAGAGTATATCAGCCTAATACATAGTGTAATTACAAAACAATCAAGCTTTAAGTAAGTAAATTATCAAAATAATTTTTGAGCGAGATGGTAATGGTCTAACCCAGGGGTGTCCAAACTCGGTCCTGGAGGGCTGGTATCCTGCATAGTTTAGCTCCAACTTCCTTCAACACAACTCCCTGCAAGTTTCTAGTATACATAGAAAGAGCTTGATTAGCTGCTTCAGGTGTGTTTAATTGGGGTTGGAACTAAAATATGCAGGACACCGGCCCTCCAGGACCGAGGTTGGACACCCCTGATCTAACCTGATTCAATGATTTATGCTAAGCTAAGCTACAAGTGCTACAACCACTAGACATAAAACTCATATGAACAAATAAAAAAATGATACTGAAGTGTCTAACTCTAGGAGAGTTATTAAATGAGCCTATTTTCAAAAAAAGTGGAGTGTTTATTTTAAGAGGTGCAATTAACCAAGATCAAAATCAAGTTTTCACTTTAACAGGTGTTCTCAAAACTCTCACTCCTGTGACTGCAGAACGTTCAGAGGTGGGAGATTTCAGGGGGAGATTTCAATTTATTCTGTCCTTTCAATGACACATCCTGTGTCTCATTCTCCTTTCAAGCTGAGAGATCCTGTGGTGATTTTCCACGGCTTGTCCTCTCTCCGTGTCCACTTGGCAAATCAGACTCCCCTCAGGTCCGCAGTACTGTGTGTATTTTTCTAGCAGGAGACCTCTGACAACAGATACAAGACCTGTTCGATGGATCACTGAGGTATGTAGAAAGAAGTCCAGCTGGGCAGCAATGCCTCTAGGCAAGCATCATGCTCAACACATATTTACCAACTTACAGTCCGAAACCTTTCTCTGTTGTGTGCACTTGGGTCCAACCATGATACCTCCATTATTATCTCGGGTAATCAGATTTCTGCCAGCATCATAGGGATTTGACAAATGGCCCTGTGCATCATGCCCGACTCCCCATTTCCCCCCTCTTCAGGCTCTTCCTGTAAATGTGCCCATTCTAAGTGTGATGTATAATGGTGCCCAGCGCTGTCAGACAGCTCTGAATGAGATTGTGTTTTCCTTTATTGTTCCTCTGCCTTTGCTGAGGCAGTCAGATCTAAGGATGGACATATCCATCGAGATGCCTCAATAAGCTGAATCTCCTGGCGAATGATCGTGTTGTGCAGTGCTAATATGTCAGACACACAGAGAACGGAGAAAATTCCACTGGAACACTAATGATTTATCTGTAGGCTGCTGCTTTATAGGGTGAAGTTCTCGAAGGTACTTACTGTCTGACAGGGGCGTCACTAGTGCTGCTGTACCGCTGTGAAATATCTCTGGTAAATACTTGTCTAACAATAGAGACTGTCGTGCAGCGAAGTGAGAATCATTTTTCCTGATAAGATTTAAGCAGTCGGTTTCGTGTGTGTTTTTCATCAGCTTTACATACTTGCACATTGCAAAGTGACAAATGCATGCAAATGTAAGAGTAAATCTGCTAAATTATCACTCTGGAATTGCATTAATTGACAGAGGTTACCATAGCAACAGTTGAGGTAAAAATAACATTTCAAAATAGATCAGTCTTGGTAGATGTTTAGTAGTTCTGAGAAGCATCAACAATGAGGAACTATTGTTATTATTTTTATTACTTGTAATGGGTTTCTGTTCTTCATTTTTCGAAGTTGTGCTCAAATGTCTGAAAGCTACATGCTAATGTTAAAATATGCTAATGACAGTTAAATAATAATAGTAATAATATTATTTATTTATTTTATATGTATGTATGTATGTATATGTATGTATTTTATATGTAATATGCTAATGACAGTTAAATAATAATAGTAATAATAATATTTATTTATTTTAAATTTATTTTAAATACTTAATGAGAATGGGCTCCAGTTGTTAGGAAGCAATAGACTGATTTCACGCAGCCACCATTTTAAAAGCGAAATCGAGGCTGCAGTGGGAAGAAACCTATAAGTATCCCCTGAGTCACACAGGAACATTGTGTACCTGGCTGTATATCTTATCAGCAAAGAGAAAGTGACGCAAATTTATAATTTCACTGCCTTCTGAGTGACCCGAAGGTCCATTCTTAATGAAAGGTGAAAATAAAAAGGGATATCAGAACTCATTTTTAGCTAAGTTAAGGGAAATGGCACTTGTTAGCTAACGTTTTCTTTCCCAACACATGTTTTAGATGCCATTTATCAAACTTAATTTAATGAACAGATTTTTTCACTATATTAGACATGTCACGATTCTGAAGTTTCTAAAAAATTTCAATTTCTCGCTAACATTTAAGCACTGTTGAGGGCGTTCTTTGGGTGCTTTCACACTAGCACTTTGGGTCCGCACCCGGGTTCGTTTGACGTCATATTACGATACGTTTAGCTAGTGTGAACGTGTCTTCTGAACTCGGGTGCGCACCCGTGAACCGTACCCGAGTCCGCCTGAAAGAGGTGGTCTGAGGTACGGTTCATGCGAACTCTGGTACGGTTCACTTCTGGTATGAATGCAATCGTACCAAATAGCGGAAGTGAACCGGCAACTGTACAACAAACTATCGTTTTCATAACATTCATTCGTGTGTGTGTGTGTGTGTGTGTATGTGCGCCACGTATTGTACCTTTAGCGGGACTGAGCCAAGCACAGTGATACACAGTGATGTCTGCTTGTCTCCTCCAGAAACAGCTTCTGCAGACACTGTGTGATGTTCTGAATGTTTATAATATTTTTGCGGCAGACAGACGCGAGTCGCTTTCTGTATGTCCAAAACTTATGATTCAGTAAAAGCAAATCGACCGCAATGTGCGGAAGTCTCCATTTTGGCGCTTTGCTTTCGTGACTGTCACCTAGCAACAGCCGTAAACAAAACAGCAGCTCTATGACGCAAGCGTACCGGGGTTCAGAAGGAAAAAAGACAGTGTGAACACAATCCAACTGAGAAGGTGGCAAGGGAGGACAATCAAACTTGGGTACGGTCCAGGCAATTGAACAAGTGTGAAAGCACCCTTAAACACCGCTGATTTGCCATTGTATTCACCAGTGCTCAACAGAAATGACTGTGATTGGCCGCGAAGGTCATCAGTTCACTGCATTTCACCGATGTTTACCGAGTGCAAACACAGACCGCTTGGCTAAAACAAGGTTAAACTTGTGCTGTCAGTGAAAATCTAATAGACATCTAGAAATAGTCGTCAAATAACCAGATTAGACAGACTTTATATGTGTAGTCATTAATTTCTGTTTATTTGATGACTTTAGTCTAGTTATGGCCTATTCTTAGACGTCTATTAGATTTTCACTGACAGCCCAAATTTAGCCTTGTTTTAGCCAAGACGACTATGTTTAGACGTCTATTAGACATCTTTTAAAAACAAAAAAGCTTGCTAGGTTTTAACAGATACAATTTTTTGAATTATTATTCCCCTTAACATGACACTGAACAAAACAAAAGATGATTGGTTGGTTTGCATGTCAGTCAGATGGCCTCTGGGTAGCCCTTGGTCAATGAAAGCAGCAAAAGAGTCCAAACATTCTGCTGTGAGACTATAGGTGTCATTTGAAGAAGTTTCTCATAACACAATAGCAATGGAGACATTTTATAAGAGAGAAAAAAAAAGATTTAGATTAGGTGGATTATTACCTACAATACTTTGTAGGAAATAATGTTATGTATCCTTTTTGAACTTCTTCATTGTGTCTGTAGCTTACAAATGATCCTCTACTGCAGCCAGTGACAGTTTATATCCATTTAAGCATATTTAAAACAAGAGCTTTTACAGTGCTGGTTCTCCATTAACGATGAAAAGCTAGAAACACCTCTGAGCTAGCAGGAGAAATAAGATGAAGTAGCTTACATGATGTATGCATGTACCTAACTCGAAAACGCTCATAAGCACAACCATTATAGTTGGCCTTTTGGCGTTTCCTTTTGTTGAGAGAATTTTCTGCAACTTGGATTGTTTACAAAGCAGTGCTTGATGACTCCTGAAAATAAACCATCAATTTGCATTCAGCGAAACAAGGTGACGGATTAAAGCACTAATGAGTAATTTATTACAGCCAAAATACTCAAATGACAAGAAGCGCTTTCCAGATGGCTATATTTGAATTGCCTGGGCTTATCTTCATCCTCCCATGGTCTCATGGAGTGAAACACCTCATTTGTTTTGACTCACTCAGTGCTGTCTTCCAGCTTGCCATGCTATTTGGCATCACGCTGTTTACTTCTGGAGGAGGGCATGGGTGAGTGGCTGCTGCTGCTTGACACATATTAGTCCTTTCCTCCTGAGGTTTGCATTGAGCTTTGACGGCTTGCTGTGTTCTCTCGCAGGGAAGAGACACTCCGAACATTTAGGCCTTTGTATATTTGCAGTCTAGCGTGGGTCACACTAAGTTGCACATTCCCAGTTAATCAACACTACTTTGTCAGTGAAAGGCTATATACCCTGCCATGGACCTTAAGGTTAATTCTGTTGCAACTAACTCAATAAAGTGAATGCATTTAATTTAGTTGTTGAATCTGATTCAATAGATAAGGGTTATGTAGGTCAATAGTTGTAAAAGAATGAGGTGACGTGAAATGGATCTGACCTTAACCTTAATCATAAACCGATAGCCAAGCAACAGTGCTGTATAGACTATGTACAGAATAATGTACAGTCCGCCGGGTATTATTGTGAAATAGACCCGAACAAAGTGGTAAGGGGTATTGTATTACCCTGAAGGTGTTTATTTTGCAATAATGACCAGATAACTGTAACTCATTCTGCTTATCACATGGCTGCTCAACAAATAAATAAGTGGAAATGAAATATTGATCTTAAAAATTGATCTTATTATCTTAAAGCATCCTCTTAGGGAAAAAAAAAAAACACCACAACAATGAACAAAACGATTAGCCTAGCGACAAGACAGACACTGGAACAACATCGCAGTAATATTGAAATGGGAAATCTTTAAGGTCATTTTCCCTACAGTCGAGGTAAAAGATGGCCGTAATTGGGTTTAAATGAAGCGAGTCTGCAATGTGATGCAAGAGACATGAAACTAGTGCCGGTTTTAGTTGCCTGATTGAGTGATCTGTTATGCAGCGCTGCCACTGGCATTTTTTTATTTAAAGGAAAAATTGGATTGCTAAACTTTGCAGTTGACCAAGAAAGCAAGTTTTCTGGAGAGCCATGTAATATAACGTGACCAGATTGCTGAAATGGAAACATTTTCAAGTTAATTAGTCAAAAATTAGATAGGCTAATCGGAATGTCACTTCCAGTGCATTTTGTATGTTCATGAAAAATTTGTATAGTGAAAATATTATAATTATAAAAACACATTTTACAAGAAAATATCAAAACAATTTTAATATACTTAACATTGTTGCACTTTCTGAGCAGACATGATTGTTTCAAGTGTATTTATTCGATTATTCATATGGAAGTGTATTTTCACTCATGTACATAGAATTTTTTTTTTACTCACTAAAAGATTAGTACTGTGTGTGACAACCTTGGATACTGTGACAGTCTCCTTTGATGACTGATATTAATAGAGCTATGCTCTTGTCCAGGTTATATGATCTACATGGCTAAAGTAGTGGTGGGCGAGTAATCAATTGCAGCCCTCTTTGTTGTGAAAATAGTCAATATGTGATTTCTCTAGTAACCAGAAGCAAAATGTTGCCGCTGCTTTATGCAGTTTTTGCAGGTTTGTATGTGGACATACCACTTCAGTCAGGCCAGGACACCACAAAACTGGACTCTCCACATAGGGGAGAGTGGGGCACAAAATAACACTTTTTTTGGTTTTGGCCAAATAATGAACAAAATAATGGGGTTAGACAAACCAGATTTTTTTTTTACCCACAACACACAAGCCTTTTCTACAAAAGAGCACCTAAAGTATGATTGCCAGACCTATGGTTTCTGCGCTGTATTGCTAAAAGTGCCAGAAGTAAAAATGTTACTATTTACCCTACCAGTGGGGCAAGTTGTAACAGACAGAGGGGCAGTTGTAACACATGCTTAAAAAAGCAGATTTCACACAATTAATTTAAATTTATTTTACCCTAAATAGTAGGTATATGTCATCAGTAGCTTTTTTTATTCTACACAGTATGTTTATTTATTTATTTATCTATTGGATAAACACATTTGAATTTAGGTGCATTATCATCCATTATTATACAATGCATTTATTTGCATTATTCATTCATTCATTCATTTTCTTGTCGGCTTTTTCCCTTGCGATGTCGCCACAGCGGAATGAACCGCCAACTTATCCAGCACGATTTTACGCAGCGGATGCCCTTCCAGCCGCAACCCATCTCTGGGAACTTCCACACACACATTCACACTCATACACTATGGACAATTTAGCCTACCCAAATCACCTGTACTGCATGTCTTTGGACTGTGGGGGAAACCGGAGCACCCGGAGGAAACCCACGCAAACGCAGGGAGAACATGCAAACTCCACACAGAAACGCCAACTGACCCAGCTCAGCCGAGGTTCGAACCTGCGACCCAGCGACGTTCTTGCTGTGAGGCAACAGCACTACCTACTGCGCCACTGCGTTGCCCTATTTGCATTATAAGCAATAAAAAAAAAAAATTCTATTAAAAATATTTTCTATTAAAAAACGTTTATTTAAAAAGTTCTCAACATTACACTCAAAATTCAACAATTATTTTACCCCACTCTGTCATGTTTTCCTTAAAACTGGCTAGCAGTCACTGTGTGTTTTACATCTTTCAAAATGGTTCCATCTTTTAGTCTAGAAGATGGTAGTCACAACAATATAAGATTTTACTTGTATACTTTCACAGATTTTTTTTAAACACTCTAAATCAGAGATGCCCAAAGTAGGGCCTGTGGGCCAAAGTTGGCCCATGGTAACCATCCTATCTGAAAAGAGAGTGAGAACATTTGGGAGGAGGTTAGGGCGAATGCCTTTGACAAAAAAAATCGTCATTTTGAATTTAACATAAACTTTTACTTTTTAGTTTCATAGCTAAGCTGAAATTTAATGATTCACTTAAATGTCGTTCATTGTTGCTTGATGTACATCTAACATCTGCGGACAAATCAAGGTAAAAACAGCAGCAGCTCGATTAGTGTATTCAGCATTGAACTCCATTGTGTTATAAATAGGGTTGTTTACGTTTTTACTGTAATAAGTTCATTATCAAATGTTAAAAATGAAACTGCATTAGTTAATATGATATAAAGCAATGCTTTCTAGTTTTCTTATAGATATTATCAAATAAATTAGGAAATTTCCCTTAGCAAATTTACAGTTTTGTATATATTTGGCCCACAGCCCTAAATCAAGCCTGGTTTTTGGTCTTTTATAGGAAAAAGGTTGGGCACTCCTGCTCTAAATTATTGGTTAAGCTAAACACTAATATAATACATGTAATATCATCCAAAATCTACCTAAAACAGTGAAGGTAATAGGCTATAGATTATTATTTACCTTTTCATATATGCAAATCTATCCCCTCACAGTTTTATTAGTGCCCTAAACACATAACTTCTGTGGTTTTCACATGCCCCTTGGGTCTCACACAAAGATAAGCATGGCATACCATACGGTCCTAAGCATACCAATTGGCCATCTTTAAAACAGTTTCCACTGTGCTGTGCCATGGGCATTTCTCTCTCGTTAAATCAACATGTCTTTACTTTATTCTATTATTGCTATAAAAATCTGTTCAGGAGAAAATGACTAAGTCTTGCCTAAGGTGACCTACTCATGTGCTTTTATGTTAGTCGTGTCTCATTTTGCCCTGATGTGTTTCTCAAACCTGCATGGTTAGTTCAAATCTGAATTCAGCGTCATGAACCGATGTGATCTCACAGCAATTGTAACTTTTTGATTTAGTGGCCAATTCATATTCATATTCAGGTCTCATTCATACATTTGATGATGGGTAGGGTTAGGGGTGGCCTTAAGTGGCATGCCTTCTTTTAAAAGCCATATGTTTTTATATAAGTTGTGTGAATGTATTAAATTAGCTATTTTTCAGACAATACTGTATGCAAAATAGTTACATTTCCTTGTGAGAGCTGACAGGGTTTAACATTTAGCTGTTGTAGACTACTAGGTTGTTGTGGGCACCAGTGGTACAATTGTAAGAGATCTGGGAGACTTTTGACAGTTGGATGTAGCCAAAATAGGCTCACACTTTGTTAGCGTGTGCGGTGTAACAGGCGTGACTCTTGACTATTTTGACAAATACAAACAACATAGGCTCATTCTGAAAACGTAGCGCTATATACATTTCTGGAGATTGTGAATTATGTAGCCAGAGCTATGTATCGCAGCATTTCATCTTTAAAAATAAAACTACGGGGCAGTATGACGCCGTTCCTATTCGTGCTTACCAGCTGACCGCTTACCTTTGTATGGATGGCTTTCTTGCAGTTATTAGTTTGTCCAGTTATCTCGACATGTACGTCGGCAAACTTTAGACGCATAGAGGAGTTGACCGCGACGACAAGGCTCGATTCTGGTGAAGAACAGTTCCACAAAGCAGGTAAGACAAAAACAGAAGCCAAAAAATAAAAGAAACAAGTAAATAACAGGGTGAGAATGTGGTAAAATCTGAAAACTTGGTAAGAAATCAGGCGAGGGCTTTGCTATTTCTGGATTGCTTTTGAAAACTGTTGGTTGGGTTTAGGCAAGTGGGTGGGCGCTGGCCAATCGGTGCTTTTGAAAACACTTTTGGTTGGGTTTAGGGAAGGAGGAGGGTGAGTCAGTCGATCGGTCGGTCAGTCAGTCAGTCAGTCATTTAGTCAGTAAGTCAGTCGACATCGGTCTCTGATGAATTTACGCAAGAACAGCAGGCGCGAATCGCACTAGCGAGAGAAATTTGAGATCTCAAAAAGCATACATAGCACCCTCTGGTGGATTCACGAAAACATAAACTGCAAAAAACCTACCTCCTGGGACGTATTTGGCGCTCTCCAGAAATGTATATAGTGGTAAGTTTTCAGAATGAGTCTGGGTTGGACGTAGCCCTCATATCATATCTCTTCAAAACTAGATTAAAGACCTATCTTTTTAGCAAAGCATACACTCAGTGCAGTACATAGCGGTATGACGCATGATGTGCCCCACACATGATTTTGTTTCTCGTTTATATACACTATGAACAGCAGCTACGCTAATTATTCTCCTTATTCTGTATTTCCACCTGGGGTACTCATCTTGAGGCCCTCAGACTACGCAGTGCCACTGACGCGATCCAAGACCAGCGACGAGATGATCCCAGGGTTTTCTGGACCAGGCCGTATCCTGAGCAGCTGCTGTGGTGGTCATCGTGGAGTGAGTACATGAGACTGACTCCTGTGATGCTCCAAGGACAGACGAGTCTTCGCTGAGGTCCAGCTTCCTGCGCCTAGACTGCAGCTCTGCACAAGACGTTTGGCCATAGGAGAAATGGTCGTGCCCAACTGAGCCAGGTTTCTCTCGAGGTTTTTTTTTAAATCTTCACTTTCGCCAATTGGTAAAGTTTTTTCCTCGCCGCTGTCGCCACTGGCTTGCATGGTTCGGGATCTGTAGAGCTGCGCATCGATGGATTTGCTCTTCAGTGTTTGGACTCTCAGTAGTGATTATTAACCCACACTGAACTGAGCTAAACTGAACTGAACTTAATCTCTGAAAACTGAACTGACACTGTTTCAATTCACTATAATCTTCCATGTGAAGCTGCTTTGACACAATCTACATTGTATAAGCGCTATACAAATAAAGATGAATTGAATTGAATTGAATTGAATATCAAGCAACACAATTATTCATTAAAATGTACATTTTTGCCTCTGGATCAACATGTCCAAATCTTGTCCTATATTTGCCAGCTACAAAACAGATTTTTAAAATCAAGCCTACCAAAAGCCCCACTTACCTGTATCAGCCATAAATTACCAGTGATGTAAGAAGCCGGGATGTTGGAGGCAACCTTTGTTTGGTGATACTGATATTGCAGTCTGTGTGTAATGAGGTCATTCATCGTCCTTTGATGCAGCAGAGCTGGGCGGCCTGGGAACAAAAGGTGGCTGGCGGCAAACCTGACTCATAATGACAGAACAGACAGAGTCGTCTCGGCTAATGGCAGCCTGTCATGATTCTGATGATTTCTGCAGCTCTATTTCACTGGTTTTGTCCCTGAGCAGTTTGTCTGCATGACGAAGTGCTGAATGCATTTCTGATGGATCGCATGTTGTTGTTTCGCGTTTTCCCCCCAACAGAATGTGAATGACTGAATGTGACATATGCTTGGGCGTCTCTTTTCTGTTCTGTAATTTTGTAGACAGTGCGATTATTTGGTTCTGATTTCCGAAATTAAATTCTAATGTAAAACGGAGCACAGCCGTCAGGCAAGCCGGAAGGTTTCTGACAGTTTGAGACAACATTTATCATTTTACTTATTTACAATTTTTTTTTTACTAAGTTTCAATTATTAATACTCTCACTTTATATACTAGCAAACTGGGGGTCTGTAATATTTCGCTTAGTGACATTTGAGGTGTTTGACTGAATGATTACATGAAAATCTTTATGGATCCCATACTAAATCTGTTCTAGCTCCTGAATAGTAAATCATCCGTCTGGCCGAAAGATCATGCTCACAGCTCCCCACAAACTGTCAGGCATATGCTTCACTGGCCAAGGACTCAATTGGGTATAACAACTGTTGTCGTGTTTGTCCAGTGGGATATGATGCCTTCAGAGAACAGCCCAGCACTGCATACAACTTCATTATGGGCATAAATAAAGCCTGAGAGGACAGTACTTGTGACTCTCGGACAGTTGGACCAAAGAACAGAATTTGCTGCAGGTGGTGTTTAATAATTCATGGACTTGTGAAACTCCCTATAAGTTGGGAGAAATTTTGCTGTGTGGTAAAAATCCATCTGTTTTATAAATACTTACACTGGGGTGGTTAAAAACAAAACTCATGGAACCAGGCTAAGTGTCTGATTGTTTTTGTTTTGGTGGCACTATACAATGTCCAATCAAGTTCCTCAAAACATACCATTTTAAGATCATTTATACGATGATTTGCCTAATTACTGTAACTTGCCTAATTGACCTAATTAACCAAGTTAAACCTTTACATTGCACTTTAAGCTGAATACAAGTATCTTGAAAAATATCTAGTAAAATATAATTTACTGTCCTCATTGCAAAGATGAAATAAATCAGTTATTAGAGATAAGTTATTAAAACTATTATGTTTAGAAATGTGTTGAAAAAAATCTTCTTTCAGTTAAACAGAAATTGGGGAAAAATTTACAGGGGGCTAATAATTCAGGGGGGCACTACCTGACAAAAGTCTTGTCACCTATCCAAGTTTGGAGAACAACAAACAATAGCTTGACTTCTAGTTGATCATTTGGTTTCAGAAGTGGCTTATATGACAGGCAAAGACCTCTAGATTACACTTATTTGACCAAAAAAAAATATGATCATGCCTTGATTTTTAATTATTAAATTAGGACAATAAGGTCTGACTTTGCTTAGACAAAAGTCTTGTCAATTAATAGAAATATTGTACAGTATAGAATATAAAGTCGTGGTGCAGTGGAAAAAGAGTTAATATTGTGTATGACTCCCATGAGCTTGGAGGACTGCATCCATACATCTCTGCAATGACTCAAATAACTTATTAATAAAGTCATCTGGAATGGCAAAGAAAGCATTATTGCAGGACTCCCAGAGTTCATCAAGATTCTTTGGATTCATCTTCAATGCCTCCTCCTTCATCTTACCCCAGACATGCTCAATAATGTTTAAGTTTGGTGACTGGGTTGGCCAATCCTGGAGCACCTTGACCCTTTTGCTTTAAGAAAATGATTTTTCCTTCCCCAAACTTGACTGATTTCTGTGAGAATCTTGGGTTCTTCTGCAGTATTTATGATGATTTGGATGCAGTTCAACAGATGATTCATTGGAAAAATCTACCTTCTGCCACTTTTCCAAATGATCAATTAGAAGTCAAGTTATTATCGTTTGCTCTTACAACTGGAATCGATGACAAGACTTTTGTCAGGTAGTGTATATACAGTATGAAATATGAACTTGTACTGTATGTCATGTAATTTGCATATATTGCAATATATCAGATTTCTATCTGGGTCCTCTTCTTTAAAATATCATTTTGTTTACATCAGATTCCTCAGAGCTATTGAGCTCTCCATTTGACAGTTTATGACAGTCACAGAATAATATTGATGCTGAGTCTGTCTGACCATTTCCCCTCCAAATCTCCTCCATATGGTTTCAATATGTTTTGAGGTCTGCAGTTGCACCAACTTGTATGATCCACTCTCCGACATTGTGTCTCTGGACCAGAGTGTGCTCACAGATGGTTTGTTTGACACTAACAGAAAACCAGACTACATTCGCACCAATGGAAAGCTTACTTACACTGTTCAAATGTTTATCCCCTATATAGTGCACTGTGTGCTATTTACTGTATGAAAAAAAAGTGTGTGAACAAGTGATCGATATCTGCTGTAACTTTAGCTTTAGTCTATTTATAGTGTAGGGGAATGGATGCTTTAGATTGTAGAGTATTTGATTGAACAGAAAATCTGATGAGAGTGCAGAGTGATCAAAATTATTGATCCATATTGGCAACGCCAGGCATGAGAGACTAAGTTTGAAGGCATAATGAATATGTAGCAATTTAAAGATAATCTTAAAGCTAAGATTATATTTAAAAGCCAAATAACTTAACTCAGCCTAGTAAAAATGTTCAAACTGGTCTATATAATGGTAGTGAATGGTGATCAGCAATAAATATATGCATGTATCAGTGTCAAAATACAAATATGTACTTTCTTCTCTGAGATAAATGCCTGTATTGGTAATGTATTTGATATTTTTGATTAAACAAAACAAAGTGCTTTGGGGAGCGAGTTAGAGTGAACTTTGAAACAACACAAATACAAAAATGTGTACCAAGACTTAGGGCTATGGTCTGGTTTGAACCCTATTTCATATCTCAGAACACTTTAAATGCGACACATGGTGCATGGAACCATTTAGCTAAACTTTAATTGATTGGATGGTTGGTTGGTTGTTTGTTTGGCTGATTGACTGATTGATTTAAATTTAGCAGCTGATCAGCGATGTACTAAACTTCAATCACACCAGTGTGATCGTATGCTCCAGGGACCAACCTAGATTGATCGCACTGCTAGGATTGTACTCTGAGTTACAATAACAGTTTTTTCCCTTTTTATTTACAGAAACATCACAGGATGTAGTCAGTCGATAAGCTAAAGCTACGTGAAAAGATGGATGCAGTACTTGTGAATAGGTATACTCTACTATTGGATACTGTAGGTATAGGTATAAGATAAATATGAGATTGGGCAAAGTGAGCATCATACATTCTCTTTAATGTATTACATTTAATATACAATACACAGTATTTTTGAAACACATTTAATTTAGGCTAACACTGTCTGTTTTCCTTTAGGGCCCTATTTTAACAATCTAAGACCCAATCTCAATTCTACCCCTGATGAATATGGCCAGGGTGTAAATGAACAATACAGTTAAGAGCTTATTGCCACATTATATTGTTATGTTAACATGATATAATTTCCTTCAGTGATTTCCTGGTGAGAAATACCAAAAAATAACTACTGGAATAACTACAGCAGTCGCCATTGTCATACTCATATGAAGTAAGAGATCGTGATGACATATGATAATGTGTGCAGGTGTTGTAGTGGTGTCCCATTTCTTAGGGGTAAATTTTGAAGCCCTTCCCCTTCACACTCTGTTTCAAGGGCCAAGGGGGAAGGGGTAGGGTTACAAAAATAGAATTGGGATTGGGCCTTAGTCTGCCCAAACTCACTTTTACTAGTTCAATGGTTGTTGAATGGTCTTAAATGTTTGCTGTTCTTATTCTTGAAATAATGGGGGTGTTTTAAGTGTAATGTGCCATACACCAATCAAACTATTATCTCCCATTTCATTTAAAAGCTATGACAGAGTCGCTATTTGCATGGCAGAATTTGTTGGAGCAAAGGCGGAGTGGAAACAAAACTGCAAGGATAAAACATGTGAAAGGTCCCATGCAATAGTATACTCTGTACACTTATACATTTTTAATATTTGACATGTTTGTGTGCTGCTGATATAAGTGAAGTGTACACACAATGTACACCTGCCTATAGGTGTATATTACTAACATGCTCCTTAAATAATCAAACAGATGCCATTGACTTTAGACCAGGTTTCATTTGGTTGCACAACTGACTCTGTTTCAATTCACTATAATCTTACATGTGAAGCTGCTTTGACACAATCTACATTGTATAAGCGCTATACAAATAAAGATGAATTGAATTGAATTGAACAGTCTATTTCTGTTGACTAAAAATGGCAATGTGCCTAAACACACCTGGTTTTCAGACCAGCATGCCCACGGGCCCACAAATGGGTGCAAATGCATTTGCTATTTAATATGGTGTGGGGTGTGAAAATGAAAACTGCTGGGCTAAAATTTGCAAAGAACACTTGCGTCTTGCATGGTGCTAGACTGCACCTGGTGCATGAAAGGGCTAACAGTCTGATTAATCAACTGCTTTCAGAGTGGTTCAGCATGTTTATGTAGACACACCAGGTAATTTCAGAAACCATAAAAAGTGGTGGTCTGAGAATAGTTTATTTGTTGGTTCGTTTGTTAGTCCATTTGGTCTGCTTTCCATTTAGGGTGTTTTCACACATGGTTCGATTGTCCCCCCTTGTCACCTTCTCAGCTGGTTTGTGTTCACACCATCTTTTTTCTTCCTGAACCCTGGTACGCTTGCACTATCAAGCTGCGGATTTGTGTACAGCTGTTGCTAGGTGACCGCCAAAAAAGCCAAGCGGCAAAAGGAGACAGGAGACGTCCGCATATCACGATTATGATCATGATTAAAAATAAAAAAAGAGCCACTTGCATCTATCTGCCTCAAAAATTATGAAAAATGTTCAGAACATCACACGATGTCTGCAGAAGACCTTTATTGGTGGAGACAAGCAGACGTTGTCACTGTTTGCACTAGGTCAGTGCTGTTTGTCGCCAAGGTAGGTGATACACAGACATACATGAATGAACATTATGTAAATTAAAGTTTGTTGTACAGTTGGTGGTTCACTTCTGTTTTTGGTACCTAACCAGAGTTCGCAAGAACTGTACCCCAGACCACCTCTTTCAGGCGGACTTGGATACGGTTCATGGGTGTGCACCCGAGTTCAGAAGACATCGTTCACACTAGTTAAATGTACCATACTCTGACGTCAAACAAACTTGTGTGCGGACCAAAAGTGTTAGTGTAAAAGCACCCTTAATTTCAACATGTACCTGGAGGCTTGCCATACCTGCAGCCATGTTTCGCCACTCCTGGAAACAGTGCATATTTTTCACCACACGCTTGTTGTACACCAATGCACTTGTTCATACTTGGAAAGATGTATGTATTAAACAACAATTATCCTCACTACATAAGAACATAATTGTGCTTCTTTTGTTTTCTTTAGGGGTGCTTTTACATCTGTGGTTCTGTTCGTTTGGTCTGGACCAAGGGCAACAAATGATTCATTGTAGCATTTCTCTGCCGTTTTTGGGTCCTTTTCACACCACACTGATTGCTTTGGTTCGAACCAGTTGAAAAGAACCAAAATGCAGTCATGTGACAAAATCCACATCACTCATTGGCCAGATGAAGTTGAACGTATTTCCTACACTGCTTTTCGATTGGTCAGACCTAACGTGCGGGAAAATGTCAATGGAACTCCCGCAAGTAAAAATGTTGCTTTTACTTTTACTGTGCTGGCTGATTGTATCCGTGGTCATAGTATAATAAATAATTTGTGTACATCACTTTAGACAAACTATACATTTCAAGAATGAAGCGTGGCTGCGGGTGGAAAAAAAAATGCTTTATTGCTTTGCAAACGGCAAAGGCGCATCGCAAACCACTTTAGGAGAAGGCGTTAATTAATTTAGCTAAACTGCGACATGGTCATCTTCCGGAAATATTACCAATGATCCATCAGGTAATGTATTTCCCTTTCTCTCTCTCTGTTGGTAAAGCGCTGTCAACAAATATTTTTCCTCCACATCCCATAATGCACAGTGCATCAGACTACAGCAGCGGGATTAGTCCAAAAAGGCGCAGTACCACCTCTTCAAGTAGATCTCGCTATGCATACTCGAGTGCGATTGATACATTCACACCTGCCTAAATGAACCACACAAGAGGGAAAACAAACTCTAGTGCGATTAAATCTAACTAAATAAGGAAGTATGAAAACATCCTAAACAAATAAATCTGGGCTAAAAGAACTTATGAAGACATTGTTTGATGTGTGAAATGTCAGATCATGGCAACACTGAAAGGACATTTGAGTCCATTATATTGTAAATTGTGAATGGTCTTAGGTTGCCTTTGGCTGGTTCTACTGAAACTGTTTGATTGAACTGCTTGATTCTTTTAAAACTGCATGCTAAAGCTATAGATGAATTACCAACCTACGTCACACATGACGTCACATGGGTCCCCGTTTGCAAAAAAAGACCGGTTGTAATAGCAAACATGTTGTGTTGTGCGGTAGGAAGGTAAATTCGAAAAATAGAAAACAACTTTTATCGTACACCACACTTCTTTCATGCCAACTGCAGACGTCTTTGACTAAAAGGGAGCTGAATGGAGTAACGACCTGAATAAAAATGCTCATCTCTGCAGTGCTCATGTTATATCAGGTAAGTGCACGCTAAGCTGAGTCATACACATTACTCGTTTTTGATTGCAGCAATGATTTCAGCAAAAACAGTTAAATATGGTGAATTAAACTGCGGACACTGAATGCTAAGAATGAAATGTAAAAGTGTAAGTTCACAGACTCTGCCGTACAGGTGCAGTTCGCTGTCAAAATGCAGTGGTTTTGCTTGTTGATGATTACCCAGGTCTTGTATAGCTCCGTCTTCTTTCCTTGTTTTTGGCTAGGCCGGACCTAAGTTTTTAGCACTACATAGTTTTGAATCTGGTAATCATGGAACATTATTTCTTGCACATGACCACACAGAACAAAATTGTTGGCATCTAAAGACTTGTAGACCTTTAACATCTCTCTTGTAAAATCACTTGGAGTTTCAATAAGATAGTTGTATATTTGGGGCCGGATGCTTGGCCATTTCATCTTATCCAATATCCATTGGGAGGGTGCTTTGGCAAATAGACCTGTCAGACAAACGCCGCTCACTTTAGCGTTAATTTTGCTGAATAACTGTGCTTATCACTGGGTGACAAGCTGTTATAACTTGCTGAAAGCATTATGTAAATAATATATATAATATGTAATCAATATAACTTATTTCTAAGACAACAACAAACTCTGTACCGCATCGAATGTCATTCCCTGGCTGTTAATGTTAGCGCTCCCATTTTTTTTTTCTGCAACCTCGCTGTGCGTGCATCCTGAATGTTTACAAACTGGTAATTCATCTATATGTGAGTCATATAAAATTAACTATTATGAGTATAGTGGCGACCCCAGATTAATAAAGGGACTAAGCCGAAAAGAAAATGAATGAATGAATGAATGAGTATAATTTAATGTATTAGGAACAAACATGGCATAACTATACACAGTAATATACATTCATCTATTTAAAAGTTTGTTTTTAGTTCATGGTGATAACTTTTATGTTTTTAATGGATTGAAACTTCCGTTTTTTTTATTAACCAGAAATATAATGATCCCAAATGGCATGTTCCACTTGTAAAAGACACAGGGGAAAACACTTTATTAACGCACCTATTTAGCTGGCACATACCGTATATGTTTGTGCTTTCACATCTTCAGGTACTGATAGAACTGTGTTGTGTGTCTAGCACTGATGACACAAATACCGGCTTGCTGTGTGCTGGTTAATATATTATGTTCTAAAATGGGTCTTCATTGTACTGTGAATTTATGTTTCTGAATCGAGCAAAGCTAAAAATAGCATGCATAATGTTTTCATATGCTTGTCATCACCTGATGCCCCTGTAGACAGAGTAGATTTGTTTTATGATGGCGCTGGGTATTACATGCACCCCAAGCATTATGTATTTTAAAATTAGATTGCCCCAAACCATGGAACGGCTGCTCGGAAAATAGAAATTCTTCGGAGTGCATGCAAAATAGAACAAATGTGCCCAAAATGAACCCACAAGCATCATGAAGACTGTTTCTTGGAGACATCAAGGAGGAGAGAAATTGATTTCCTTTTCTTCAGCCAAGACTCATTAAAATAAATGGCAGGATCAAAAAGCCAAGTTTGATTAAAGCCACACTTTGATGTAGTCATTTGCCACCTGTGGTTGTGTCCCTTCCTGAGAGGTTCAGGAGACAATTGGGAGAGCAGCGAGGAAGATGGCGTTTTCCTTTGAAGCACATCTGTATCGACCACATCCCCCAAAGTAAGCCCATTTTCTTCCATCACTGTCACTGTCAGGTGTGAATACTTCAGGACATTTTCAGCTGCAGGACTTTTTTTGTTCTTATTACCCATTTGCAGGGTTTACAGCATTCCAGGGACTCTCGGGAGAATGAGCTTATTCCTTAAATGTCAAAATGTCCTGTGTCAAAATGGCCTCTGCTGCACTACTGACATCCATAATGTCATTCATCTGATTTCTGTTCCCTGAATTATTTAAAAGAGAGGGACGCTGAGAAATATTGCTAAATAAAATAAATAAATGAATAAATTCTCAATGCTCTACCTTTACTGCCGAGCCACTCTAAATTCAAACATGGGTGTAGGAAAGCACTGTTGCAGCACAGGACAACTAAATTAAGCTCTAAATTAATGAAAGTCCGCAAAAGATTAATTTTCTGACAAATAAATGCTTTCGAATTTTCAAGTTTCACTGTACAGTTTAATTCTGACATGCTCCAAAACGTCTGAAAATTTCAAGTGTGCTTTTGACTTTGCTTTTAAAGACACTTGCACACATCTTTAAAGTTGCTGTATATAGTATTGATATATAGAGTGTTAACTGTGTACTGCAGTATAAAAAATCTAAATATTGAAGGACAAGGGTTGCCAGATTGACAGCACCGACAAGAAAAAGTGCAAATGACAATGGTCTCCGTCTACAATATATATTGTATTTTGTATTTTGTTTGTATGTGTTGTGGATTTTTACAGTATTAATCTGGAAACATCAAGCGATTCATGACGGTTAAAATTATAATGTGATAAAATAAATACCTAAACATTAAAATAACCCATGGCTGCGTTTGCGCACATTTGACCCATTCACGAGTTACTTTCAAACTGATGTTTGTAGCATCTCTGACCCAGTTCATTTGTCTTCTGGCTGCTACTCTGGACTCTCAATTATGGATTTTTTTGCCAACTGGCATCCCAGATTGTGTAAATACTGTTGGGCAGTGGGCGGGATCACACAGACCAAAACTTAAATGAAAATTCCACAAGCCACAAGCATAACCGGCTGTAGCATTGTTTTTCAGAGAAACAAATATGTGAACTTTTGCTTTCCCAGGGTTTCCGCGGGGTCTTAAAAAGTCTAAAATTTAAAAATCGAAATTTAAGGCCTTAAAAAGTCTTAAATTCGCTGTTCTAGGTCTTAAATATTTTTGCACAGGTCTTAATTTTCCGATGTCTATGTAACACTACATCTAATGCTCATTTAAATAATTTTTTGTTGCGGTTGTTTGGTTTTCGTGGTGTTGTAGTTCTTAATTTCACTAGTCCAATTGTAATTTGCGGTATTACAACTACAAATAAGGCCGACATGCAATAGCCAATCAGCTTTCTGCTATTGAGCTCAGTGCGTGCGGCGAATGTGACGTCATCGCTCTGTTTGCGGACGTTCGCTTTAGGTGCGCGCGACATGATTTCGGATGCCGGAGCACACGTAATGTTTTGAGACTCGAGTGAAGAGTTCGCGTGGAGCCGCGTTTGATTTGAGTTGAATATGAAACACTTTGAAGAGATTTTGTCTGAAACAGGTACGACTGTACACAAATCTTTTTATGATCTGTCCATGCGTGATCATAAAGATAACCAGATGACCAATAATTATTGGCTAGGAATTGCAACAGGAGTGGGAAAGGAGGAAAGTTTTTGTAAAAGTTTGGAAAAACTTGAGGGATAAGTTTGTTAAAGCAAAAAAAGAGGCCAAGCAAAAGTGGGGACCCAGGTGGTTTTAATATTATATTACAGAATATGTTTTTCCATTATTCATAGGTTTTACACTGATGTATGTATTACAATTTTGAATTTAAAACAATTTACAAGTTACAAACTAAAATGAACAAATTATGTCTTTGATACAGTTGAAGTCAGAATTATTAGGCCCCCTTTGAAATTTTCTTTCTTTTTTAAATATTTCCCAATCAAAGGAAATTTTCACAGTATGTCTGATAATATTTTAATATTTTTTCTTCTGGAAAAAGTCTTATTTCTTTTATTTTGGCTAGAATACAAGCAGTTTTAAATTTTATGAAAACCATTTTAAGGTCAATATTATTAGCCCCCTTAAGCAATATATTATTTCGATAGTCTACAGAACAAACCATCATTATACAATAACTTGCTTAATTACCCTAACCTGCCTAGTTAACTTTATTAACCTAGTTAAGCCTTTAAATGTCACTTTAAGCTGTATAGAAGTGTCTTACTATATCTAGCAAAATATTGTGCTGTCATCATGGCAAAGATAAAATAAATCAGCTATTAGAAATGAGTTATTAAAACTATTATGATTAGAAATGTGTTGAAAAAAATCTTCTCTCCGTTAAACAGAAATTGGGGAAAAAAATAAAAGGGGGGCTAATAATTCTGACTGTAACTGGAAAGGAATGTATGAACATATCAGTTTACAGTGTATTGTTTCACAATTTCTAGGCTTTATTGGTGATAATGGTCACGAATGTTGGATCATTATTGCCTTTTTAGCTTATAAGTAGAGGACAGAAACTAGCCAGACAGTAATGTGTGAATTGTTGAGTGGGCAAAATAAAAATAAAAAAAACATCAGTAATTTTAGTAAGTGTACTTCTTTTTTGTTTTTATTCTTGCCATAATAAAAAATATAATTGTAGAGCAACACAAGTTCTGTTGCCATTAATATTTAACTTTAATAGGTTGAACTGTCTGAGATAGGAACAAAAGCAATTAAGTGATGCATCATTTAGATTTAAAAAAAAATAATTATAAAAAATCTTGAATGGTTATAAAAATATTTATAATAAATTATAAAAATAATAAAAAACAATTATCTTGAATGATATTAATGATATGACCTAGTTCCAGAAACGTTCTACTTCTCTGTTTATCCGTCTGATTTTACTGTCTGTTTCTTTTGACCATCCCCTGTCATTTAAAAGAATATCTCAATGGCGAATGCGTCAAGTATAAAAGCCTCGTCCGTTTCGTGAGGTGCGCGATGTAGCACCAGGCGAAAGTATAAATCAGACTTAAGATGTTTGTTTGTTTTTTCTGTAGTTCAATGGTGCATCTAACCTGTCTTTAGTACTGTTCAATTTTAATACATTTATTTTACCACTCATTTTGTGATTTTGTATTTTCTCTTTATGTGTATGTGTGTTTTTGATATTGTGATATGGGTCTTAAATTTAATACTTAATGGTCTTGAAAAACGGCAACCCAGTGGCGCAGTAGGTAGTGCTGTTGCCTCACAGCAAGAACGTCGCTGGGTCGCAGGTTCGAACCTCGGCTGGGCTGGGTCAGTTGGCGTTTCTGTGTGGAGTTTGCATGTTCTCCCTGGGTTCGCGTGGGTTTCCTCCGGGTGCTCCGGTTTCCCCCACAGTCCAAAGACATGCAGTACAGGTGAATTGGGTAAGCTAAATTGTCCATAGTGTGTGAGTGTGAATGTGTGTGTGGAAGTTCCCAGAGATGGGTTGCGGCTGGAAGGGCATCCGCTGCGTAAAATCGTGCTGGATAAGTTGGCGGTTCATTCCGCTGTGGCGACCCCGCAAGGGACAAAGCTGACAAGAAAATGAATGAATGAATGAATGGTCTTAAAAAGGTCTTAAAAAAAGTCTTAAATTTTAACGTTATGATATCTGCAGAAACCCTGTTTCCTAATCTCTGCAGACATTTTAAGGTATTTATGACACAACTGTGATGTTATGTAGCAGATAGTGCTTAATTTAACCCTGCACCACTCTTATTAATTTTTAGATTATCTGCATGATAATCATTGCTACTTTAAGTTGACTGTTTTTAAACAGTCATAGTTCATATTTTTTGCTTGTGTAAAGGTGACCTATAGGGCAGGGGTGTACAATGATAAATGCTGCTGTCCTGCAGCATATGAATTCAAACGTGTTAGAATTTAGAGTGGCTCTGCAATAAAGGCAGAGCATTAAGAAATTATTTATTTATTTTATTTAGCAATATTTCGCAGTGTCCCTCTCTTTTAAATAATTAATGGAACAGAAACCTGATCAATGACATTATGGATGTCAGAAGTGCAGCAGAGGCCATTTTGACATAGGACATTTTGACATTTAAGGAATATATATATGATTGGCTAATAGCCATGCGATATTCTGCAATAGCAGCACTCGAACAGCTTCTGTATTACTCCGCCCTCTTAGAGTGACTGCAGATCAATGAACTCACTGCAGTTTGACAAATATTGCAGCTGTTAGACAACATAATATACGTTTGAGGCTTTTAGGCAAGAATGTAGTTGTTTAGATTGCAACAGTTTATTTATAAGGACAGTGCCTATATTAAATATTTATAATTCCGGAGATACAGCGTGTCAGCATCCATTAGCCTGTCATACTGAGCAGAGAAAAGACCATTGACGTTCCACCACAAGATAGCGACAGAGACAGCATAATAAAGCCTCAGAGAAGAAAAACTCAACGTAGCCTCTGGTGGATTTACATGAAAAGAGTAGGTGCGAATGGCACTCGCGAGAGACATTTGAGATCTGAAAAAGCATACACAGCGGCCTCTGGTGGATTCGCGAAAACCAAAACAGCAATAAAAATATAGCTTATGGGATGTACAGTTGCAATCAGAATTATTGAACCCCCTTTGATTTTTTTTTCTTTTTTAAATATTTCCCAAATGATGTTTAACAGAGCAAGAAATTTCCACAGTATGTCTGATAATATTTTTTCTTCTGGAGAAAGTCTTATTTGTTTTATTTCAGCTAGAATAAAAGCAGTTTTTTAATTTTTTAAAACCCATTTTAAGGTCAAAATTATTAGCCCCTTTAAGCAATAGATTTTTTTCAATAGTCTACAGAACAAACCATCATTATACAATAACTTGCCTAATTACCCTAACCTGCCTAGTTAACCTAATTAACCTAGTTAAGCCTTTAAATGTCGCTTTAAGCTGTATAGAAGTGTCTTGAAAAATAGCTAGTCAAATATTGTTTACTGTCATCATGGCAAAGATAAAATAAATCAGTTATTAGAGATGAGTTATTAAAACTATTATGTTTAGAGATGTGTTGAAAATTTTTTCTCTCCGTTAAACAGAAATTGGGAAAAAAAATAAAACAGGGGGGCTAATAAATCAGGGGGTTGAATAATTCTGATTGCAACTGTATTTGCCGCTCTCCAGAAATGTATATAGAGGTACGTTTTCAGAATGAGCCTGGGTTGAAATGTAAAGAGACATGTACATACAGAAGCTCTTTAGGAGGAGAATTACAATTGTAAGTTCACTTGAAATCTTGTTTCCGAGACTATCTAGTCAGACCAGCTTAAACTTCCTATTTCCAGAAATTACATCAACACAGGAAATATTCATGGCCTCTTAAAACCTTGAGCATGTCTTGCCAGGTCAAAGCAGGCAATTTTGTGAAAAAGCAAAGTGAAGTGGAGACGGAAAGTTTACTTCTACTTACACCATTAGATCTCCTTAAGAATTTATGTTTGCTCCGCCACTCTCTGCATCGCACCCACAAAGTCATAACGTTTCTGCAGAATGATTGTGGCTCTGTTATTGTCTGTCTGTCTTAAAATCAGCTTGTTCAGAGAATATATGCAGCGAATATTATTTGATAGTGTCACTTAGGAACTGCCAATTCTGTAATGCACTGTTCTATAACATGTAGTGCTAATTCTATCAGAAAAACATGACTTGTGCCATACACCACACAACAGCTCATTTAATAAGTCACACCATTGCCAGCTCTGCGTTGGTGTTCCATTGGAAGATTAACACAATGTCTAGGACAGATCCACAGTGGATCACACACACTCTCCCACATTGTGGCTTGATCTGGTTGCACCGTGCCCGAGATAAATCCCTCACACGCACGGTTCCGTCGCTCTCCGTCTTCCTCCTCTGCCCTCTCACTGACAGGAATATCGAGGCACCTCTTCAGTCTGTTTGTGCTGCTTAACAACCCCTGTGCCTCGTGCTCCACATCAGCCTTCACTTCCACCCCCATCAAATCTGCATTTGATTATCCCCCCCCTCCCTGTAATCTCACTCTGCCTACCTGCCGCGCCACCACCTCGCGCTTATTGTTTAGTATAATGGTGTGGGGACTTACAAGGATTTACACCTGATTATATCCCGCAGGGCGAATCCCCCATAGACTGACCTTGCAGTTTACTATTGCGATTGGCTAAGCAGACTCAACCCATTCGGCCAAATTCCTCATCTCTCTCTCTCTCTCTCTCTCTCTCTCTCTCTCTCTCTCTCCATTGGCTGTTGTTTATCCACCCTGCCTGTTTACCTCCATGAGTCATCCGTTTGTCACATTGCAGCTCGCGGTTGCTTTTGACTAACGCTGCCTTTTGCATAAAAGCCCAGCATTAATCGCCGTGTTCTGACAGGATGACAGAGGACTAGAGACAGGTTTCACAAAGGTATACTCAGATTTCTGGGACACCCCCCTTCCCACCCCCCATGCTGGCATCTCTCTGTCCCAGCTCCTGCTTCCCGCTGCAGTCGCTCTGATGAACAGCAGAATTAAATTTCATTAGTTACATTGTCCCTGTTTTGAGCTTTGTGCCGCTTCTCTTTTCCTCCCCCCCTCCTTCTCACTCCTTATCCCTCTCTGCCTGCCAGTCTTAAGCTCCCCCCCCTCCCTCACTCCCTCCGTCTCCTCCATCTCTCCATCTCAATGCGCCACAGCTCCTCCCTCCACCTTGCTCAGCGCCGACTCCTCCCTCTCCATCTTTCTTCCCTCACTCGCGCTCCGGCTCTCGCTCTGCTGGGTATGGCATGTATGTGAGCGGGTGCACTCCTGTTTACATGCATGCCTGCATCTGGGACAGACTCTCATGTATTCTGTGGACTGTAGCTGCTCGTGCTCCACACTCTGCGAATTTCCTGGACCCCTAGTCTGCGTGGAGGATCTGTGTGGCGTTTTTGTTTTTCCACTCACTCATGAAATTCTTCAAAGGCCTCCTGTGTGCCACCCTGCCACTCTGGAGCGATTCGGATCTAAGCTGCACTCCGGCAGAATGGAATTGCCAAATTTAGACTCCACCGCATGACGTTTCTGGTAAGAGCAGTTTGCATTCAGTGCCAGATAAGCATTTCGAGAACTCTGAGATCCTGCAAAGGGCTAAAGAGAGGGGGGGAGACGAGACTTGGATTTTCACGGGGGAAATGTGCTTGAGAGGGATAGGGCACAGGCTCGGGAGAGAAAGATGCTGAATAATGCTTCTGAACCGGACACGGGACCTATTACTGTGGATTGTCATTGCACAGGGTGGGGGTCATTTCCTACAAATGAATAACTGGCCGTGTGAGAATTCATAGATATTTTCACCTGCACCATGTTTCTAAAAAAAATCTCACCCCCCTCATATTCCGAGTATTTCTCAGTGGCCAGGTTATGATACGTGTTGTCTATAGTGAATTTATGCAAGACTTCTGAATGTATTTTTAGTGCTGTGGTCATGGTTTATTGCTCAAGGCTCTTTCCTTTGCAGGATGCATTATGGAGGAAAATAATGTATTGCTTTCGATGTGTTTGAGTCTTTAATTCACAGTCCTCATTACAGAGCCTCTTTTTCTCTTCTCTCTCTCTCTCTCTCGCTTTGCCTTTTCTGTTTCTTGCTCTCTTTTTCCTCTCTCCCTGTTTTACTGCTTGGAAGCAACTTCCTCCGCAGCTAATGTGGCGTTTAAAGGAATAACAATATTACACTTCATTTCTTAATCTTGGCAGGCTGTCAAAAATACATTAAGAGGAGTCTTACTGGATACATCAAAGATTCATGCTATCTCAGTGTTCTCATTTCTACATCCTTTACAGCTGTCAGATCGCTTTATCCATAGCTTATTACATAAATGTGCATCAATAAAAGTCTATAAATACAGGGGTCATTCATTTATATAATTCATGATCAGATACACAGGCCAGAAATGAGGTGTGAGCCGATTCAAATTCAACACACCATGTGCTATGCACAAAAAAAAAAAAGTCCTTCTGCTGATTTATTTCACAGGGTTATCCATCAAAACACAATGAATCTGCAATATGCATATAGGCTTGTGTTGGGTAGGAAGACTGGAACATGAAACAACTGCATGGCAACAGTATCCTGGCCACATTCTGAAGATGGTTTAGTTGCCAGCGGAGAAATCCAGGCCAAAACAATCCAGCACTGAACGGCGGTACAAATATAACAGCCTATACGTTGAGATATGTTCCAGTGTGCTGGCGATTGTGTTAAAAGGCAATCTTCCCATTGAGCAGATTCTCAGCTGGTGGTAATAGCCATTATGATAATGCTGCAGTCTGATAACAAACAGCAGATGAAACAAGATAAGGCAGTGCTACAGGAGAACTGCATCGCCTCACGCTCTTGTGCCGAGCATTCACACATAGATTAGAGCCTGTGCCTGTCAGTCCTCGTGTTTTCACAGCTCTTGCGAATGATGCAGCTCAGGCAGAAAAAAGGGGCCAAATCCCCCAAATCATTGAAATTCAGATCCTTTCCGATTGCGAGCCCGCCACATCCCTCGCTGCTTTCCTATTCAATCTTTTTGATACGCTTTTTTAGGCACTCAGTGAGGGCCTGCTTTCGGCCACGGTGGCATAGATGCACAGACCGGGTGTGCGTTTGTCCTCATTGTGGAGGGATGTGAGAGTCGGACGCCATCAGCGCAGCGGCTCGTTTCTGTCACACAAAATGAGGGACTATTGAAATGGGCTGTACATAGCGGGTAAGAGCGAGGGGCTGCTGTGAGAGGCGACCGAGTGGCATATCAGACAGCGCACACTCACTCCAGCCTCCCACAAATGTATTCAGAAGGTCACAGAGTCGCTTCACTGCAGCAGACTCTCCCATTAAAATTTAATCATAACAGCTTTATGTAAAAAGTCAAAAATATGAGACCAGGCCCAAGCCTCACTTTCTTGCCAGCTCGTTTCTAAGGCACGCGAATGAAAATGCCGTTCATCTGCTTGAAGCAGTGCTATCTGTCGTTTTGGAGAAGTTGCCTTCATATCTCTATTGATCATCTGGGTGGCAGCTGATGGCTAAATTTGCGCCTTGTGAAAGGTGAGAGGAAGATATCATCGATTGTATCAGGCAGAGTAATCAAATTATTAGCCTCAGATGGAGTGCTGGTCAGAGGAACAATGCTAGCATAATTCAGGAAGCTCGAGAGTGATTATCCCGTGGCTAATTTTGCCAGATAAGCCCCTTCCTAATAGAACTGTTGATAAAGAACTCCAAGGAGCTCGGCTAGAGCTAGATTGCTTTTGGGATTACGGTCGTCCTATATTCAATCCACATTTTCACTCTTCTTTTGTTTCAATTAAACCCAAAACAAAGAGCCCTGTGTTTAAAAGAGGAAGAGTGCTTGGAGTAATTACCAGCTTTGCCTGCTGGTAGCGGTGATTTTAAAGTGAATCTCGAGAGCATTAATGAGGAATGAAAAACACTTTATGGAATTATTATTAACCGTTGCCGGAAAGCTAAGGGGAGGATTGACATGGGACCGGGCCCAATTAGACTTTGCGCCATGACAAGAACCTGACAGCAGCAGTAGCTTTGCAAATATAGATAGAGCATGAGCTGAAATAACCTATATAATGTTTCAGCAGGCGGATGGGTGGGCACATGTGTGATACAGGGCTCAATCCACTATAGATTTGAGTCCCTCTCAATAATTAAAAATGGCCAGATTGTCCCCTCTTGGGAATTCTTGCTTCACCTTGTTTCAGCACTCCATTGTTTAAGTGACAAAAATTTATTTCGCCTCAGCTGTCTAACAGCTCTCATAAATGTCAGATTGATGGCCAATCAGCTTAAAGTAGGTGGGGTTTACTGTTTCAAGTCAAGTCAAGTTGGCTTTTATTGTCATTTAAACAATATACAGTGCAGTACACAGTGAAACGAAACAATGTTCCTCGAGGACCAAGGTGCTACATCAATTCAATTCATGTTTCTTTCTATAGCACTTTTACAATGTAGATTGTGTCAAAGCAGCTTAACACATAAGTTCTAGTAAATTGAAACTGTGTCAGTCCAGTTTTCAGAGTTGAACTTCAGTTTAGTTCAGTTCAGTGTGGTTTAATGTTCACTGCTGAAAGTCCAAACACTGAAGAGCAATGCATTGATGCGCAGCTCCACAAGTCCCAAGCCAAGCAAGCCAGTGGCGACAGTGGTGAGGAACAAACTTCACCTATTGACAAAAGTAAAGGAAAAAAAAAACACTGAGAAGAACCAGGCTCAGTTGGGGACGACCATTTCTCCTCTGGCCAAACTTCCTGGGCGAACAACATTACAACATAAATTGACAACATAAATTGACAACATAACACAGGACTACACGCTACTATAAAACGTTAGAAGAATGAAATCAAATATGATAAGATAAACTAAATTAAAAATAAATAAAGAGTGCAAAGTGCGGTTTACGGCAACATTGTTTACAGAAGCAATGCAAAAATTCCAGTGAGATCCTTTAAAAGATGAAACTGAAGTAGTAAAACATTTCATTTCTGACAGCCATTTTAGCATAAAAATATTAAACAGTAATATACAGACTACCATTTTTTCTCAAATTTAGTTTTTAAATAAAAAAGTATGATGTAATTTACATGATCCATGTAGAATACACTCTTCAAATAATAATAATAATAATAGTGGATAGCACGATCGCCTAGATAGCAAAAAGGTTCAAGCCCCGGCTGGGTCAGTTGGCATTTCTGTGTGGAGCTTGCATGTTCTCCCCATGTTGGCGTGGGTTTCCTCCGGGTGCTCCGCTTTCACTCCCAGTCCAAAGACATGCACTACAGTATAGGTTAATTGAATAAGCTAAATTGGCGGTAGTGTATGAGTGGAAATGCTAGCGTTTATGGGTGTTTCCCATTGTTGAGTTGCAGCTGGAAGGGCATCCTCGGCGTAAAACATATGCTGGATAAGTTGGCGGTTCATTCCGCTGTGGCGACCACTGATTAATAAAGGGACAAAGCTGAAAAGAAAATGAATGAATGAATGAATGAATGAATAGTGTGAAGAACATTTCCATAACCTTTTTTTTCTTCAATGTAGCAAGTTAAAGCAACAATTGGTATTAATGCATCCATGAGGAACCCTTAACATTCATGGACACTTTTCATTCCACAAAAGGTTCTTTAGATCAAAGGTGTAAAACTCAGCAGCCCTGCAGAGATCAGTTCCAACCCTGCACCAACACACTTTCCTGGAGCTTTCAAAAAAGCCTGAAGGATGTAACTAGCTGGATCAGGTGTGTTTAAATGGTTGGAGCTAAACTCTGCAGGGCTGTTTTTGACACCTCTGATCTAAAGAACATTTTTCCCCTACTGTAAAGTTTACGTGGATGTTAAAAGTTCAGATTTTCTGCATTGGATCATCACAATAATGAGTATGCTTAAATAATGGTTCATTAAAAGGCAAACCAACAATAAAGGTTATTCTACAACATTTATTCATTCAGTCATTTTTTTATCGGGTAAAGGTCTCTTTATTAATCTGGGGTCGCAGCAGCGGAATCAACTGCCAACTTATCCAGCAAATGTTTTAACCAAAGGATGCCCTTCCAGCTGCAACCCATCACTGGGAAACATCCCACCCTTTTTCACATACATACACTACAGACAATTTAGCTTACCCAATTCACCTGTACCGCAAGTCTTTGGACTGTAGGGTAACTGGAGAGCACAGAGGAAACCCACGTCAACACGGGGAGAACATGCAACCTCCACACAGAAATGCCAACTGACCCAGCCAAGGCTCGAACCAGCAACTTTCTTGCTGTGAGGCGACATTGCTACCCACTGCGCTACCTCGCCACCCTTATTCTACAACATCACTGTGAATATCTCTTTTTAGTTGTGGAATTATTGGTGTCATTAAAGAACCTTTATTTTTAAGAGTGTAGTTATGAATGTGCTGAGTTTTGTTTTCGTCGCATTAGGCATACAAATGAACTGTGTGCAAAATACTACTTGATTACTTCCCAGCTAGAATTATAGTCCTAGAATTTGCTTCATTATTCTCTTCTTCGAGCCATGGTTATGGCCATGCTCACAAGGAATGGATGTGTTTTATTGTTAGTAGCGAGAGACAGACACACAGTGCATCTGTTTCATTTCCAGTCTTTGAAGGATGCTTATTTAAACTGCAACCATCACATATTGCTCCATCGGCAGTTAGTCAGAAGACCAATATTCGGGTGACAGGTCGTAACTAATTTCAATCTCAACCATGCTTGGAATTGAAACATTCATGTCGTTTACTCAATTTATGATTGCATGAAACTTCCAGGCCACCAGTCATCTCAAAGTAGGGTCTGGATCACTTGTTTTATGGCGCTTTTCATTTTCACTGGAATTAAAAAAATACTTTTACCATGCAAGCATGGCAAGTTCTGAAGAGAAGTCATGGGGAATATGTATTCACATTATAAAAAACACACTATAGTCTAGTTTCAGAATGCTACTCTCAATTCCATATAGTGTCCATATAATATTCCTCTCCATGCAAAAGTCCCGCTTTGACGGTTTAGTCATACCTTTTGTTTGAATGATATAAATTTCAGAGCAGTGCTTGACATTTTTGCTTCAATAAGTCTAGAGTTTCTAGTGTTTCGACATCAAGGTTCATGTTAGTTTTTCCTTTAGTGGAATGTAGCTTTCCAAACCTTGGGCTTTGATCTAAATCTTACTGTCATCAAAAAAAACAAGATCAAAAGAGTGGAGTCAAATGGAAGCAAACAGTTGGAAGATATGTCTCTGCTTTGAATGCTGCATCCGTAGGCTTAAAACCCAAGCTGATTTGGTATACAAAGTTGTTTGTGTGGGGTAGGAAGAAGACAAATGTATGGGGCAAGCGGGGCTGATTATTGATTTGGCTCAGGTCCTCACTGATTAACTGCTGTTGTAAATACCGATAAAGACACCTGCTTATGTTGTGATGAATGGTAGCAACTTGATTTGCCACTCACAACTCGAGCAGTCTTAGCACTTTTTTTCAGCAACCTAGCATCTAGAAATCATTGTAAACAAAGTATCTCATTTTCACTGCGCTTTGAATTAGGTGCTAGTCAGTACAACAGATAACAGATTTCCAGTCATAGCTTTGGCAAAGATTTGATTTTGATAAAGGTATGTCTTGTTATAGTTTTAAATCTGCATTTTGGCCCAATGCAAATTCTATTTTTGAACCCCTTCCTCTTCCCCTTGGCCCTTGAATCAGAGTGTGAAGGGAAGGGCTTCAAAATTTACCCCTAACAAATGGGACAGCACTACAACACCTGCACACATTATCATATGTCATCACGATCTCTTACTTCATATGACATTGACGATGGCGACTGCTGTAGTTATTCCAGTTGCGTTAATTTTTGGTATTTATCACCAGGAAATTACTGAAGGCAATGATATAATGTTGTCATAACCCAGGGGTGCTCAACCCTATTCCTGGCGATCGACCTTCCTGCAGTTTTCACTTGCAGCCCTTATCAAACACACCTGCCTGTAATTATCAAGTGCTCCTCACGTTCTAAATAATTGGTTCAGGTGTGTTTGATCAGGGTTGGAGCTGAAATCAGCTGGAAGGTCGATCTCCAGGAACAGGGTTGGTCACCCCTGTCATAACCATATAATGTGACAATACGATCGTAACATTACAGTGCATTTACACCCTGGCTATATTCATCTAAACACATGAAAACAACATTAATGTTACAATAGACACTGTAAAAAGCTAATTTCCAGCCACTAGACTCTTCTGACAGGGTATTCGAGTGTCATTGAATGTCAGTATGTTGAGGGACTGCTATACAGGAGTGATTATTTTAGATAGACAAATTTAGTGGTTTTTATTTTACTGTTTTTTTTATAAAAGCATGACGGTAAAACACAAATGTGGTTATGAATATATTAAAACATGTGTTTGTTTGTTGTAAAAATTCATAATAATGACAACAAATACTAATTTGTGCATCTCCTTAGTTCCGTGTGCAGCCATGCTGCCATTGTAGATGTGTGTATTCTGTATAATTTTCTTACCCCTGGGTTTCAAATGTGGTTCTGAAAAATCTCTCTTTTGAGGGGTATCTTAGCCCTACCCCTTTTGGGACACCTCTACCCCTTCACGTGAACGTGCAAAACGAGGGGTAGGAGTAAGGGGAAGGGTTAAGTGGTAGAATTAGAATTGGGCCTTAACTGTAGAGCAATGTCAAGTAAAAAGAGGTGCTAATGTCTGACTTAGTGGCGGCTGTGCATTAATATGAATTAGTTATAAGCTTAATTTAAGCGATGAAGTGCTGAGATTAACCCTCTGTTTGAAAAGTTACATTTGTTAGCATTTGTTAGAATGTATTTTATACAGATAAATACAAATTTGGAAATCAAAAACCAATCAACTTTCTAAACATAATAGTTTTAATAACTAATTTCTAATTACTGATTTCTTTTATCTTTGCCATGATGACAGTGAATAATATTTGACTAGATATTTTTCAAGATACTAGTATTCAGCTTAAAGAGACATTTAAAGGCTTAACTAGGTTAATTAGTTAAGTTAGGGTAATAAGGCAAGTCATTATATGATGATGGTTTAAAAAATATTGCTTAAGAGGGCTAATAATAATGACCTTAAAATGGTTTAAAAAGATTAAAAACTGCTTTTATTCTAGCTGAAATAAAACAAGTAAGACTTTCTCTAGAAGAAAAAACATTGTAGGAAATACTGTCAGTGGTGGAAAGAGTACTGAAATATCATACTTAAGTAAAAGTATCATTACTTGCCTAAAATGTAGTGCAAGTAGAGTAAATATTACTCAAAGTATGAGTAAAAAGTAGAACTTTCAAAAGTGCTCAAGAGTATTACGCTGTAAAAAGCTGATGCATTTACATGTAATTTGTGTTAAATTTGTGTGTAAACGTAACATTCTGTAGTGCATTTAGTTATTGTCCAGCAGCACACAACGTCATAAGATGTTAATATTAGGTTAGATGTAGGTTGTGATGTCAGGTGACCAAAATGTAATGTCTACCCAGTGTTTAAGGATTTAGGTTGTGTTAGAAAGTGACATCGAGCCAACATCCTTAACTAACATCATACTGATGTCAAATACTGACATTTATTCGTCAGGTATGACAACCAAATTCCAACGTCAGATAGACATCATACGGCACGGCAAGTTTATTTATATAGCACATTTCATACACAGTGGCAATTCAAAGTGCTGTACATAAACAGGAATAAAAGAGACAAGTATAAGAAAAAATAAAAACAGATAATAAAAAAAAACAGATAAAAACAGACAAAAATGTGTTAAAACAGGTTATAAAAGAATGAAAAAGAAGAAAAAAACATGTGCAATTTGTCGGACGTAGCACAGTGCTCATTCAGTAAAGGCACAGCTAAACAGATGTGTTTTCAGTCTGGATTTGAACGTGCCTAATGTTGGAGCACATCTGATCATTTCTGGAAGCTGATTCCAGCAGCGAGGGGCGTAGTAGCTGAAAGCAGATTCATAGTCGTAACATCCACACAACATCAAGCTGTAACATCATTAGGCATTGACATTTCGTTGATTTTAGGTTGGATATTGGACATTGACGCCGGCCTGTGATTGAGTTCTGACGTCAACACAATTTTAATTTTCAAACAAAATGCAACTTCACCACGACGTTGGTGTAAAATATCAATCTGACATCATGTTGATGTCTTGTGCATGCTGGGTGTTTAAGGCCATTTCAGTCTTCATACAGTAAACATCCATCTTTTTTTCATCAATGACATGCATCTAAACAGTCTCTGGGTCAATGCATGTAAAAATGTTGGACATCATGGATGCTTTTAATGCTTCCAAACAGTTTGCTGCAATTTTAAATCGCTTATGTCTTGAGGTAGTTCATTATGATGCGATTTACCTTCTAAATGCAATTTGATTGGACAGGAATCACAGGATTGATTTTTCTAATCCCCATAGACAAGAAAAAATAAAGTAGTGACTCCAGGTTGAAGGAAAGTAGTGGAGTAAAAGTACCGATACTGCACTAAAAATGTACTCTAGAGAAAGTAAAAGTACATGTTTTAAAACTACTTAGTAAATTACAATTCCTGATGAAAACGACTCAATTACAGTAATTTGAGTATTTGTAATTCGTTACTTTACACCACTGATTACTGTGAAAAATTCCTTGCTCTGTTAAACATAATTTGAGAAATATTTAAAGAAAAATAAAATCACAGCAGGGCTAATAACTTCAACTGTATATATATTTTTCACTCCACTTTGAACCAAGTGCTAGTCAGCTCAGCAGATAAGTGAAAATATCTAAAAGAATAAAGTTGTTTGCTCTCCACCAGTCGCACAATGATTCTAGTAGACTCCAGCTGTCACAACTGTATCCATAAAACATTTCTTTATATGAAAGTTTTAAATGATCAGAGTACAAATGAATTGAATATTACAGACACAGAGCAAATGGGTCACCCGTGCCATTTCTCAAGCAGACTGGATGAGAGCAGACAACCAATTACCCGCAATTTAGCAGATAACTATTTATGTATTGGGAATATTTAGATAGCTGTTAACCACTGATTTGCTTCGAACTGTGAAATGTGTGCAGTGTGATCGGGGATGCCAGAGAGGGAGGAAAAGAGAGAGCGACAGGCAGAAGGAAAGGGATGATGAATAAATAGATTGCAAGAAGGAACAAAATGAACTCCCTCAGGCCAGTATAGCCAATTAGTTGCTGCACTGTATATTCCCTTTATTTTTTTTGACTCACAGTAGCTTTCTATTAGACTTTTGTGTCTATTACAAAACATGATGCTTAGTGGTGTCATTCGCCGGCACAAATGAATCATTATTTAATCATTCTTGATTATTTTTAAATAAAAATCAAAGGAAAATTAAGCAAAGTCATTACTTCCTCAAAATGGTTTTCACGATTTCTGTCTTGTTTCTCATTTCCTTGTTTGTTTTTCTGCATCTCATATGAGAATAAATGTGATTGCAGCTTGGACTTTTTATGATTTATGAATCATGAATTTTAATTTCACCTCAAATAAACTTTCTAAAGTCATTTCATGCTCTAAGGCGGCGACCTTAGTCGCAATGTTTAATCAGTTTCACTCACTATGGTACAATAAATAATACGTTCTTTCTTCTCAAAATTACACAATGATGAATCACCTCACCATTAACAAATTCCTCTTTCTTTGATATACTGCTATGTTAATAGAAAGAACAAAACCCCTGCTGTTTATTGTCAATGTTTTTTTTTGTCTCCTCCAAATGCATAACTCTCTAGAGATCAAAATGAGTTATTAATTACTATGTAAAATGGGTTGTTTCATTATTATCTAAATGGTCATTTAAATACTTGACTGTAGCACTCATTTGCCTCAACAGGATGTACATGGGGACTGACTATTTACATGTATTCACATTACATCAGTTAATTACAAAATAAATGTAACTAATCTGTTAAATTTATTGAGAACAAAACGTAAAATCACTACCATTACAGTTTGAAAATGTTAACAATAATGTAATGTGTATTTATATAGCTCATTTATTGTGTAAGGCCATACACCCAAAGCGCTTCACAATCATGAGGGGGGTCTCTCCAAACCACCACCAGTGTGTAGCATCCACTTGGATGATGCGACAGCAGCCACAGGACAACAGTGCCAGTGCGCTCACCACACACCAGCTATTGCTGTAGTGGAGAGACAGTGATAGAGCCAATTCAGTGGATGGGGATGATTGGAAGGCCATGATTGGTAAGGGCTGATGGAGAGAATTTGGCCATGACATTAGGGTTACACCCCTACTCTTTAAGAGAAGTGCCATGGGATTTTTAATGACCACAGAGAGTCAGGACCTCAATTTAAAGGGTCACGAAACACCAAAACACATTTTTTGAGCTGTTGACAGTCATATATGTGTCCCACGCTGCTACAAACACTATTAGGACACATATATTGCACTAAAAAGTGAAAATTGGTTGTTTTTGCGTTATTTTGAGCAAATTCGTTCTTCCGGTTTGAAACTAATTTTTGAAGCTGCGTCACGGCCATGAGATACTTGGGTGTAAATCCAGCTGGAGAGTGGCTGTCTGTCTTTTCTAGGAGGTTCTGACGTATCTGAGTGTGCAGTATTAATTCATGACAAAGACGTGCTTCAAACCAATCAGTGCGCTCTATTGTGTATGACGCGAAACTTCATTAATATGCATGATAGCTCCGGAGACTGTTTACCAGTTTACACTGTTCATACGGCAGAGAGACGCCACGTTGTGTTGCCAAAACAAGTGAAAGTACAAGAATTTCAAGACAAAAGTCGTAGGTGTTATTAGTGTGTTGCAACGAAGGTTTTGTTTTCATTTTCCCTTTATGAGAGAGCAGCTGGACTCATGTGTGGATTACAGTGCACGCGACACTCGACAGAAACGCGTTTGTAAGGAACATTTTTACCCGAGAGCTTTTTCTCATCTGGAAATGGTGAAATCCGGATTTGCCGCTCGTCTCCTTTTAATAAAAAGACACAGCTCCAGTTTGATTGTCTGTCTACATATTTGGTAAGTGTTTGCAGTGGACTGCCCTTTGTTTAAATGCTGCTCTCCGAGTGTAAACATGTTAACACAAACTATTCCCGTCGTGCAGGATTTTCGCTGCAATTTGTGACAGGATAGTCTATACACACACGGCTTTCTGACGCTACCTACCGATTACATAAGTTACAGAAAATGCGGAGGATTTTTTTCTCTTATTCGCCGTATCAAATCAGCCTCTGTGTGTTTGTTTTTCCTGTCAAACTTAGCGCGTGCCCAAATGTTAACTCCCTTCTATGCAAAATCTTAGCCTCTTTTCCTCCCCCGACACTCCCACACTCCCAGAGCTGGACACGCCCAACTTTCCTGACTTTTTTCAAAACAGAGGTGTGAAAACACCCTGCTGAGACAGGGGGTTTCGTGGCCCTTTAATGTCTCATCTGAAAGACGACGCTCACTGACAGTATTGTGCTCCCTTCACTTTACTGGGGCATTAGGACTCACACAAACTGCAGGTTGAGCGCCCCCTGCTGACCTCACTAACACCACTTCCAACAACAACCTAGTTTTCCCATGTGGTCTCCCATTCAGGTACTGACCAGGCTCAGCCCTGCTTAGCTTCAGTGAGTAACCGGTCTTGGGCTGCAGGGTAATATGGCAGTGGCATAACACCTAAATATGTTATGTAATATGTATTAATGTGTTGCTTTGCTGCTGTGTATGAGGCATCCTGCCATTTAAAGGTCATTTAGTAGTCACACTCACACACACAAATTCTTTTTTTAATTGTGGTGACATTCTATATGCATAATGGTTTTTATACTGTACAAATTGTATTTTCTATCGCCCAATACCAACTCTACACCTACAGTAATCCCACTCCTTACAAAAACTCATTCTGTATGATTTATAAGCTTTTTGAAAAATGGGAACACAGAGTAATATCCTTATGAGTCACCTTCTCCTAGTAATACCTGTTTCATACCCATGTCATTATAGAAATGTGGGTCCTAATACAATATGTAACACACACTGATCTGAGACACCAGTATTTGAGGAGTTTAGGATGCAGAATTGGACAAATGGTTACTCGATAACTGTTTTGTTCCTGTTTGTGTTTGTATATACTATATTTTTACTATATTTTGTATATACTAAAGTTTTTTTTATAAACTGCAAAAAAATATATAAACTTCATTCTTTTTTTCTTTTTTTCATTCTTCATTTCTGTTTTTTCACAACTGATGCCCTTCCAGCTGCAACCCAGTACTGGGAAACACCCATACACTCTCACATTCATACTACCTATACATTACAGCCAATTTTGTTTTCCCAATTCACCTGTACCGCATGTCTTTGGACTATGGGGGAAACTGGAGCACCTGGTGGAAACCCCCACGAACACGGGTAGAACATGCAAACTCCACACAGAAATGCCAACTGGTCCAGTGACCTTCTTACTATGAGGTGACAGTGCTAACCACTGAGCCACCATATATAAACTTCATTCATTCATTCATTCATTCATTCATTCATTCATTCATTCATTTTCCTTCTGCTTAGTCCCTTTATTAATCAGGGGTCGCCACAGCAGAATGAACCACCAACTTATCAAGCACATGTTTTTAAGCAGTGGATGCCCTTTACACTGGGAAACATATATAAACTTAAATAAACATATTTTAAGCTGATGCCAGTGTTTCTAGTCATAGCTTTGCAATGGTTTGATTTTATGGTATTTCCTGTCATGATTTTAAATCTGTATTTTACTTTATATTATTTAATTATAATAGAGGCAGACAGATAGAATCTGCAGACATTTTTTATATTTCTGCGCAGAATTTTGTAAAGAATCTGCAGATTTATGTGTAATGATTTTGGGTGTATCGTGACTAAAAACTTAATATATTAAATTAAACAATACCTTTTAAAGTTTTATTTAATGTTTACAATGCAAATCCAATTAGATTCACTTATTTAGTAAACAAAGCACGTCTCTCATATAATATATCTACTAAAATACAGAAAATATTACTTTACAAACAGTATTGTAAATAAACCATTTGAACACTTTCATATTAGTCAATGATATTATTAAAATTAATTACAACTTTATAACTTCATTAAAACTAAATAAATATAAATTTACACACATTTACACAAGTAAAAATATAAACTCAATGATGGGCTAAAAATCTGCGGATATCTATGTGCGCAGATTCTGTGTTGGCCTAATTAATCCTTAATTGAAGAGATGAGGGATTTTGAATGTTTGTGTAAGATTAAACCTGCCTGCTTTATAGGTTTGAAAAATTACACGTGTTATCATTTATTAGGATCAAAGACTATAGAATACACAAGAAGTGTCACTCGTATAGTTTTGAGTGGGGAAAAGTGTAACGGTAAATATGGTGAATAAAGTCCCGCCTGCTAGTACCGGAGCCAATCATCGATCGCTATATGGCGAATAAAGCCCGCCTTCTAGTACAGGAGCCAATCATTGACCGCTATATACTAACAATACTCCGGGGGAGGGGTTCGGACCAGACTTGAGTTTCTGCAGATTTTGTGTGATTTGGATGTTTAGAAATGAAACTAAAGAGACAGTTGTTGTTTAATTTAATTGGTGATTCTTAATATGAAATTCAATCGTAAGCTTGGCAAGCAGTTTTGGAGAATTTGATGTTTACCCATTCAAACAGAATGCCCGAGCATACTGCCTGAGAGGCATTTCAAAGATGGGCGCCTAGTGAAATGACTTGCCCTAAAGGGGCTTTGTTAGGATTCACTTTATACTACTAAATACAATGGAAAATGCTTCTTCCGAGTTTTACAATGTTCTTCACACTAAGAAATTGTGTTGCTCACTGCAAGGTTCCTTGGGGGTTCTTTTATGGCATTGATTCCCTTTTTAAAACCCATTTTTAAAACCCAAGTAAACAGTGGTAAAGGAATGTGCAAGTGGGTCACTCCCAAGCTTTGCTTATTTGTCTTGTTTGGTCAAGCTGAGACTCACCGCCAAGGTCAGGACTACTATGGTGAATGGGGAGAGAAAATAAGCAGACTGCGTATATAGATGGTCCAGCGTGATATTTTTTTCTCAAGGTTATCGCCAGGATGAAACGGAGGGGACGGAGTGGGAGAGAGAGCGAGCAGGAAGATGGACCTTTGGGTTGAATTACATTTGTACATGAGTGGGAGAGACAGAATATCATCCAGTGAGCACTCAAACACATGAGCGGTGTAACATGAAAATATAAAATCAATTTAACTGATAGTCGTCCTCTGTGGTTTCAGAGGACGATGAATCTTGATATCGCTGTGACGGGCAGGGTTTGGTCTGTGTAATTCACCCTGAAACAAAACATCAATGAAAAACTATTTTTTGGCAAAGGTAAATCCTCATATTTGCTAAGAGATTCAACCTTAAACATTCATTTCTCTGTGAGGGTCTCTAGCTTAAACAGATAAATAGCTTGGTTTTCCAACGTTGGAGGCAGAATTGATTTTGCCCTCTAGCTTGACAGATAGCCCTGAAAGTAACAAATAGCGAAGAAGAGGACAAATCTTTGAAGCGCAACACTTATTAACTCCATGAGCTTTGGGAAGGTGCAGTAATCTAAAAGAGATCTAGTCCTCCATTAGTTGAGGAAGAAGGCATCAGGCGGCAGACACCTTGTGAAAAAGAAGCCTCGCTAATTCCTCCCACCTGCTGACAACAGATAATTGAAAAGCAGGACTACAGACCCCTTTGAGAATGAACCGGATACGGACTTGTCAATTAACTTGCTCATATTTCATTCACTGATTGAGTCTGGATTGCTCCTGTTCAAACCCGTGCCGTGTTGAATATGAGTTACAGCGGCTGTTGCAATATGGCAAAATAGGGCATTACATTTGAGGGTCCCTCTCTCAGAGGAGCACTATGTTAAAATAAACTTGCGGTTGACACTTTATTTCTTCCCTCCAAGCTCGTGGGCAGGGTTGAATGGGTATGACCTTCCCGTGTTACTGAGGGAAAAGAACAGAGGAGAAAATGTAATTTCCACCACAGAGATCTTAGGAGCGCAACCCACTTTAAACGGCATGCAGCCTGTCGTGTGGATGAATGTTGGGTAGTAATTATTAAACAAAGAGAATGCTTAGTGCGCTTCTAAAATGGGGATGTTGATGCATGCGCAACATTTCAGGCTTTTAATGGAAAGAACTGCATATTTCATTGACCTCTTAAGTGAACAGACATTTATGACAGCAGATATGGTCTTGTTATGGGACTGATTTGACTTTAACACAACGCCACTCTTTATTTTTTTGATAGAGGATATATTCATTTTACAACTAGGAACTACTGTCTTTTTGCTGCCGTATCATGGCTGCAGCAGGCGCAATGATATTACGTATCGCTGTTACCTGGTTACCTGTCTAGGGACTGCGTTAATTATTACACCGTAATGAGAATATGCAACGCAATCTCACGGCAAATCGTAACTTTTTGATTTAGTGGCTAATTCGTATGAATTCGCACAATCTAATTTGTATAAATTAGTACGATTTGCTCATGACCCAATGACGGTTGGGGTTGGGTGTCACTCCTCCTTTTTAAAATCGTACATTTTTGTACGACTGAACTCGTATGAATTCATACGAATTAGCCACTAATCTGACAAAACGTAAAATACTTACGCTTTCTCGTGAGATCAGGCTGGAATATGTATCCTAGCCATATCAGCCTAGAAAGTATCCACTTTTAATTTTTACTATACAATGTAACTACAGGGCCGCACGGTGGAGCAGTGGGTAGCACATTCACCTAACAGCAAGAAGGACACTGGTTCGAGCCTCGGCTGGGTCAGTTGGCGTTTCTGTGTGGAGTTTGCATGTTCTCCCCGTGTTCGCGTGGGTTTCCTCCGGGTGCGCCAGTTTCCCCCACAAGTTCAAAGACATGCGGTACAGGTGATTTGGGTAGGCTAAATTGTCGGTAGTGTATGTGTGTGAATGAGTGTGTATGGATGTTTCTCAGAGATGGGTTGCAGCTGGAAGGGTATCCGCTGTGCAAAACAGATGATGAATGAATGAATGTAACTACAGAAGTGTCAAGCTTTAGGATCAAATGATCAATCAACTCTTTTTTTTTTAAACTATATGAGTGAAATCCTAATGGTCTAATCCAGGGCTTGACATTAACACCCACAGACAGAGGCTGTTTCTCAATTCCAAGAACTCAGAGAACGGACTTGCGTTCTTGTGAAGACTACCAGGTCTTGCCAGGTCACCTCGGAAGAAAGAACTTGGGAGACCGTGAGAACAGAGAACGAGTCCTGTGAGAAATGAGATGCTGCGTTTTCCTGATGGTCACATGACCTTTACACGTTTTAATGGAAAATTATTTAAACATTACAGCATTCATACAATGATTTATTGTTTTTTTTTTCTTTTCAATATATATAACATGCACAAAACCCTTACAAATATACTTCGCACAATACAAGTGAAACAGATTTTAATATGAGAAACACCCTTAATGTATTTATGCCTTTATTAAGATTTTCATGGTGATGTTTACTTTCACTGTCTGAGAAAAATAAGTAATATCTCTTATGTCTGAGTTCAATTCGTATGACTGACATTCGTACTGTATAGAACGTACTTTTCTAACGGTTGAGTCATATGTTTAAATTCAAATGCAGTGCCTACTGAGTAGTAGGCAGTTTTGGACAATTGAGAAGCAGCATGGCTGGCAAAAACAAGTGACGCAACCAAAAGAAGTGTTTAAAACCCATTTCCTTGCGTAAAGCAACCATTTCTGGAAATGCAACTCCTGCGATCGGTTCTCTTTGAAATAGACTGGATGAAAAGCGATGCTCGTGCACCTCTTTCAAGAGCTCGAGATTTAAAAAAAAGAAGAAGTATTTTATGTAAGCAGCAGCGGTTGCAGCTTGTGCTTTAAATATTATTTGAACAGATTATTAATGGGCCTAACGTTAACTGTGCACGCGTGATCATCCTTTCATATCCCACACGGTATGTTAATTACCATCCTTTACAGTAACATTGCTTTAATAAGAGATTAACTTCTCATGTGTGTATAGCCTTTAGCCAGGATTGTGCATAGTTTTACATGACAATAATTTGTTTTAAAATGTTAAATTTAATTTTTTTTAAGAAAAGTGTTGTTGAATAATAAGTGTATGTACATTATATTATATTTTTTGCTAGTTTTTGAAATTTCAAATTATGTAAAATTTGTGGCTAATAAATTATTTATTTATTTATTTATTTATTTATTTATTTATTTATTTATTTTTTTTTTTTTTTTTTTTCGGTGTGGCCAGAGGAAAATGTGGTATATCCTTAATGTTAAGCCCTGAAAAGACATATATAATAATAATAATAGAATGCCAGGGCGGTTGTCATGAAGAGCAGAGTCTCCAGGTTGCCCACCGAGTGAAAGGCAGATTCCTCTAAAGTGCTTAGACTATTGCTGGATACATTGAGAACCCGAAGGTAGTTCAGTCCTTTGAACGAATAAGGCTCAATGCTGACTAGCCGGCCCCCAACTAAGTGAAACGCCTGGAGCCTCAGCAAATTGTGCATTTTGTTGCCCTCCACAACCTCAATAGGATTGAAGGACAGGTTAATAATAAAATTAATAACAGAATAATAACTAATTGCCATGCAACAACATGAAACCACTACCGATTTGCTCATGCTCATTGAGCAAAGTCATACACAAACAGTGAAATTAAGTCATGTGGACATGGCACAAAATCTAAATTTAGTAATTTTAGCATGCAAAATCAATTCATGCATAAAATATTTTCCCAAAGAACAACATTGTGGCTAGTGAAAATGGTGAGTGGCTAGTAATGTTGAAAAACTACTAGCCACAGTGGCTGGTGATTAAAAAAGTTAATGTCGAGCCCTGGTCTAATCCGATTCAATGATCTATGCTAAGCTAAGCTAAAAGTGCTCCAGTCAGACCCAGAGATTGACTCAATGGGTTATGTAATGGTAAAACGCAGCTGTTTAACTCTAGATGACTTGTAAAATGAGCCTATTTCCAAAAACAAAAAACAGAATCTAATACAAGCATGCCACTCTCTTTTCCCACATCCATGACTACTGTACATTTCTTCAAATCAGTCAGTCAAGAAAAGCACATTTCTGTCAGAATGTTTATTGCATGCCAGGGCCGGTTAGTTACACTAAGGTGCCCCTGAGGTAGATCTGCCTTTAAAGACACAATTCTTCTCATAGTAATTCAAGCGGGGGTGTTGACTAATACGATGAGCTATTGACCATGTGAGTGAGTTCACTTTATTGAGAATTACCCCGTCAGTGCAATATTCTGGCAGTGCAACAGAGAGAAGCAGTTTTTTTTTTCTCCCCTTCTTCATACATTATTCATAGTCGCCTGACAGACTTTGATTTGTATGTTTACAGAATGGGCCTTCCTGAGCGATGATTTAATCTTTTAATTGGATAATAAATCCAACACTTTGTGTAGTGGCTTTTCAATTGCCATCAGTTGACCACCGAGGCCAAATTAGTTTTAAAGCATTTGCATACCTTAGCATTTGGGCTAAAACAAAGGTTACAGTGATTAGGAGCAAAGATGAAATTGTGTTCGGAATATATCAATTATATTTTGGGGGGAATATTTGTGCTTCTTTTTTTATTTAAACTATAATGATTTTCAATGCACCCATTGGCAAGCATTTGCAAACTGCAGGCCAAGAAATAACAGCACCAATGTTTACAGTTCGCTTTTTATCAGTGGTGAAACAGGTACACATTTCTGCCCGTACACAGAACCGTTTTCATCCTGTGGGAGTACTGTGTGACACCACAACAGTGAATAAAATGCAAAATTGTAATTTTGGAACCAACAACCTTGTTTAATTAGGAAAACTGTGATCACACCACAGAGACCTACTGTAATCTTATAGTTATTTCCATCTGCTTTTGTTTGCTCGCTGAAAATTACCAAGCAAATTTGTCAATACTTTTTTTTAATGAGGCAGCACCTTTGGCCTGTTCTCTCCTCAGACTAATACTCCCAATTATAGTTAAAGGTCAAAGGTGGTTGTTTGGCAGATATTCGGAAGACAGAAATTTGCATCGCAGGAGATGTCACACATAATAACAGTTTAAACAACCCTGCTATGCCTCCTGAGGCTTGATGCCTGCTTAGCCGGGGAAAATGGTGATAGATTCAGCGTGATTAAAACATCTCGTTCTTGGCAGCTCTGTTTACGTCATGACCTTCACCCTCACACCTCCTCATGCCACACGAGTCGTTTAATCGATGTAGTAATTCTCTCACAGTGCCCCGATCGCTCTGCGGCCCGACTGTATGCAGATCACACTCGATGGATGAACGAGGGATAAGCACCCTTGACAATAACCGCCCTTTTGATCTAGCTGAGGAGCACTAATATCAAATTGTTATCGTTCAAACTACTCACCTAATTTCACACCGGAACTCAAACGAATCTTGCCCGCTTCCGACACACCTGAAGACACTCGGAGATGGAATCGGCAAATCTTTGCATTAAGCAGATGGCTGCACGCAGGCCTTTTCTTTCACCCCCCCTTTTTTTTGCAGGCAGCTTCATTTTGATCAAAATAGGCTTCTGTGAGCTGCTTCTCGGTGCTATGTTGTGTTCTGCTCTCAGTGAACATTCTTCACTCTTTCTGCGTCTTGTAGGTTTCAGGGAAATATATTTATTTTTTAATTAAAACATGTGACAAAACCCATGTAATAGCTGTCCTTGAGATATTATATCACACGTTGAATGAACATTAGTTTTTTTTATACATTTGTGCTAAAATTTTTACTCTTCTGTTGAACCTGCATAATATCATAATGCATCCATTGAGTTTGCATAAATGTATTTGAATTCATTGACGCAAGACGTACTTATTTCTAGGTCATTTTCTCTTGCTTTGCAAATGGGAGCTACTTAAAGTTTACCTAATAAATTATTAAAGCTGGCCTGTCTACTTAACATGATTTGTATTTGACTAGTCCAATTAGTAACCTCATGTCTGATGGAACGCGACTTGTGTGTCATTTTGACAGGTTCTCTGTGTCTAGAGTTTCTTCATGTGAATATTTCACAAGTCTCTTTCTCAAAAGTGACTAAAGCTGAAAATGACTATGAGGTTGAGTTTGCTTAATCTATTTGTTATTTGTATTTGCTTTGTCTTCCAAAGCATCTGGTTATAAAGCCAAATAAATTCACATATGAATTTTTGTAACTATTTTCATTTCATGTTATTTATTTATTTATTTATTTATTTATTTATTTATTTATTTATTTATTCATTCATTAGAATAAACCCCTTACGATATACCATCTCATTTTCAAGGTGGTCCTGCAATTAATCAAAATCACATAATAACACCAGAAGACAAAAACAAAACATAAATTACACAACATCCTAAAAAAAGGGTAAAAAGAAACATTAACAAAAGAGGAAGCAGTATACATACATACATATAAATAGTACAAAAAGATGTACAGATCAGTGAATTAAATCACCATATAAACACTAACCTCCCCAGGAAAAACACGTACAGTCCAAAGTAAAATATGACAGCAAAGTTTGCTTAAACACCTTAAATGATGCAATGGATCGGATCTTAGCAGGTAAATTATTTCAATCTATTCGACCCCTAAACATAAAAGCTCTTTTACCAATAGATTTTTTAAAATGAGGAACAAAAAAGTAAGTCTGAACAGAATGTCTAACTTGATAATTTAAGGAAAAAATACAAAATATTGTTTTAAAGAATAAGGATATTTAAAATTAATACATTTGAATATAAATTGAAGCCAGTGAATCTGTTGTCTTGTGTGCATAGTATGTATATTACCTTGTATATTTTATATTACCTTGCTCTCAGGGCGACGCGGTGGCGTAGTAGTTAGTGCTGTCGCCTCACAGCAAGAAGGTCGCTGATTTGAGCCTCGGCTGGTTCAGTTGGCATTTCTGTGTGGAGTTTGCATGTTCTCCCCGCGTTCCAAAGACATGCAGTTCAGGTGAATTGGGTAAGCTAAAATTGTCCGTAGTGTATGAGTGTGTATGGGTGTTTCCCAGTGATGGGTTGCGGCTGGAAGGGCATCCACTGCGTAAAACATATGCTGGATAAGTTGGCGGTTCATTCCTCTGTGGCGACCCCAGAATAATAAAGGGACTAAGCCAAAAAGAAAATGAATGAATGAATGAATGAACCTTGCTCTCAGCTTTAAATGGATAGTTCACCCAAAACTGAAAATTGTCATCATTTTTTGAAGAAAGCTGGAAACCTGTAATTATTAGTTACAGGTTTTCTGTTTGCTTCAAAATATCTCGTTTTGTATTTAACAGAAGATAGAAACTCATGGAGAAATGAAACCACATGAGGGTAAGTAAATACAGTATTAAGATAATTTTCATTTTTTGGTTCAACTATCCCTTCAACAATAGTTTACAATACAGCATATATCTGATTTTAGTTATAAATATAAAAATGTAGTGAGCTAAGCTATTAGCTACTCTACTTAAAATGAAGCTTAACTACATTAAAAGCTACCTTCTGGGAAATGTAGCAAGCTAAGCTAGAAGCTACTTGGCAAAAATACAAAAATAAAAAAAAATAAACATCTAAGCTATTTTGGTAATTTTCATTTTTTAATCAAGGCAGCTTTAATCCAAGTCAATCATATCTTAGTGATCAATAAAACTGGAATTGAGTGTACATAGTTTTACGTTAAGAAATGCAGTCTTGAATTTACAAACAGTACCGGAGAAAATATTTAACACATTGATTAAATTTAGTTTTCAGTCACGCTCATGTAAAGGTATAATATTAAACTCGTTTAGTTTTGCCTTCATTCATTTTTGTTTTCAGTTGTGACATCAAGCACGAGTCTTCAAACACAGGATTATTTACAACACGTTTTTAAACAATAGTTTAATTTCTAATAACTACTTTTTTTTCTTTCCCATGGTGACAGTCAGTGCATATTTTAGTTATTTTGCAAGATTTTGCAAGTTGTACTCAGACAAAGTCCCTTTAAGTATTCTGTAGTTTTTGATTCAGATTAAAGTGTAATTTACAGACTTGTTAACTAGGAAAGTTAGAATAATTAGTCAAGTTATCGTATAACTGGTTTGTTGTGTAGACAATCAAAAAATACACAGTAAATATTTCTTAAGGAGGCTAATAATACTGACCTTAACATTGTTTTTAAAAAAATTAAAAACTGCTTTTATTCAAGAAATAAACTAAAGAAATAAGCCTTATTATGACTCCAGATTTTTTTTATTTTTTATTTTTTTTATAGGGAATACTGTCAAAATCTCCTTGGTTTGTTAAAGATCACTTGGAAAACATTATTTTAAGTTAACGGGAGGGCAAAAAAGTTGACTTCAACTGCGTCTGTTATAGTTTATAGGTGCTAAAATGTGCCTTGGTGTACTTGAATGTTAGAAATGTCTTATCCTGCTACAATACAAAGTTACTTGTCAAAAAAAATGAACATGGAAGATTATCTTGAGTTTAAGTTATTTAATTAGCTTGTTTATGAAGACTGCAGAGTGATACATGAAAACAATGACTTCGAATAATTGTTTAAGTATTTTGTGATGTATGTTAAAGTGTGCCCCCTAAAAGTACAAGTGGCCCCTGCCCGGCCCCCCCAGTTACTTGGTCTAGAACCGCCACTGGCCATGCTACATTTCAATAGAATATTTTAAAAACAAAGTGCCACTGGGTATCAAAAAGAAGGAGATTTTCAAGTTCATCCCAGATGTGTTCATTTATCTTTCAAAAAGACGTTTCTGAGGCTGTGCTTCTTTATGGGCATTGTTGTTTATGGTTGTTTTCTTTTCCCATACAGTCTTTTACTTTTAATGCCTCTGTTATATCATTAATCAAAGCTCTGAGTTGCCTTAACGCAGCATGTTCCAGTGCAGTAGTCTGTTACATTTTTCAAGCATCAGCATTTTCTCCAGCACTATCTCTTGCTATTTTAAGAACAGGAGCAATATGATTGTCTCTCAGTTCTTTTGCCTTGTTTTTTGTCTTATGGGATGAATTCTGTCCATATTGTGACCCTTTCTCTCTGGCTTTTTTCTCAGCAGGTTACCATCAAAATGGTGGCCAGAGAGGCAAGTGGGCACAGCTACCTGGTGGCATGCTGGCAGCCCATTCTCATCCTGATGCTGGGTACCGTGCTGTCTGGCTCTGCCACGGGCTGCCCCTCTCGATGCGAGTGCAGTGCCCAAGAGCGCTCGGTCGTGTGCCATCGGCGAAAGCTGATCACCCTCCCCGAGGGAATTCCCATTGACACGCGGCTGTTAGACCTCAGCAAGAACCGCTTGAAAGCCATCAACCCTGAGGAATTTCTCAACTATCCACAACTGGAGGATCTACAGCTTAATGAGAACAACGTTTCCGTCATTGACCCAGGGGCCTTCAGCAACCTCCTTGGCTTGCGAACGCTGGGACTACGCAACAATAATCTCAAGCTGATCCAGCTGGGTGTTTTCACTGGCCTCAGTAACCTCACTCGGTTAGACATTAGTGAGAATAAAATTGTCATTTTGTTGGACTACATGTTTCAAGAACTCTACAACCTGAAAGAGCTGGAGGTAGGGGATAATGACCTGGTGTTCATTTCCCACAGGGCCTTTCATGGCCTCAGCAGCCTGGAGCAGCTTACAATGGAAAGATGCAACCTGACCTCTGTGCCCACAGAGGCCTTCAGTCATCTTCACAACTTGCTGACCCTTAAGCTGCGGCATCTCAACGTCAACGTCATTCGAGACTTTTCCTTCAGGAGGCTCTATCGACTAAAAGTCTTGGAGATAGCTAACTGGCCTCTTTTAGAAACCTTGACCGCAAAGTCCCTGCACGGGCTGAATATCACAACTTTGAGCATCACAAACTGCAATCTCACTGCCGTCCCTTACATGGCCATTCAACACCTGGTGTACCTCCGCTTTTTCAACCTGTCCTTCAATCCTATTGAGGTTGTGGAGGGCAACAAAATGCACAATTTGCTGAGGCTCCAGGCGTTTCACTTAGTTGGGGGCCGGCTAGTCAGCATTGAGCCTTATTCGTTCAAAGGACTCAACTACCTTCGGGTTCTCAATGTATCCAGCAATAGTCTAAGCACTTTAGAGGAATCTGCCTTTCACTCGGTGGGCAACCTGGAGACACTGGCTCTTCATGACAACCCCCTGGCATGCGACTGTCGTCTCCTCTGGGTCTTTCGCCGCCGATGGAGACTTAATTTCAACCGCCAGCAGCCATCTTGTGAAACGCCAGAGTTTTTGCAGGGTAAGGAGTTCAAAGACTTCCCGGATGTTCTCCCACCAAATTATTTCACTTGTCAGAAGTCCAAGATTCGAGATCACAAAGCCATTCATAGATTTGTGGATGAGGGGACCACTGTGCACTTCCCTTGCCAAGCAGATGGAGACCCAACTCCCATGATTATGTGGCAGTCTCCAAAAAAGCAATTCATCACAACTAAAAGCATCGGCCGGCTGTCAGTGTCCCCGGATGGCACCCTAGAGGTTAGATATGCCCAAATACAAGACAATGGCACGTACACGTGCTTTGCTGTCAATGCAGGAGGTAATGACACCCGTTTGGCTCACCTACATGTTCATAGCTACTCTCCCAACTGGCCCCATCAGCCCAATAAGACCTTTGCCTTTATTTTGAACCAGCCCAATGATAACGGTGCCAATGGAACTGGTGCGATGGATCCTTTCCCATTTGACATGAAGACCCTCATTATTGCTACCACCATGGGGTTTATCTCTTTCCTGGGAGTTGTGCTCTTCTGTCTGGTGCTCTTGTTCCTGTGGAGTCGAGGGAAAGGCAATGCCAAGCCAAACATTGAGATTGAGTATGTGCCACGGAAAGTAGATGGAGATAACAGCCCGAATGAGGGATCTCACAAGATCAGTATGAAGATGATATAAAAGACTAATCGCCATTGTGTGTGCATTACGTGAATAGGTGTTCTTTACAACAGACTTACATTGAGGGAGGAATGAGGGCGTAATCCTTGCAATGGAATTGTGGAAAGAACAATGTTCTGACAAAAGCCTTTTACATTTTTTTTACAGACTGTACAGTTAAAAAAAATCACACAGGGATCGGGTCCTCAAAGGGAAAGCAGACAGGTCATTTGAAGGTTTCAAAAATCTGTGTATTCGTTCGGGTAAGTGTTGAAAAACATAGTCCTGTTGAAATTTGTGCGAATGCCAGAATCCAGAGGACCAGTATGTGTCTATACCAGTCCTCTCGTCTCTTTTTCTGTACATAACAGTTTCGATGTACATCGGGCAATACAGTGGTTGAATGCAGCCAATCAGAGGTCATGGGTTGTTGTTGAGCCTACTGGAGTGCATGTGCTCTATCTAGATACATGCAAATTTATAGGTCAAATGAAATCACTGTAAATGTCCATTACCAACTCTTTATAAGAGATCAATTTGTTTAAGATGATTTATTGATTAGGCTTGACAATCATTAATATCTCAAAGGTCAAGTAATAATCATTAAATATGGTTTGATGGTGCAATTTCAGTTTTCACACCTTACATAGTACCATAAAGCCAGATGTAGCGTTGAATTTAAAGCCATTTGCTTTTACTGAACATGTGACATAATTATTGGACCTGTGGTTGTAGACACACTAAACTACTATTCCATCTGACAAATCTCCTCAGTTTTATTCACCCATTGGTGAAAAGTTTACAATTTTATTGATTTAGTCATTAAAGTGTCATCAATTTGCCATGCTATAATGCATTCTCTACCAGTCTCAAGAGCCGGGTGATGCTCGCTAGGTAAATGTGTTCTACAACCCTTGAAACACTTACAGTGCTGATTTCGGGACAATGGATGGCTGTAAAACATATTAAAATGACAAGCTTTTATACTTCAATGTCTTTACTCATTTATTTTGCTCTGCTGTGTGAATTAAACTTTAAGAGCTGGTGAGGTGCACAGGAAAATTATTGAGACGCTGCTCTAATGTGCCGCTAAAACCCTCACACAACCCAGTATTTTCTGAAAAAACATCTTTTCTTTCTTAATACTCATTTCAGTGATAGTTGGAGGAAAACATCACAGTGGTAGAGGATATGTGGTGCTAAATCAAAATAAGGTTATAGGTGTAGAGTTTAATTGATTTAAAATGCATTACTGTTGACCCTATACAATCATATTTTCATATTTCATATTATTCTATAAGAGAACTAATAAGAAATCTCTACAGTGTGTGGGTGACAATCTTATATCCCCAGTGTCACAAAGGTTTACACACTTGTGCCATCAAACTGTTGCATGAATGCAATAGCACACTCTTATGTGTGAAAAATGGCTCCATATTAAAACTTCAGCAAATCTATATTGGCTGCTGACTATACCTATACTGTAGGTCATCACAGCATAAGTTCCACACCATAAGGGTATAAATAAAAAGGACAAACAACGGAGTGGTTTAAACACTTAGATAGCGTCTTAAACGCTTTTGTATTAGAAGCTACTTTTTTCTTCCATGAATCCAAATGTCAAGTTGACCATTAACAGCAGAAATAAAGGTTTTTATCATTGAAAATTACACTTTAGAACTAGTAACAAAGGAATTTATTTATTTCTTAGTAAAGACAAAACAGAGGATCTTGCTCACAGATGTCTTTGTGCAGGATTATAAGACCGAATGGCAGGCATACATAAAAAGCAATAATTAATAGAGCTCTGCCTGCATTAATTTGGAAATCCACCAACATTAACACAATAAAGGCCAGAGCAAAGCAAACAATAAATTACAACTGTGCTATTTGTATTATCTAAGAGAAAAAAGATGAGTGAAATTTGCCTTAATCTCAGAATTCATTCATAAATTCATTATTCACAGACCATTATACAAATCATAATTCTTATATTAAAGGGGTGGTCCACAGTATATTAAGGCTAGATTGTGTTTATAAGATGCAAAGCAAAGTGTGCTCATGCTTCATTTGTAAAAAAAAAAAATCACAATTATTTTTATATATCTTACTTTGATTATATACAGCTACTCTGCTATCATGAAAACGATGGTCATATTTCCTAGTTCCTCTAAAAGGCCTGCCCTTAAGATACTCTGATTCGTCAGCTAACATAATGTGCTGTGATTCGCGGATTGGCTCCACATCACCAAGGCACGCCCCTACAAGCACGCGCTTTTGCGCTGTGTAAACAGTCCGGTCAGAGCAGCTGTTAGCAGCGTTAGCTGCCTGAAACAGGCAGAAAAATGAAGAGCACAGAGCTGAACCTCATGCCTGCTTTCTAAAATAAAATCTGACAAGTGTCTTTCACATATATTTGGAATAAGCATTTATAAGTAATAAATGTTCTCATATCTTTTGTGAGTTCATTATTTGACATGTAGAATGCACGGCTGCATAGAGAGACACTGCAGCGCTGGAGAAGATTGTGGGTGTTTACAGCAGTTTGATGGATAAATATGAATTTGTAGCTAAATTGTTAATGGTGCCAAACAGCATTTCCCGTTGTGTACATGCTTTTTTTACGTCTTCGCTACAACATACCATTAACGGTAGAAACTGTGCATGTAATAGATCAAGTTTAACAATTAAAAGTACTTACAGGTTGTGGCTCACAATCCACAGCTTCGTCGGTTGGAGGAGTTTTTAGCTGAATCCAGCACTGAACTGGGAGAGATTCTGGAAGCTGTCCTTTGTCAAATGCTAGCTATATATTTTTTCTAATTATCTGGAACATAATTCAAATTAAATTGTAAGCACTTTTCTCTTTGTGTTGTGTCCTTTGAAGCCCAAATACAGAAACAGAAGAAGCTCTGTGAAATAGCAGCATTTGGACGGCATTTTAGCTTTCTCTGCTATAACATTACAGCGCCTCTGGCCACGCCCCTTCACTGCGCAGGGTGAATGCACATAACTGGAAGCCCTTGTGATCTCACTAGCCTGGATGTATTTTTTTGTAGTCCCCAAATTTGTTCGCTGTAGGCTTTGCTAAGCTAACTCTGTAAAAGCCAATGTCTCCCTTTGCATTGAACTTTGAACGTTTTACATTCAGAGATGTTGTTTATGTTGACACAGCTACATTACAGATCAACTAAAGTTTAAAATATGATATCGTAGTGGACCACCCCATTAAACATTTAACATTATTGCTGTTTGGATGAAATATTGAACAGCAAAATTTTATAAACACCAATACAAAGATGTCAAAGAAATCGGTCAAAAGAATAGGGACCACGCTTTGATACAGTCTTTAATTAATATGACGTTCAAAAAAATGTATCTTTTCCCTGAGCCTGTTCACTCCAGAACAAATAATAGATTACTAAGAGTAAAGTCTGACTGTTAGATATACAAAAAAATAATTATGTTTCCAGTGTAACCACAATAAATACATACATGAGATTCCAGAATAACTGTCCATGGTGTAATAAATGGGATTAAACTACTGCGGTTCAAACTGTACTGACTAAAAAGATCTCAGTATGATGGTGAAAATCTGTACATTTCTAGTCAAACTATCCTTCTGCAATCTTATACCAAAAACAAAAAACAGCAGTTGTAATACCTACAAATGTGGGAGAGCGTTGCTATTATGTGATTGTATTGCATTGCAATATGCAGCAATTAAGTGTTAATGTTAAATCAAAGGTAAATCACAGAATACTTGAAAATGAAATGATTTAATGACAATAATTTGCTAAAGTTACAACTGAATTAGTTACAAAATAAGAGTACAAAATTATAAAAACATGTTATATTTATTGTACCCAGCTTAAATGTAAAATAAAGTTACCTGAGAGAGAGAGAGAGAGAGAGAGAGAGAGAGAGAGAGAGAGAGAGAGAGAGAGAGAGAGACAGTAGTAGGGAGAGAGAGACCAGTGAATAGGCCCCAAAGAGAGCCTGACAGCAGTAGAGTCAGAAAAGATAGACTCCAGGGGTGCGTTTCCCAAACAACGACGTAACTTGCGGCTGAACTATAATAGTTCGATGCATCGTTTGGGAAAAGAACGATGTAGTGACTCTGTCACAGATCCATCGATAGAACCACGTTAGTTATAGCGTAAAACGCCCATAATGATGCTCTAAACGGGGTGGAGCAACTTCTTCATGCTTCAGCTTTCACTATGAGGCTGTGTTCAAAATGATATCAATGTTTTCAAAGTGCACTGCGAAGGGAGCACAACTGTAAACATGAAGATCGCTAAAACTGAACTGTAAAAATACTTTGAAAGCAAATGACACCTAAGAGAGATGACCTTAATGCTTTTTTATTTTTAATCATTGCAACTTTGAATGTTAGTATGCTCTAAATGAATAGGGCATAGGGGGGATAAGTGGGAATAGAACACAGCCAGGAACATTAGCTGAATCCCAAATTACACACTATACACTATGCACTCATGCACTATGTACTTAAGCACTTACAAACTCAACAGCATAGTATATGTATGTAGTGTTGTCCCAAAAGGAACACTAATGTTTTTGGAATTAATGTTAATGGAAATTCAACCCGTCTCCCAGATGACGTTTGACGGTTGCCAAATCACTGAAATAAATGAACAAAGTACCAAATAATACCTGTCGTAAATATTACCGCATTCTCCATCGGGAGGCGCTATAATCACTCTCATAGGAGAATTTCGCTTTCACAATCTAAAACAAATAAAGTTATCCAACATGTGCTCCACCCCCTCCGCTACGTGAACAAAACTGCACTCGTTTTTATTTTTTATTTTTTTTTATTTTTGCAAAACTGCGCCCGTTGAGTGCGTGAAGTGTACATCATTACACACTTTACTGGTCGAATGAGTACATCATCCGGGTAATTAAAGTGCACTTATTATTTTTTGTGTTGTCAGTGTAAACGCACTATTTACACTATTTATACTACAAAATGGCGTAGTATAGTGCATAAGTATGCGGTTTGGGACGCACCTATTGTTTCTAACTACAGCTCCAGAGGTGCTCAAGTGCTCAAGTTTGCGACGGAGTTTGTGAATGTTCGTTGGAGCGATGGATTTGGGAAACGGCAAATCAACAAACTCTCTTTGTAACGACGGAACTTGCGACCTTAGTTGGCTAACGATGGTTTTGGGAAACGCACCCCAGAGCAGGAGAGGAGCAGAGCAGGAAAGGATCAGAACAGGAAAAGAGACCAGAGCAAAGTTTGTATCTTTCTTGACCATGACCAAACTGACCAATCAACATATGACCACATTATAACTCCCCCAAAGTCCTCACACATATTAACCAGGTACTGATGTAATACAAGAGATTCCAGAATAACCGTCCATGGTAAGGATGCTCTCAGTAGGGTGCATAAGACATATATAAAACTATAAAACAGCAGTACTATAATCCTCCACCATGACACTCACAGTGAGGAATGCTGCAGGCAAAGCAACACACATATTGTGACTTTGCAGTGTAAAACACTTTTTTACTACTTTTTTTTTTTTATCCAAGAACATCATTCCTGTCTGAAAATGTAATCTAATCCCCATCCCTAAAGCTAAATTATTCCTAAAATCTGAGGGAAATAGCAAGTGAACAACAAAGATATAGAAGCACCTAAGTACACCAGCCTACAGTTATTTTTGAATGGATATGCATGAGTGTTTGATCTGCAAGGACTACGCTACAATAATAACAGACAGTGTTATGTATTTATTAAGTAGTTTGAAGCTCTCTGCATCTATAAGCATTTTCCCAATACTCTCAAAGACACACACACACATACACCCACACACGCAGACAAGGACAGATTTGCCTTTTAAAGTAATCTATGACATGTTTTAACAAATCCTAGATGCTGTGGGTTCTGAATACACTCGTTTAGACAAAGAAACAAGCGACAAAGCCACTGCACATATCAGGATACTACCAACCTGACAACCCATCATCTCTCACAGGGGCGTAATGGAAAAACGTGTCAGCTGGAGTCTAAGCACAGAGACCTCATGTTTAAATAGGAAGCGATGGTTGTGTAAGATTGTCTTCCTGCCCTTTTTCTTCCAAGATGACTCACAAACAGTTGGCCAACCCGCGCAGCGCTTTAATACTAAGCAAATACAACAGCAAGGAAGAAAGTGATGAACATTAATAAGAGAGGAAGTGGAGCATCAAGATGCCAGAGAGAGAAAAAAGGAGGAAGGAACAGAGATTATTAATATTTAGCGAAGTAAGCCCATTAAGAACAAAGCCAATATCTGGTAATAGAAGCTGTGTTATTCCAAAAGGATTTATTCAGGTTAATACAAAGTTGGCTTAAATATTTAGTAACGATCAGTGCCCGCAATATGAATTTGGATTTAGAAGAAAAGAAGGCATATTTCCTCTCAGTTGTTTTATCTTTTTCTGCTTGTCTTATGTCTGTAGGTTTCAGTACATTATTGGTAGCACCGAATTTATGACACCAAAGGTTTTATGAAAGTAAATTTAATTGTTTTAATAGGAAAAGCTTATAATTAAAATTCACTTCAGATTTATACTTTTATTCTGTTACTTCCTAAATCATTTTACACATCAGTAACTAAAGGTTTGAATAGCTATGCTCTCAAACATCTATACTGCACCTTCTGATCACACTGTAAAAATGTGATTTAATATTGATCTTGTTTTTGTAACAAATATCTAGGTCTGAAGATTATTAAATCAAGATAAATTTATTGGCAAAGCAAAACTGCATAAGATAATAAGTCCTAAAAGCATTGAAATGAATCGAGTGTGTGGTTAAATCTCTACCAGTGCCCAGAACAAAAACAACTGGTTTAAAATGAAAAATAATCAACAAAAATTGTCATATTGTCCAATATTTGTGTATATATATATATTATTATTTTTTTTTTAGATTATCCTAAAATGATTTAAAGAGCACCTATGATAAAATCATCTTTTGTAAGCTGTTTGGACAAAACTGTGTGTTGGTATAGTGTGTCCACAGTCATACTAAGGTGATATAAAGACAATAAGTCTCTTTTTTTATTTCTTGACATTAAAATAGGATCCAAATCCCTCCCATTTTGAGGCCCACCACAACGTGACGGTTTCCCTGCTTCAATCCTGGTTTGTGGACGTTAAATCAGGTTTATTTTGTACATTAACATAACGGATATCCATACAGCAGTGGATATTAATGTGTATCCTGTCACATTTGTTGTGCAAAAACAGTGCAAAGCTAAATGCGTGAGTGTCCGTTGTGTGAGCGTCCGCGTGTGTGTGTGTGTGCGCGTGAACTTTGTAACGACATTGTGTGTGAATCATCATTGCAGAAAGGCTTAAATTAACTCCATAACAAATACATCAAATAATCATTGGTAAAGTTCTCACTATAGTATTTCTCACAAATGTTACGTGAGATCTGCTTCCTTCATGTCTGTCACTGTGCTGTGTATCTGATGCAGCCGAGATGTAGATTGAGGATTAACACTAGAACCGCCGGAGGTCGCTGTATACCTAAAATCGCCAAAAATTTTGTTTAGAAATTACTAAAAAAAACAAACATACTATTTCACTGTTTTTCGCCACTGTTAACAAAAAGTGTCTAGACTCATGGAATTATTATTTCAGGATAACAAGATTATTTTAGGAGTAGGTTATGAGTAGTTTTAAATATCAAAATTTGGGCCATCATACTCTGATGCATAATTTGCATTATTTCTCCAGACTCTCCATCATTCATTGCATTTTGTGTTTTAATAGCTCTACAAATCGCCTACTTTTAGTTATGTAATTTTATTCATTTATTATAACCACTAATTCAGTGAGTGAAATTAAAAGTAAAAGTCATTGGTGAGTAATTTCAAACATAAGCAGTGCATAAATACAATTTTTCTTATAGTGGGTAAATTTGACCCACACTGGCGCTAATAGGTATAAATGTCCCACTTTTTAATCTATTTTTATCTAAACAATTTTTAATATATGGGAATTGTAAATAAGGCAATTTTAGTAAAAGTCAATGACTGGGAGGCTTGAATGTTTTATTGAAGGTCTGTTATGTGCATTTGAATAACAGTGATGGGTAAAATGGACCCCATGGCGGTTCTAGTGTTAATGTGGAAGATATTCAATTTGCAGAACATATTTTGTTTTTCTTACTTGAAACATTCCTTAAATCATCAAATGGCAAATTAAGACTTGTTAAGACCTTCTTAAGACCCTCATAATTTGCCAGTGAATTAAAAAAAAATAACACACTGAAATAAACATCATTTTTAAGTAAAATAAATTCTTATAAAACACTCCAAAACATTTTGTTTTTAGTTCACTAAATTTTTGTAGTAATTACTAAATTAACACTCTTAGACACCAACTTCTTTTAAGACATTTGCATGTTTGTCTGTAATTCATTATAATGAAGCTGTCTGCCACTGCAATTTGTAGATTACTGCTTCAGAAAACGCTTGTGCGGTTTGTTAAGCCTGTAGGCTGAATGGGATATAATCTAACATTGATTAGCGGTGACGTTTATGAGGTAAGTGTTTCTCTGAACTTCTCAGCATTTTAATATGTCAGATTATGCTACTTCATTCATCCTGTTGAATTGATTTACCCTCGCTCTTACAAAGTGATGGGTTCAAAGTGATGGGATGATGGCAAAAAAAGTAATGATCAAAGCATCGTGACATGATTTGTTAAAAAAAGGAGAGAATTAGAGACTTAATAAGGATTGATTTTGAATGTATTCTACAAGCCATTTTATAAGACGTGTGAAATTTATAGAGATGGATTGTTTTGTTTTGGAACATGCGGCTCGTTCTGTGAAAATGTTGACAAGTCTTTGTGACCTACTTCTGCTATATTTCTAACAACAATAATACTGAACTCTTGTTTTGATAGAGCCCTGTTTATTTGAGTAGTTCAATACATTAATTATCTTTGTTGTTCATCAGAATATCAGACAATCTGTAGATCCCTGATCTATATTTGAACAGAAATATAACATTTTAGCAAACATTAATTAATTAAAAATCAAATAAGCATGCTTTTATTGCCAAACTAGCTTCCCCCCCCCTTTTTTTTATACATTCTGAGAAATATGATTAAATATAATTTAGTATTCTAAGAAAATGCAGAATTAGTCTTTCAGCCTTGTATGAGTGATGTATTTTTTGCACAGAAAGACACTGAACTTGACTGTGAATAATGCTCAGTGATATTTACTGCTAAGGCAGCTATTAGCCAGTTTGGTGCTCACCTTCAACCTCTTGTTCAGTTACAGGTTTAATGGTGTTGCACAAAACATGTTTTGAAAGGAAAATGCCATAGGTTATTACTTTCTATTTTTCAGCTCTAAAGAGTGATTCGGTACACGAAACACTGAGTGATGAATTCTTCAGCTACTGTGATAAGACTGAGATAATAGTGCATGGGGCTGAGACTGTTAAGAATGAACTGTTGTTTCAGGATGCTGTAATATTTAGGATTTCAAAAAGAGGTCTTGATATTTTGACATCTAAGAACTCACTGTATTACAGTTGCAATCAGAATTATTCAACCCCCTTTGATTTTTTTTTTCCTTTTTTAAATATTTCCCAAATTATGTTTAACAGAGCAAGGACATTTTCACAGTATGTCTGATAATATCTTTTCTTCTGGAGAAAGTCTTATTTGTTTTTTTTTTTTTGTTATTTTTTAATTTTTTAAACACCATTTTAAGGTCAAAATTATTAGCCCCTTTAAGCTATATATTTTTTCAATAGTATACAGAACAAACCATCATTATACAATAACTTGCCTAATTACCCTAACCTGCCTAGTTAACCTAATTAACCTAGTTAAGCCTTTAAATGTCACTTTAAGCTGTATAGAAGTGTCTTGAAAAATATCTAGTAAAATATTATTTACTGTCATCATGGCAAAGATAAAATAAATCAGTTATTAGAAATGAGTTATTAAAACTATTATGTTTGGAAATGTGTTGAAAGAATCTTCTCTCCATTAAACAGAAATTGGGGAAAATAAATAAACAGGGGGGGGCTAATAATTCAGAGGGTTGAATAATTCTGATTGCAACTGTATATCATCTTGTAAGTTTCAGAACTCAAAAGATACTTGTTGTGCCCAAAAAAACATATTTTATTTAATTCAAGCTGCCATAATTTTTACACTCTAAAACAGGGGTCACCACACTGTAAATGCTGCGTTATTTCAACCCAATTCTTGGTGTAATAGGCACTCAGCAAAGTGCTGGGTACATTTTTGAACTAAATTAATAGCATGCAATTTAAAACCATGTTTAAAGTAAAAAGAAAATCAGCACACTGCCACTTTAGCTCTCAAAAAATTTATTGTCAAGGTCAAGGTAAAATTTATTGTCTCCCGTAGGAGAAATTTGTTTTAGAAAAGGGTTCTGCTTTACATAAACACCAGCAAGACAACATATAACTTACCAGCCTGATCTCACGAGGAAACGTAAGTATTTTACGTTTTGTCAGTTTAGTGGCTAATTCGTACGAATTCGTACAAGTTCAGTCGTACGAAAATGTACGATTTTAAAAAGGAGGCGTGGCACCCAACCCCACCCCTAACCCCAACCGTCATTGGGTGATGGGCAAATCGTACTAATTTGTACGAATTAGATCGTACAAATTCATACGAATTAGCCACTAAATCAAAAAGTTACGAATTGCCGTGAGATAGCGTTGAACTTACATACACAATAAAACTCTAATCCTAAAATACCTCCTAATATAAATAAGATTCCATAAAATCAATAATTTAAAAAGAATTATATAAAGATAAAATACAATGTGCCCCACTGCCCTCTGTTATGCCGACCCATCCAGTTATCTTAATCTTTGACCGTCCTACCCTACTTGCTCATTGATCAATTTAATTAATAAAAGGAACAAAATAATGTTTATATCTATTGTAACAACGTTTCAACCTACATGGTCATCAGTTTGAATGAAGACCATGATGAAGACCTGATGAAGATCATGTAGGTCGAAACGTTGTTACAATAAATTTTTTGAGAGCGGCAGTGTGCCTATATATTTTTTACTTTTTCCACTGTGTTTGATTTGATAGAGCACCTGCCTTTGATATGTGCGCACATTTCTGTTTTTTAGTCCATATTTTGCCCAATTTGGGTTTAAATAACCTAGCATTTCTTAGAGTGCACACTTGGTCATGGAGAGCCGTTGTCCTGCAGATTTTATCTTCAACCCTAATCAAACACACCTGAACAAGCTAATCAAGGTCTTACTACAGGTACACTTGAACTTCCAGTCAGATGTGATGCAACTAGGTATCGCTGCAGCCCGGAGACCTCCAAGTTGGAGGGATTACAGTGCAGGTAGGTTGGGTGACCTTCAAGTGGGAGTGACTTAAACCACAAGTAAGTGGGGTTTAGGTGGTGTAGGTAGAGCAGATATTAATAAAACACATCAGGTTACTGTGAGATTGGGTTTAGGGTTGGGGTAGGTGTAGATGTTAATAAAACACATCAGGTTACTCTGAGGTTGGGTTTAGGGTTGGGGTAGGTGTAGACGTTAATAAAACACATCAGGTTACTGTGAGGTTGGGTTTAGGGTTGGGGCAGGTGTAGAGGTTAATAAAACACAGCAGGTTACTGTGAGGTTGGGTTTAGGGTTGGGGTAGGTGTAGACGTTAATAAAACACAACAGGGGACTGTGAGGTTGGGTTTAGGGTTGGGGTAAAGGTGCAGACGTTCATAAAACACATCAGGTTACTGTGAGGTTGGGTTTAGGGTTGCGGCAAGTGTAGACATTCATAAAGCACAATATTGGACTCTGTGTTATGTACAAGACATTAAATAAATAAAAACTTCCACCCACTTGGAGCAGGCTCTGACCTCCGTTTATACCCTTCTAGCATGTTGAGGCAAGTTGAAGCTAAACTCTACAGGGCACCGGCCCTCCAGGACCAAGTTTGGTGATCCCAGCTCTAAAAGATCTTAGGTTATTTCAACCCAATTTTGATTAAACTTTCTACAAAACCACTCACTGGGTTAATTGTTTTAAATAAAATTTGTAAAACTAAATTTAACCCAAAGTCTGGGTTTGTCCACATTTTACCCAATTTGGGTTAAAGTAACCCAATTCAAGACTGTATGCTTTTGTCTCAGAATGACATAAAGGTGCCGTAGAGTGTGTTGATTCAATATGTTAAATTGTTCTCTGATATCTACATAGTAGGCATGTGGATTGGTTAAATAAATAAAAAGTATGCAGAAATGGTTTTATATGCCCATATACAACCACAGGAATTACCCCTAGAATGAAAAGCATGGTTTTGACCATATTTGGAACAATTGTGAATATTAATGATCTCTCTCTGATGCTCTGAAGCTCATGTAAGTGCCTGATGCTCGCTCTGTCCCTTCTCTCTCATGCACACAAACACACACACAAACACACAGAGAGAGAGAGAGAGAGAGAGAGAGAGAGAGCGAGAGAGAGAGAGTTATACACTCTGAAATACATTCAAAATATTCATACTTCGTTTGTCAAAAAAGTGAACAAATTCATTGAATGACTTGTTAGATATTTTAATTGAAGTGTTGGAGAGGTTTATTTTAGATAGAGGGCATAAATGAGCTATCTTTATGTCTCCTGAGTTATGTTGGGAATGAAATATAGGTTAAATTATAATTTTACCCGACAAAAGGGGTGGAGAGCAATGCATTTTAAGTAGAATTTGAAGTGTTTATGTATGTGTAAGCATGGGGAGGAATTAGTAACAACTTCTGCATAAACAGATGCGTTTTCTTAAGTTTGCTGTCCTTTCACTCATGAAAAAATCATTAATAGAATAGCTGAATAGCTGAATGATATGACACAATGCATTAACGTGCATTAAGGACTTTTATATATGTGTGTTGCCCTATTACAAATATGCATAATTATCACAATATACCTTTTAAAGTAACAAAAAATGCACTCGAACAGACCTTATGTCTCTTTGACGTGGCGCTGAATAAATTTTAATCTGTATATCCTGCATTTTGCATTCTCATGAGATGTGAGCATTCCATGGTCATGCATGACATTTAATAAAACCTCAGATAAACTAAGGAAAAAAACATTATCTCACTAGAAAATGTGGCCAATCAAATGTAGCCTGGGATGTTTACATTAACGTACCTGTGTGGATTACACAATTTACTTGAGAACAAGGAAACAATGGTGAACTCTTACTATTCAAATATGCCTAGGCATGTCCAGATTGTAAGTGTGTGACTAAAGTCTACCTCTCCAGAAGACCAATGTTTATTACACACTAATTTACATTTAAAGAAGAGTAAATACAAGACAAATGCAAACACAGAATTACTTGACCAACAATAAATTGTAGAAAAACAAATGTTGTTTTTTTTTTTTTTTTTTTTTTTTGTCCTGGAATTGTAGAAGTACTTAGAAATGCTTGGAATATGTCAGAAATTGAACCGGCATCAGTTTACCATCAGTGATTTACCACCATGTGATGCCATGCAGCATTCAGTGGAGACAGAAACACATTATAATGCACTCAACCAAGGCTCATTCTGAAAATGCACTGCTATATACATTTCTGGAGAGTGCCAAATACGTCCCAGGAGGTAGGTTTTTTTTTTTTGCAGTTTTTGATTTCACGAATCCACCAGAGGCCACTGTGTATGCTTTTTGAGATCTCAAATTTCTCTCACGCCTGCTGTTCTCATGTAAATCCACCAGAGCCCACAGGCAACTGACTGACTGATCGACTGACCCACCCGCCTCCTTCCCTAAACCCAACCAGTAGTGCTTTTAAAATCACAGATTGACCCACCCACCCACTTCCTTAAACCCAAACGTCAGTTTTCAAAAGCAATCCAGATAAAGAAAAGCCCTCTCCTGATTTTTACCACTTTTTCAGATTTGACTACGCTCTCCCCCTTTTATTGCTTATTTTTTGGATTCTGTTTTTTTCTTACCCACTTTTCCGAATCCCGTCATTGTGGTCAAGTTCGCCAACATACATGCTGAGCTAACTGGACAAACTGGTAACAGCGGGAAAGCCGTTCACATGGAGGTAAGCGGTCATCTGGTAAGTGCGAACAGGAACAGCGTCATACCACCCCATAGCGTTCATTTTAAAGATGAAATGCAGCCATACGTAGCTCTGGCTACATAATTTGCAATCTTCAAAAATGTATATAGGGCTACGTTTTCAGAATGAGCCTATATGTTCAATCACTCTGTGGTGTTTAAGATTGTTTCCCAAAACGTCAGTAAGAGACTGTTCATTTGTTTACTTTACATTTTACTGATTTAAAAAATAAAATAAAATAACGCCCAGCACAGCATGGGTTTTTTAAAGAGATTGAAAATAAAGAAAGATGCAGTACTGATTTTATTGGATCTGACAGTAAGTATGCAACAGGCGAGTGCATAACAATGTTTTTACTATGTGTCACTATTGCTTTGCCTGTTACATATGAACAGAAATGTACTAAGTATTGAATGTTTTTAAACCAAATTACCCATATTGTTTTCAGAGTACATCACAGCACTGCCCATATTTTGTTTTAATATGCAAAACTATAACCCAGTTATGGCAATGAACCTTTACTTGAGCAAAACATTGTGTAAAGAGAATAGAAAATAGACTATAAGTTGTTATGTTGCAATATTATGATATTTTTCTCATGCTAACATTATAAGTGGACCTCGGAGAATCTTATGAAATAACAAAACACAGAAAAAAGAAAGAGACAATAAAAAATGCATCTCCTTGAGTATCTCTAGGGTCGAAGTAACCTTCTCAAAATAAATCTTTTCCTGGAGGTTCTTCATGCACATATAGCAAAATGAAGTCTGAAGCCTTTCTTATACAGCAAAAATATAATTTGTATGTGTCACTGAGATTTTCACACTGATTCTTGATGCCTTATAGAAAAATAAGACAGCATGAAGATCAAATAAACAGCAATATGTGTTATGATAAACATTACGTGCATCTACAGTTTTCAGAAAAAGGCAGTCCAAACAACAAACTTCTCATTACAAACATATACTGAATTCTTCAAATCACAAATTTATTTAAAATATAAAGATTATGGGGGGAAAAATCTTGAAAAAACTGAAAATGGGTCATTTTTGGACATTTTCATAAAATGTAATCCAGTGTATCCTTGTTCCAAGCTACATTTATCAAATATGCAGATGTTAGTCAAAGTCATTTGGAATTATTTGAAGGCATTTCATATTTCAAGAATGTTAAACTATTAACATGGAGGCAAAGTGGGTGTGATTTTGCAGGATAAATGGAGCGTTTACATTCTACACTCTCAGAAATAAAGGTATAATATCTGTCACTGGGGTGATACCTTTACAAAGGTACACTTTTGTACCATACTGGTGGACAATAGTACCTTTCGGGTACATTTTTGTACCCTTAAGTTGACTTTTGTACTTTTAAGTTACTCTAAGGTACACATTTGTACTTTATAGGTATTAATATGTACCTATTAAGGACCTGTTAGGAACAAAAATGTACCTTTTGAAAATGTACCGCCCCAGTGACAGATTTTATACCTTTATTTCTGACAGTGTACACCCCTACCATCATCCTCAACTCCTCCTAGCTCATTTCTGAAAACATTTCGTAATATTGGCCAAGTATATGGTAATCAGCTTCGTTTCTCTGGTGTTTATTAACTCATAATCAATCAAATTTGTTTATGAACGCTTTTGGATCAGCATAGGCTCATTCTGAAAACATAGCCCTATATACGTTTCTGGAGATCATGAATTATGTAGCCAGAGCTACGTATGGCTGCATTTTGTCTTTAAAACTAACACTACGGGGCGGTATGACGCTGTTCTTTTTCATGCTTACCAGCTGACCACGTACCTCTGTATGGACAGCTTTTCTGCTGACAAAAACAGAAGCCACAACATAAAATAAACAAGTAAATAACAGGGTGAGAACGTGGTAAAATCTGAAAACATTTCTGGATGGCTTTTTAAAACTGTTGGTTGGGTTTAGGGTAGTGGATGGACGGATCAATCAATTAAATTGGTTGGGTTTAGGGAAGGAGGAGGGCGGGTCAGTCGATCGGTCATTCAGTCATTCAGTCAACAGCGACCTCTGGTGGATTTACGTGAGAACAGCAGGCACAAATAGCACTCGCGAGAGAAATTCGAGATCTCAAAAAGTGTACACAGTGGCCTCTGGTGCATTCGCAAAAACAAATACTGCAAAAAAACGTACCTCCTGGGAAGTATTTGGTGCTCTTTGTATTCTGTTCCTGCATGGACGGTCCTGTGCAGTTTTGCCCAGAACAGAACCATCCAGCTAACACTAAATGAATGCTTAATATATATATATATATATATATATATATATATATATATATATATATATATATATATATATATATATATATTTATTTATTTGTTTATTTATTTATTTTTATTTTTTTACAAAAGTGATCCAGACTGGGCAATGACGTAGTAGCAAATATTATCTGCAAGCAGCGTAAACTGCAAATGTATCCCTTAAATCTGATTGTCTGATAGCAATGTTGTTTCAGCATCAACATAGATCAGATAGGAACATGGTGAAATCTCACTAACAGCATACAGCATTATAAATCATTCAGTTAAGTGTTTGCTATACATTTCAGGAAATCAAAACAAACTGCAGAAGCGATGCTGTAAGAGGCTCAGCATTGTTATAGACTATTACTGTATAATGACTTAAAATCAGATAAAGCTTGGTCAAGAGATATAGATTTAAAAGGGGCAGTGTGATATTCTGTCACGATTTACTTCCATGAGCAGCGCACACAATAAATCAAACTTGGGTGAGTCGATGTACGGGGAGTGAATTATTCTGGTATTGCGGTCTTGCTCTTTATGCATCGCTCACTGAATGGTTTTATTTATAAAGCAGCCGCTCTGCTGGGATCAAGTGGAGTAATTTTGTAGTGTTTGCAAACAGCCAGAAGCCGACATCTCTTGAATAAGATAAAAAAACAACTGTGTCACTCTTCTCAAGATACAACCCACGAGTCACATAAGGGATGTGCTTCTGTTTGACATCTTTTTTTAACAGTAAAACCACTATAATAGTAGCAGTCATTCTGACCATTCATAGACTGTATATTAATGTCATTTTTGTTGGGTTATATTTACATTCAAAGCTTCTATTGAGGTTTTAGAATGAAGCTTTGAGTGGCTGTTCTTATGATTAATTATTTTTTGCAATAGAGTTTTTCCCCCTGTTGAAGAGCAAGTATTTTTACTGCAGTGAGCATGTTGTTTTTAAAAGTCTAAATGTCTTCTAAAGGACATTTAAAGGTAGAAATGCTTAATTTTTCTGGGTTTTGTAATTGTAATAGACTAACAATGTTATAATACAATACACATATTTAAGAAAAGTCTGGGTACTACAGTTATATAAGAGTTTTATTTCGACAAATCACATTACAAAACCGTTGAACACTTTACTTGAAGGGGTGTTCATAATAATAATAATTAATAATAATTCCTTACATTTAAATAGCGCTTTTCTAGACACTAAAAGCGCTTTACACAATGGAGAAATCTCCTCATCCACCACCAGTGTGCAGCATCCACCTGGATGACGCGATGGCAACCATATTGCACCAGAGCGCACACCACACACCAGCTGATTGGTGGAGAGGAGACCAAGTTATGAAGCCAATTATGATATGGGGATGGTTAGGAGGCCATGATGGACAGAGGCCAGTGGGCAAATTAGGCCAGCATGTCAAGGTTTAACCCCTACTCTTTTTTAAAGGACATCCTGGGATATTTAATGACCACAGAGTGTCAGGAGCTCGGTTTAACGTCTCATCCGAAAGACGGCTGTAACTGAGCAGTATAGAGTCCTCTTAACTATAATGGGGCGTTAGGACCCACACAGACCGCAGGTGGAGCGCCCCCCTGCTGGCCTCACTAACACCACTTCCGGCAGCAACCTAGCTTTTCCATGTGGTCTCCCGTCCAGGTACTGACCGGGCACAGCCCTGCTTAGCTTCAGTGGGCCACCATGAGAGAGTTGCAGAGAGCTAGCTGACTGATAAAACCTTTATTATCATGATATGACAGATGTCATAAATATTAAGGAGAATTCTGCATGCGTATGACAACTGCCATTCAGTGTCAATTGCTCAGTTATTTTGTTTTAAATGCTAAGATTTATGACAACTTGACATAACAAAATACTTCATAACCGGTCAGTATCTTTGATCAACTTCACATTATCAAGACAACATGCAGGGTTTCCCATGGGTCACGAGAGTTTCTGGAATATCATGGAATGAAAAAAAAAAACATTCCAGACATTCAAAGTGGGGAAGTTTAATATTTACTATTAATATTTATTTATTAATGTTTGTTGCTTAAATTATTTAGTTGTTTCAATAAATTTCTATAAATTAACCATAAAATATCACTGTAAAAAATTCTGGCTTCCATATAATTAATTTGTGTTGACACAACATGAAGGAATTACAGTAAGTTAACTTATTCAATTTTACAAACTTAAGTGAATTGAACATAAAACAATTAAGTAGCAACAACAAACTCAAGAATTGTGTGGTGTAGTTTAAACAAACAGCAAACGTGTGTGTGTGTGTGTGTGTGTGTACTGTTTCATGCCTATTGCTATGTTATGTATTCATTAATTTTCCTTTGGCTTGGTCCCTTAATTAATCTGGGGTCGCCACAGCGGAATGAAACGGCAAGTTATCCAGCATTTGTTTTACATAGCGGATGCCCTTTCAGCTGCAACCCAGTACTGGGAATCACCCATACACTCTCACATTCACACTCATACACTACGGACAATTTAGTTTATTTAATTCACCTATAGCACATGTTTTTGGACTGTGGGGGAAACCAGATCACCCGGAGGACACCCACGTGAACGCGGGGAGAACATGCAAACTCCACACAGAAATTCCCAGCCGGGACTCAAACCAGTGACCTTCTTGCTGTGAGGCGAAAGTGCTAACCACTGAGCCATCGTGTCGCTATGTTAAGTATATGCTATTGTATTGTTAGGGTATATTTCAGCTCCATTTAATTCCTTTCACACGCATCAACTTGTAGCCCTTTAAGTCAAATTTAGTCACCAGACTGAACCTGTTAATTAAAATGTCTGTATAAAAAAATCTTAAGAGCTTCGGCTTAAAAAAACGACCGCTTCAAAGATTGGGTGTAAATAGCAACCAAAAAGTTAAATGTAAATTGGTAAATTTGCTACAGCACTATGAAATATAAGAGTGGAGCATTTTGCAGCCACGCAAACAGTATTTTTTTTTTTTTTTTTTACAAAATAAATTATCTATTGTTGTTCTCATAGAGGCTATTAAAGTCCTGCAAAATTATATTCAAGCTTAAATTTTTAAAATATTTTTTTATTATTTTAGCATAATATTTTGATGTCAGGCGTCATGGTGGCTCAGTGGGTAGCACAATCACCTCACAGCAAGAAGGTCGCTGGTTCGAGCCTCGGCTGCTTTCAAGCCTTAGACCGCCCACTTTAGTTCACGACTGACTATATTAATATAACATCATTTGCGATTCAATACTTCAGTAAAGATTTATTTGAACAGTTAACACAATGTAATGTTTAACAGTATCAGAATCTATTTTCTGTAAGAATTAGTGCTCATAAATATCAAACATGCAAATGAAAAATTATCAAATAAATACAAATATATATTAAGCTATATGTATACATTTATTGAATTTTCTAATGACACAATCACGTCTTTTTCAAGGAAACAGCTGCTTTAGAACTTTAGAAATATTTTCCTAAATATGAGAACATTAAAGGGTAGCTAAATCTCCAACACTATTCTTTAAAACATCACAATGTCCTTTTCTGCAATATCTGAATATATATTCTGTGCAAAATTGTTCACAGATATCCAGTCCTTAAACACAAATAAAGAATAAAACAAGTATTGCACTGTTATCTGCCAGACATTTTAACCACAGTTTTACTATCTAATGATGGCTTCATCTTTTTTCCCCTTTTTAGTGTTCTGATCAAGTTGCAGTCAGATTTATTAATATAGTGAATCATCTGATTTTAATAATTGTCTCAGGGCATTTTCATTGAGCAGTTATAATATTCATTGATATAATATTATTTATTCGAACTCTTAGGGCGTACTCACACTATGTCCAGTTGCCTTGAACCGGGCCAAAGCATGCTTGTCCCCTCTCCCGTCTCCCCCGACGGCCTGCACTCACATTACATTCAGGCCTGGGCCCGCTTACGTCATCGATGATGCACTGTTCAGTGAGCGTTTTCGCTCAGCACAGTGGAGATTTCTTTAGTTATATCGTTTAAGTCGTTTGATATGCGGTGACACGCAGTCTAATATTTCGCCGAACAGATCAGCCACTTTTGACGCTCATAAACAATCATAAAGCCCTCATGCTGCAGGAATTAGGAGGTTTGCTGAAGGTGCAGCTGTAGTGCAGTGAGGGCTTTGCGTCTTTAATAAACTACGACAGTTTGCGTTCATTGAACAGTACGAATGATTAATAAACACATATGAAACAGTCCCTTAAAAGTCAGGTCTCGCTTTCAGTTTCGGGCTCAGGCGCGTTTTGCACTCACACTGTAAGCGTACCGCGCCAAAGCCCAAGTGAACCGCGCTTGGGCACACCTCTTCCAACCGGGCCATGGCCGTCCAAGTGAACCGTGCCTGAGCCCGATTCAGAGCACTCACACTTCTCAAACGATCCGGGAAACGGGCCTGGGCACGGTTCGGATAGCATAGTGTGAGCACGCCCTTATATTCACACAATGATAATCCCTAGTGTTTTGGGCTCATGACTGGTGCTTGGTTACGTTACAGGGCCTGGCTCTTCACTGTCAGCAGCAAACTGGATTAGAGGCTGCTGCTGCTGAAGAGCTACAGTACAAGAAAACGTTCTGTACATAAACTGTGGTTTGCAGACATTGTTGTGTTGCACTGCTCCTAACTAGTTTACTTTAACTTACCGGCCGTTTCATCGTCTTCATGTGTTTTTGTACTCTCGCTGCCGCTGGTTTTAAAGAAAAATGTACTCAACTTTTTTTTAATTTTGGCCTTTTTTAGCGCCAGCTTTGTGCTTTTTATTGTCCATGTTTTATCTCTTGCGTATCGAGCTGTTGAGCAAGGTGCCGCTGTTGGGGAGTCAAATGATAATTACGTCATCATTAACCTGCATAAGGCTGCATTCTGCTCACGGGGCTGCGAGAAAATAAATAAAAAGAGTGGAGCTGCGATAAAATAATGAATAAAAGAAGTGAGACTATGGTAAAATAAATAAATAAATGAATAAATAAATAAATGAAAAAAGGTGCGACTGCTGAGAGTGCAGGCAGCTAGGGACACCGGCCCTTGTGGCCAAAAAAACCTACCGGCCCACTGTGAATACTCCTGGTCCTCCCGATTAGCCAATCCGGGCCTGCTCGGCTGGATCAGTTGGCATTTCTGTGTGGAGTTTGCATGTTCTCCCTATAATCGTGTGAGTTTCCTTTGGGTGCTCCGGGTCTTTCCCCCACAGTCCAAAGACATGCGGTACAGGTGAATTGGGTGAGCTACTGTAAATTGTCCGTAGTGTATGTGTGTGAGTGAGTGTGTATGCATGTTTCTCAGTGATGGGTTGCAGCTGGTAGTTGTCGGTTTATTCCGCTGTGGCGACCCCAGATTAATAAAGGGACTAAAAGAAAATGAATGAATGAATAAATTTTGATGTTATATTATTATTAATATATAAGCACAACAGAAGCCAATTTTTACATATTTCAAAAATAACTCATTGGATGAACTCAATTTAATTGAGGGCAGGATTCCCATCCAATAAGCACCAACTACAAAAGCTATTTACACAATTAAATGCAATTGAGTTGGTCCAACAGGATTTTATCAAATAAAAGTATTAAATACTTTTAAGTATTAAGTATTAAATATAATTGTATTTTTATTTAACTTAAACTCAAAGGTCTGATAATATCATGTATGTCTATTATGTGTTGTACATTTTAAGTCTTTTAGTTTCATTTGAAGTTATCCTAAATGAACTAAAGGAGCCATTTTTATTTCATTTATTTCATCATCATATTTCATGAGTTACATATTCAGTTGATTGAGACTCAGAACTCATTTTAGGACAGTTATTGCTCACTGAGCAAAGCAATAAACTGCATTTTGCTAATTAAGCTGACAATGCCAAGGCATGAATGCTTCTGCAAGGTGGTAATTACAAAACTCAAAGCATGAAAAACTTCTAAATCTTTAAACTAAACTCTAACAAGTCTTTCTATTAACTTTAAACACCTAAGATTACTTTTATAGTCAATATTTCCCTCTCTTAATTCAATCCCATGCAAAGCATGCTTGGAACTAAAAATCTCCTAACCAGGTAGCTGGACCAACACAATTCCGTCATGTTGTCCAACACAAACTTCTTAAGTTAACCCAATGGTTTACAAATTTAAGTGGACTGAACATAAAACAAAGAAATTGGCCAAAGAATTGTGTTTCAGCTCATTTTAAACAGGTAGTTCAAACAAGCAGCAGTAATATTTTTTTTTAGTGTACATTCATTAGATGTCATGGAAATAAAGATTTTTTGCAGATGAAAATCAGAGAATTTAATATTTGGCTTAAAGTGCTACTGTACAAAAAATTCTTGCTGCCTAATTTTTTTTTTAATTGAATCAAAGAAACTTTTATAGTCATCTCAATTTACATCAGTCGAACTGACTAAAATATTAAGCAAAATTTTGTATATCTAAACATTTTCATTTAAAACCCGAATAACTGATTAATATTACGTCACCTTGGAATTATAGGGTTCTATCTGCGTTCAGATTGATTTGGAGATATTGAGCTTCAAAGTTTTTGCATTCCATAGCAAACAGTATGTGTTTAACATTTGTTTTTTTTTTTTAAAAAGTCTTAAAATCTAAACAACTTATAAAAAAACATCTCATAATGTAAATAAGTTGTCATTTAATAAGAATATGTCAATAACTCAATTTTGACAAAAATGTCAGATAGAACCTTATAATTCTAAGGTGACGATTAGTTAAAGTAGCATAAAAACATTAGTTTCCTCCAGGTGTTCCGGTTACCCAAACAGACCAAAGACATGCGGTAGAGAAGAATTGAATAAACTAAATTGACTATAGTGTATGAGTGTGAAAGAGTGTGTATGGATGTTTCCCAGTACTGGGTTGCAGCTGGAAGGGCATCCGCTGTGTAAAACATACTGGATAAGTTGGCAGTTCATTCCGCTGTAGCGACCACTGATGAAAAAAGGGACTAAGCCAAAGGAAATGAATACATAACTTGGACATAACTAGTCATAAATCTGTCATAAACATGATTGTCTTGGGGCCATTATAATTGTGTCATGAATATTTTTCTCATCACTTTTTCAGTGGAACAACATCAATTTGTCATTAAAATTTGTCATTAAAAGTGACAATACTCTGTCAAATAATTTTAAAACAACATTATTAATATTTAATGACAAATTCAAGTTTGAGAAAATTCAAGAAAAATATGAATGAAGCTGTTAGAAAATTCATGATGCAAATAAAATGTCCTCATGACAATCATGTTTACGACGGGTACTGTATATAAGTTATATTGTACATGTAATGTCAATTGGGTAGGCTAAATTGTCCGTGGTGTATGAGTGTGAATGAGTGTGTATGGATGTTTCCCAGAGATGGGTTGCGTCTGGAAGGGCTTAATAAAGGGACTAAGCCGAAAAGAAAATTAATGATTGTAATGTCAAGTTTTCATGACTATTACGCCCCACGTCTAGGGGAAAACAACATGGGCATAATAAACGGAAAAAACAAATGTGTTGGGGTGGTGGATTTCCCAAACAAAACAAAAACTTAAAACAAAAGATCCCCTTCGGTCGACAACCAAACTCGGACACTCAGTTGAGAGTAATTGAATAGATTTATTATAGAAAAAAAGTTTTAAGTGAGCATCTCTTCAGGGTGACCCCAGGCCAAAATAACAAACAAAAAACTAAATCACCTATAAATATTTAAAGAAAAATACAGGAAGCTTACCTTTCTCCATAAACATAAACATAGTCAAAAGTAATCAAATAAATAGGTAGGCCACCCCTACAAGCTCAAAACTCTCAAAAAGATTAAATGTATGAACAAGGGTAACAAGACTGAATGTTGGTCGTCGGCCGGAGGGGTGAGGGAAATCCAGGAGCTCCACTCCCAGCAACGGTTGCAACACGAATGAGCTCTTCGAGCCCAGCCAGATGTTCCTTTTTATACATGCCTCCAATACCAGCAGCCAATCAGAACGCGAATCATGCTGGAACGGGAACCTATAGGATAACACAGAAAACAACAAGAAGGCGGGACAAAGAAAAATGCATATGCAATGCGCAATAAAAAAAAAAAAATATAATAACATTTTTTGTAACAATGACAAAGACATTAAAAACTTTTACATTTAATATGACACAGCACAACACTTAATGACTAGTTGACATAAGCATGCATAAAATCTCATGAATATTCCCGACAGTCTTATGAGCACCTTCAAGTATTACCTTCAAGTGTTACCATTATTTTTAACAATCCAAAATGAATTTTCCAATGTTAAACTAAGCCCCCAGTGCAAACTCTCTTATACAGCTGTTGCACTCAATAATGATGTCTGATCATTTCTTTTCCGTTAACTCCAGCGATCAAATGTAGCTCCTAGATTACTAATCAGTTTAGCCGTGGTGGAGCAGGAAGGGAGCCCTGCAGCAGAGGAGAGTAATTACAGGCAGATTGGCCACTGCTGAGAGCCGATGACACAAAGCGTCTGTGTGATGGAGGAGGATGGCACTCATCAGGGTCTCACAGGCTCACCACATGTGCTCTCCGCTCCCCTCATACTCTCGCTTTACATAATGCACTATAGTCAGGAACACCTTAAGAGCACTATGAGTGTGTTTCATGCTGTCATTGTAGCAATCTTGATTGTATTCGTTCCATATCAATTGAATAATTTAGCTGAGGCTTTTATACTAAGCGACTATAGTAAAGATTTACAGGGCAAAGGCCCTTTTACAATGAGCGCTATGTGATGAAGTGAAGCAAAAATCGGCAGTGAACAGTGATTTTACAGTGATGTTCGTCTAAAAGTTCATGTCTGATAATTGGTGTTGACCAAGAATGCATTTTCTTCTTGTTAATGTATCTACAAGTTAATTATTATTATTAATTAGCCTTAATCCTGTTGAATGCACACACAACAGTTAATTCTGATGAATAATGCTTGTCACTAGAAACGTCAATAATATATATAAACTCTTTTGAGATTATCACAGCTGGGTAACAGGTTCTACATTTAGCATTAGGCTAAACAATTTATGGAATTATTACTGTTTATGCTCAAAATCTATTTGAAGCCATCATCAAGAGCTTGTAGTAACTTACGAATCTGATTGAAAGGGGATGTTGAATATATAGTACATTGTGCAGCATTATATTGTTTTATAATCGACTGAATGTTACAGCTGAAGAGCAGTGTGATGTCATCAACCCGTTGCTCCATTCTGGTGAAGGTGAGAGAGACTGTAAGTTTTGAATGTGTATTGTATATATGAAATTTCTCATTGCTTTGGAAAATGCTAACTTACAGATAATCTTAAATCATATTACCAGTGTTGGGATAATACATAACAACTACTGTAACCAACCCAGGCTTATTCTGATTATGTATCCATAATACATTTCTGAAGAGCGCCAAATACATCCCAGAAGCTACGTTTTTTGCAGTTTTTGTTTTCGTGAATCCACCTGAGGCCGATGTGTACGCTTTTTGAGATCTCAGATTTCTCCAGCAAGTGCCATTCGCACCTGCTGTTCTCACGTAAATCTACCAGATGCCGCTGTCAACTGACTGACTGACTGAATGACTGACTGACCGATTCCCCCACCCTCCCCCTTCCCTAAACCCAACCAATATTGTTTTAAAAAGCACAGATTGACCCGCCCACCCCCTTCCCTAAACCCAACTGCAGTGTTTTAAAAAGCAATCCGGAAAAAGAAAAGCCCCACCTGATTTTTACCACATTTTTTAATTTTACCACATTCTTACCCTGTTATTTACTTGTTTATTTAAATTTTTTAGCTTTTGTTTTTGTCTTACCTGCTTTCTGGAACCCTTCTTCACCAGACTTGAACCCCGTTGTCTCGGTCAAGTCCATCTCAAGTCTGCTGACGTACATGGTGAGCTAACTAGACAAACTGGTAACAACGGGAAAGCCGTCCATACTGAGGTAAGTCATACCGCCCATAGTGTTCATTTTAAAGATGAAATGCAGCCATATGTAGCTCTGGCTACATAATTTGTGATCTCCAGAAATGTATATAGAGCTACATTTTCAGAATGTAACACTATGTAATCAGATTACTATTGTCAAGTAACTAGCAAAATTTTCATTATCACAAAAATATCTGAGCTACCTTTTCAAAAGTGTAACTAGCACATCTATATTCATATGATCAAATGCTTTCCTAACTGCTGTTTTCTCAACACTATAATTTGTAATTTTGTGTTTATTTTTTAGTTGAGAAGAGAGCAAGCAGCACGATTACATTTTTAAATGTTATCCTTAGCAGTGTGACCTGCATCTGTGTGTCTTTTATCAGTAACTTTTTACTAAATGTACCATACCCTAAAAGCAGTTAAAAAAATCAAGGTGTGCTGTAAAAGTCCCAAAGTGAAAGACCAATAGTGTATATGCAATTCAAAAACAGGTGATAATACAGACGCTTGCAAGAATATTACGGTGGGGTAAGTTCAGATAAAGGAAACTTCAGAAAAGTTTGGATACTATTAGTAACCCTCTTGTTTTGGCCACACTATTCTCCGTATATTGTTTTCTGCTTCCTGTCAGGTAACTGCTGTTCCCCTATACTGTTCTTAAAGACATACACACACTAAAATGTTAGGAGGAATACAATTTACTGACAGCAGAGCTTAATTTGAGCCGTTTGGGAGTTTCGGAAAATGTCAGATATTTGTGTTTTGCATTCTGATATTTATTTGAATGGATCCAGCATTAACTTGTGTGTAGTAAATACCTACATGTGTGTGGGTGTGTGTCACCATGCGCAAGTTAAAGCAAAACTATTGGCCCTCAATCCTATTTTCAGCCAATTGGCTTTCTTATATTTACAATCACTCTTATTGGTTGGTGATTGTTTCACGTGCAGTGAGCAGCGAAAATAAATAATGGCATAGTGGCCTACATAAATAATATTGAGCTTAATCAAAAGAGATCTCGAGAAGATGAAACTGTGCCCATGGATCAGGATAGCGGGAGACAGAAGCAAAGCGATCTCAAGTCAGCCAGAAAACATGACAGAAGAGGTAATGTGGGCTCTTCTTGAAGATTAGACAGAGTCATTTAATTTTATATTTTCTTTTAATTGGCACATAATAGTGAAGTGAACTGAATTGTGATTATTCATACAATTTATGTTTGTAGCTACATGTTTTTATTATCCATGACCTACCTATAACATTATTTGGCACACAATATTTAAAGACCGTTCAGAAATATGATGCTCTTTTTTTGCACTATCACTGTTTAATGACTTCATGTTCATGTCACGGTAACTTTTATTTCCTGGTTAAGTTCTGGGAATTATTCATTTACAAATTAAGCACTAACTGACAGCATGGTAAAACGTGTCTCTCATGTTACAGGCACAGAATCACTCCTATAGAAGAACTCTTTCATTTACACAAATCAGAGAATTGACCATTTCAAACATTCAGATTTCAATCATCAAACTTCGAAGCGGGACCATATAAGACCAGTATAAACCTAGTGAGGGCTTCCTGGGGTATAGGTAAGGGCTGCACATGTTGGCTAGGTAGTAATTTCTTTTAAACATACCCCTAACTTAACCGTCTACTACTGCTCTGATGACTGCTAGCTGACATGTAAGTGCAAAGTCACATACATACTCATCAGAATGTCTAAAAGAGAGGATAAAAGGAGAAGAGATGACATTGGAAAATGAAAGAAGACCAAACCTTGGACATATAAGTTGTACTTTCATTTGTGCACTACTCCTCCGTGAGGTTCTGCTGCTATATTTAGTTTTGTGATTATCTTATAATTAAAGTTTGTTCGCTGGTTCCTGCCTCCTTATTCTATGGCTAAAAAGGAAAAATAAAACCCAGAACAAATTGATGAAAAGATCTTCATCAGTTTGACAACACACCCAAATTCACAAAACAAATGTAAATACAGACATGTGTTGCAAATAGTGCAGACAAGAACAGAAATGTGTCAAAGAACCTGTTTAGAGCCTGTCAAAGGTTTTCTGTTTAGAGTCAGCAGTGTTCTCTCTTTTATTTATTTCAACACCCAGTTTGTACAGTTTCTTGTTCTTTGTATATGTTAGCCCTTATATCCTACAACACTGCAGACTCTAAACAGAAAGCTGCCAGGTTCCTTTGAAAATTTGTATCCAGACAAATGCTTGCCTTTTCTATGAGTTCTTCTGAATGGTCCACTGCTTTGGAACTGACATTGATGAGTTTAAATGTTGAAGTTCTTTTAACTTGTCATCTAAAATACGTGGGGCTTATATGTGTGACACTTAAAAAAGATGGTAGACACAAACATAACAGTCATGCACGTCTGTCAAGCGTGTGTTTACATTGTGGATACATCCGCACCTGCATTGCTATTCCAGTCTATTCATGTGGCTAGTGTTGTTGTTTTGGATGTCCTGTCTGACCCCTGTGGAATCAGAAACAAATCGGGAGAAAGGAAATCCTGCCAAAGGAGATGGAACTCAAGAACACACCCACTGATTGGATAATCACCACAGACCAACGGTAGCTCAAAGCTGTTTAGGAGTCAAAATGAATAGCCTCTTAAAAGTTTGCATTGATGAACTTTTTCAAACTTTCAAAACGAACTTGAAAAGAACTTTATTTTGACTGGATTTTTTTTTTTTTTTCAAATGACTCATTTCAGTTAGTTTTTTAATTGAAGTTTCATTTGAAGAGCATTTGAGCTCTCTCTTCCTCTGTATTCATTCCTTTATATCCGAGCTGGACATACCGTTACAGGAACCATCAATATAAAGTGTAACTGTAGCATTTTTTTTTAATTCCTACCACACCAAATAAAAGGCCCATCTTTGTAATTAATAGTTCTCTATGAATTTGAATCATGCATAATATGAATGATCTGCAGTGAGTAATATGCCAGTTGAGGACTCAGTTGCAAATGATTCACTGAGTGAATGAGTCAGATTCAAACTGCGAGGTTATTTGGGGTTGAAGGATACTACAGGAAAGGGACATCTCTTGAAGGGTTGTTGCAAACAAATGTGCAACTAAACCTCTTCACGTGGTCATCTTTGTACTGGTAGTTAGCAAAGGGTACTTCATGGAACTGGTAACACATACAGTTTTTCTCAGTCGCTTTGGTGCATTTCTCACAACACTATTTACATTTGCACAACAGTTAATACATTTCTCAAAACAATTAGTCAATTGGGCACATCATAGTAGCAGTTTCTCATTCCTTTCAACAAATTGCAAATGCTTTTGGACATGCATCAATTGCTTTCATACAACTCTCTGCTGTTTGTAACATTATCAGTTGCTTATGTCATGTCAGTCAAAATTAACTAAACTTGTGGATGCTGAATAGTCATTCCATATAAAACTAATAGTCCTCATTTCATTACTTGAGTCATTACATACAAAAATGTTGAACTAGTTGTCAAAATCTGTCAAGCTCATTTTATTTTAAAAATATTAAATCTTTTTTTTTTCTTAAAATATCTTCTAAATTGAACAATTTGATGAATGATTTACAGACCTGTGTATGTTGTAGGTTCAGTTCCAATATGTACTGCAATATTGTTTACAGTTGTGCACAGCTCTACCCAAAGGGAGTTTATGTTTGTTGTAAATAAGGGTGTATTTATTCTTTTGCACAATGCTGTGAATAAATTAGAATTGTAAAGAGCAAATGCAGTAAACATGTGAAACACACATATTCAGTGTCTTGTACTCCGATACCTCACTAAATGCAGTGATGTCTAACTTTACTGTAGTTTCCAAATGGCTGTGCAAACAGTATATAGTGCTGTCTTGAGCATTTTCAGGAAGTGTCACCAAAATCACCAAAAGACTTTTTTGCATTGGAAAATATGTACAGTGTAAACTGTCATAATGAAAACATGACAAAGCCATTTGACTATCTTGTTCATAAACAATGGTGGCAGGACTTTTCATTTTGATGACATTGACACTTTCATTGACATGAATACTTGCTTTTGTGCAATGAGCTTTCTATTTTGAGCAAGTGACGCGCTTTTGCAGGTTATCCACTAGGTTTTGCACTAATTGTTTTGAGAAATGCATTAACTGTTGTGCAAATGTAAATAGTGTTGTGAGAAATGCACCAAAGCGACTGAGAAAAACTGTAATAAGATCGTATTTGAAGAGTTCAGATGCAAAACCTCTCAGTGTCATCTGAATTTTTTTTTTTGTAAAATAGGCATTTTTCTCAGGCTCCCATGTGTAGGTTCAGTAATTTCACTTTTATGGCAAAAAAGAGATCCTTTTCACTGCCTTTGAAGTGAAATTCATTCATTCATTCATTTTCTTGTCGGCTTTGTCCCTTGCGAGGTCGCCACAGCGGAATGAACCGCCAACTTATCCAGCACGATTTTACGCAGCGGATGCCCTTCCAGCCGCAACCCATCTCTGGGAACTTCCACACACACATTCACACTCATACACTATGGACAATTTAGCCTACCCAATTCACCTGTACTGCATGTCTTTGGACTGTGGGGGAAACCGGAGCACCCGGAGGAAACCCACGCGAACCCAGGGAGAACATGCAAACTCCACACAGAAACGCCAACTGACCCAGCCCAGCCGAGGTTCGAACCTGCGACCCAGCGACGTTCTTGCTGTGAGGCAACAGCACTACCTACTGCGCCACTGGGTTGCCTGAAGTGAAATAACTGAACATAAACATAGGAGGCTGAGAAAAATGCAAATTTTTGAAGAACATTTCAGACAGCACTTAGAGGGTTTTGCGTCTGATCTCTTCACTTAAATAAGTGTTATAAGAAAATATATGCATTGATAATCGGTTGAAAGGGTTGGAAAGACATAATAACATGCACCATAAAAAACACAGGGAAAAAAGAATGCTCCCTTCCTATCAGAATTTGCCTACTGAGGAGGATTTGGTAAACGTTTTGACTGACTCATTAAAAAGAACTAGTTCACAAGAGTCATTGTTTGGGAATTGGTCGTCACAGCTTGTGCTGTATTTGCAACTGTGGGCAGCAACCATGAAGCATAATCTAAAGGGGCAATTAACTACACAGTAAATATATTTGTTAATTAACTATTGGGCTAAGCTTATTATTTATGGGTGTTTTGCATTTTACATTTACACTGTCGAAATGCATGATGCAACCTTTATAAGTGATCAGAATGCACTGCAATTCAACACATTCACTTTAATTGACATATTTTGTAAAAATGTATAATACATAGTAACCCTGGACCACAAAGTCACAAGTAAATTTTTTATTTTTTGGAATTGTACGGTGGCCGAGAGCTTAACGCGCTGCAATTTAAGAAAGCACATGCAATAACAAAAAACACCAGCAAATTAAGAAACGATCTTTATCAATTTGACAGACACCTGTTGCAAATTGATCAAAACACAAACAACTAAAGAAACGCGCAGCAAATTGATCAAAACACAAACAAAGTATGAAACGCGCAGCAAATTGATCAAAACACAAAGGAAGAAACGCGCAGCAAATTAGTCAAAACACAAAGGATGAAACGCGCAGCAAATTAGTCAAAACACAAAGGAAGAAACGCGCAGCAAATTGATCAAAACACAAAGGAAGAAACGCGCAGCAAATTGATCAAAACACAAACAACTGAAGAAACGCGCAGCAAATTGATCAAAACACAAACAACTGAAGAAACGCGCAGCAAATTGATCAAAACACAAACAACTGAAGAAACGCGCAGCAAATTAGTCAAAACACAAAGGATGAAACGCTGAACAACAGTCACGACACAATAACACATCCGTATCTCAGCTGGGTCCGTCATGTTTTTGGGTCCTCTTTAAACATTTCCGTTGTGTTATGTGGATGTTTGCAAGTGTTTTGATCAATTTGCTGCGCATTTCTTTTGCTGTTTGTGTTTTGATCAATTTGCTGCGCGTTTCATCCTTTGTGTTTTGACTAATTTGCTGCGCGTTTCATCAGTTGTTTGTGTTTTGATCAATTTGCTGCGCGATTCATCCATTGTGTTTTGACTAATTTGCTGCGCGTTTCATCAGTTGTTTGTGTTTTGATCAATTTGCTGCGCGTTTCATGCTTTGTTTGTGTTTTGATCAATTTGCTGCGCGTTTTTTCAGTTGTTTGTGTTTTGATCAATTTGCAACAGGTGTCTGTCAAATTGATGAAGATCGTTTCTTAATTTGCTGGTGTTTTTTGTTATTGCATGTACTTTCTTAAATTGCAGCGCGTTAAGCTCTCTCGGCCACCGTAGAATTGAGATACGTGATCTTGAATTTAAGGATGTAAAAAAAAAAAAAAAAAAAAAATATATATATATATATATATATATATATATATATATATATATATATATATATATATATATATATATATAGACTGGAATAGCAATGTGGGTGCGGATGTATCCACAATGTAAACACACGCTTGACAAACGTGCATGACTGTTATGTTTGTGTCTACCATCTTTTTTAAGTGTCACACATATAAGCCCCACATATTTTAGATGCCAAGTTAAATGAACTTCAACATTTAAACTCATCAATGTCAGTTCCAAAGCAGTGGACCATTCAGAAGAACTCATAGAAAAGGCAAGCATTTGTCTGGATACTAATTTTCAAAGGAACCTTTTTTATTTTACAAAGTTAAAATCCAAAGAAATGAACAGTAAGTAATGTAATGCCCTGCTAAATTTGTGTATTCGTAAATTCATATACACATAACCACAATTTGTTATATCATTATAAACATAATCATGTTTATATAAACACTATAAATGAGGAGGACTTCTCTACTCCTGAATCCCCAGGTCTGAATGCAGACACAGTGGATAGCAGTGCAGCAGGTCTCTTGCCCTATCTATTCCAACCATTAACCCTGCCAGTAATCTGGAGGATTTTAAACATAGGTGAACATAGCAGCACAGATATAGGCGATGTGTCTGAATGGTAGCGAAATCAACTGATAAAAGACAAAGTCCGCCATTCTCCAATTCTTGTACAGCTCTCCCAAAAAAATGCTTGCTGCAAACTAACAGCTTTGTTGTATCAGCCCTGACAGAATCGCAGGGAAAAAACATGCAACAAACCTCATGGATCATGGAAATAATTACAAATGACCTCACCCAGTCATTGGGTCTCACAGCTTGGCAGGTCTGCCTCGCCCTCAGAAAGCACGTGCTCTCATGAATAATTAAGAAGCAGGGTCTTCTCATAGGATAAGAAAACTCCACTATGAATAATAATGAGAAACCAACGCATCATCACTCCACTAGCAGATGCCTGATACGTCACAGATGAAATTAGCTGACAAAAGCACCACTCCTCCATGAGGTTTTGCTGCTATATTTTGTTTTGTGATCACAATATCTTCACATCTATAAAATAACAGACAAAAATGGCAGTTATGTGGCAAAATATTGTTTTCAAACTATTAAAAATGTCAATATCATCATTAAAAGAAATTGAGGAAAGATCATACTGTAGGTTTCTTAATGTGATTAAAAAGTGTAAATAAACATAAACACCCATAAAATATGAGCTACAGGCAACTGTTAATTAACAGATTTGTTCAGAGTGTCACGTCACTTTGTAACCCGACCATACGGATGCACACAAACGTTCAATCTTTACATTAGTCCACACATTTTTTTACACAGCTAATTCCACAGCAATGCGCTGGGCATATTTTCCACTATAATGTGCTTTCAGCATGCTTATGTTCTTGAGTGCAGAGCAATGTTCATCCCGATTGACCAGTGGAGACAGGTGGCACATCGGCTCTTATATTAGATTACAGGGTAAGACACTGCCAACCATCAACATGCTGAAGTGGTATTTAACCATTGCAGAGTACTAAGTGAGGAGGCGAAATATGAATTAATGGAAGCGCTCCCATGTGGCTAACAGCAGTAAGTAATCAAGTAATTCATATGCTTTTTCCTCACTGATAGGTGCTGCCAGCTGTGCCTGCGCTGCATACGGAGATGACAGGCCTCTGATGCCAGCTTGGGTATGATTAGGAGAACTACCATACCAAAATGCCAGCTGCTGTGACTTTCTACAAGAGCAATCACTAACACTATTGTTGAGGCTGTCTGAACATGCCAAAATGCAATCGGAAGGTTGGTCGATGTGTAGTATAGATTATAGTTTGTGTTGGTATCTAATTTTCAGCACAGAAGTAGGATGTTTCATCTGAATGTAGATGACTTCTGATATTTTAGTCTCCACGAGAATAGCATTAGAAAAACAAAGTGCAGTACACAAATGTACACTAACAGGCCATTTTATTAGGTACAACTTACTAGTACTGGGTTGGACCCCCGTTTGCCTTCAGAACTGCCTTAATCCTTCGTGGCATAGATTCAACAAGGTAGTGGAAATATTCCTCAGAGATTTTGCTCCATATTGACATGATAGCATCACGCAGTTGCTGCAGGTTTGTCGGCTGCACATCCATGATGCGAATCTCCTGTTCCTCCACATCCCAAATGTGGTCTATTGGATTGAGATATGGTGACTGTGGAGGCCATTTGAGTACAGTGAACTCATTGTCATGTATAAGAAACCAGTCTGAAAGAAGATGGTTACACTGTGGTCATAAAGGAATGGACATGGTCAAAAACAACACTCAGGTAGACGTTGACACCATACCTGCCAACACTCCCATTTTTCCCGGGAGTCTCCCGTATTTCAGACCCATCTCCCGTATTGTTCTGTCTCCCGGAAAACTTCTGGAACCCGCTCTTGAGCATTTTGGTACAGTCCGGCGTGAAACCTGGTGCATGCATGCATGTGCGCGCGCGCGTGCTCTTCAGCAACCTCCCCGGTCTACAGTTCGCACGCCCCCATCTCCCCCCACCTACAACCCCCCCCCCCCCTGCTCTTCAGTTCGCGCGTGCACGACCACCCCCCCCCCCCCCCCTGCCCCTCAACCATTTGAGTTACTGTTGCCTTTCTATCAGCTGGAACCAGTCTGGCCGTTCTCCTCTGACCTCTGGCATCAACATGGCATTTGTGCCCACAGAACTGCTGCTCACTGGATATTTTCTCTTTTTCAGACCATTCTCTGTAAACCCTAGACATGGTTGTGTGTGAAAATCCCAGTAGATCAGCAGTTTCTGAAATACTCAGACCAGCCCATCTGGCACCAACAGCCATGCAACGTTCAGAGTAACTTAAATCCCCTTTCTTCAACTGCAGCAGATCTTCTTGACCATGTCTACATGCCCAAATGAATTGAGTTGTTGCCATGTGATTGGCTGATTAGAAATTTGCGTTAGCGAGCAATGGTACCTAAAAAATTGGCCGGTGAGTGTATATATTTTTTCAAAATTCTATAATTCTAAATCTGCAGCTAAAATGATAGTCATTGCTATCGCTGTCATTGTCAGAGCACATTTCCCCAGTACACTCAGCATCTGTATTATATATCTACACCATATGTCAAACTAATGCTTCCGATGTCTTCAAAATCAATATTTTGATTGTTGACATGTTATTTACCAGATCCAGCATCGAGTGAGATTGCATGCAGTGATTGCTCTGCAATACAGCCATCCAAACATGCTTTGCCAATGATATTCTTTCTTCTCAAAACATAAATTAGAAAAAAAAAATTGCAATGCCAATGCAGTTGCCATTTAAAATCATTTTAAGTGTACATTCATTCATTTCATTTGTTACAAATAAAGTTTTCAGTATTTATTTATTTCATTCATTTTCTTTTCGGCTTAGTCCCTTTATTAATCTGGGGTCGCCACAGCGGAATGAACCGCCAACTTATCCAGCACATGTTTTACGCAGCGGATGCCTTTCCAGCTGCAACCCATCACTGGGAAACACCCATACACTCTCATTCACACACATACACTACGGCCAATTTTAGCTTACCCAATTCACCTGTACTGCATGTCTTTGGACTTGTGGGGGAAACCGAAGCACCCGGAGGAAACCCATGCGAACGTGTGAAGAAATATGCAAACTCCACACAGAAACGCCAACTTACCCAGCTGAGGTTCGAATCAGTGACCTTCTTGCTGTGAGGCGACAGCACTACCTACTGCGCCACCGCGTCACCCTATTTATTTATTTTTTTGTTGCATATTGCATATGTCTTTTTCTTTGTCCCGCCTTCTTGTGTTGTTTTCTGTTATTCCATTGGCTCCCATTACAACGTGATCCATGCACTGATTGGCTGCTGGTCGCGGAGGCCTATAAAAGGAACTTCGGGCAGGGTTCAGGGAGCTCATTTGTGGTGCAACGGTTGCTGGAAGTGGAGAGCTCCTGGATTTTCCCTAACCCTCTGACCAACAACCAATCAACACAACCAGTCTTGTACAACTGTTCATGTACTGTATGCTTACAACTTTTTGAGTTTGAGCTTGTAGGGAAGGCCTGCCTATTTATTTAATTACTTTTGACTTTGTTTATGTTTAGGGAAGTTAAGCTTCCTGTATTTTTCTTTAAATATGTATAGGTAATTTAGCTCATTTACTTTGTAGGTTCTTTTGTTTGTTATTTTGGCCTGTGGCCACCCTGAAGAGATGCTCATTTAAACTACTATTTTTCTATAAAAAATCTATTCTATTACTCTTAACTGAGTGTCCGAGTTTGGTTGTCGACTGAAGGGGATCTTTTGCATTAAGTTTTTTTTTTTTTTTTTTGTTTGGGAAATCCACCACCCACAACATTTTTTTCCCGTTTATTATGGCCCTGTTGTTTTCCCCTAGACATGGGGTGTAATACATTCATCCATTTTCCTTGGGCTTAGTCTCTTTATACATCAGGAGTCGCCACAGCGGAATTAACCTCCAACTAATCCAGCATATGTTTTACACAGCGGATACCCTTCCAGCTGCAACCCAATACTGGGAAACACCTATACACACACATTCACACCAATTTTGTTTTCCCAAATCACTTAAAGCACGTCTTTGGACTGTGGGGGAAACCGGAGCACCCGGAGGAAACCCATGCCAACATGGGGAGAACATGCAAACTCCACACAGAAATGCCAACTGACCTAGGCAAGACTCGAACCAGCAACCTTCCTTCTGTGAGGCGACAGTGCTAACCACTAAGCCACCGCGTCACACTTAAGGATACATGTAAAAATAATTTTACTTGACTTTATTTATTCAATTTCTAAGTAGTATCCTTACAAATGTACAGCTTTCAGCTCGCAGTTAGCAAATTAGCTTGAAATTATTACTGTTGGGTATTACATTCGAAACTTACATTTTAACAGTATTCAGGTAGTCCTGGGGCTCTTGAGTATTAGTAGACTGTTTGATTACTTAATTTTTCTTTACTCATTTTTGATGCTAATCTGTCTATAATATGCTAGGATAGAAGTCTTCATCTATATACAAAAATCTATATACAGGGGGGGGGGGGGATCCACACATTCACACACTGAACTCAAAAGCCATTTTAACACATTAATACAGATACACTACTATAAAAATACAACAATGACTTTACCAGTAAATCAAATAAACATCACACTTTTCACCTTTGCCTTTTCACACATGATCTGTTCACTTTAATTTTCCAGTAACTTACCAGAAAAGTCTGAATGTATGAAAAGAGCTACAGGCTTAAAAAAAACATACAGAGAGAAATCTACAAAACAAGGAACAGGTGTGTAACTCGATCAGAAACCTTATTAAAAACAATAAATAGATAGATAGATAGATAGATAGATAGATAGATAGATAGATAGATAGATAGATAGATAGATAGATAGATAGATAGATAGATAGATAGATAGATAGATAGATAGATAGATAGATAGATAAAAATGCACATGTTTAGATGTTTCTTTTCGAAATGCCAAAGGGAATGGATGGAAAACAGAAAAGAAAAAAGAGAGAAAAAACACAAAATGAATGTTTTTTTTAATTAACAGTAAATTATCATTCACTGTACACTAATTAGAGCAGCAAGAGTGCTGCAGATCCTCTCGGCTGGAGCTTAAAATGAAGTAAAACACACAATTAAAGGCAGTCCATGCACTGTAATTTCCAAGGGACATATTGAAAACTCTCCACACAGCTCAGAGGCACTTTTGTAGATCTCCTGCGGCCACAAAACTACTCTACCTCTCAATCCGCTACAGTTAACTCACACCGAAATATATATATATATATATATATATATATATATATATATATATATATATATATATATATATATATATATATATATATATATATATATGCGTAGTTAAAGACATGTACAGTTCACTGCACACTTCAGTAATCTACATCTTCCCAGAATTACAGAAAGATTTCTTAACACTGGATGAAACTAAATTCAGTCAATGAAAAGTCAGTGCACGGCAAGTAAACACTCGACATACAGCAACTGTACGCATTACATTGAGAAAGATTTTTAATGAATTTTGCTCCTAACTAATGTTGTTATCCATTTAAAGTGTCTCGGTGGTGTTCCTATTTGATTAAAATGTGTATTTCCATATCAGCTTGTCACGCTTTGTGTTTACATATTCTGTTTAAAACACACAGCAGGTGTCCTTGTCATTACTAATGCTTACACCTCATCATTTTAAGATATGCCTAGTGTTTGACCATGTGTTGTGCATTGACTAACTGTTACATTTGTCATATGCAACCATTATAATTATAATGGTTAAAATTAGGTTAGACTACATTTATTTGAACACCCTTAAATTTACATTTATTTAATTACATTTATTCTTTCTCATTAGAATGCTATAAATACAGGAAGTGGAAAAAAAAAAACAATAAAAATGTTCCAATATCATTTCTATATTTACATAACTGTAATTGTATGATGCTAACAGCGCTGTATTTGCATTTTGGCATGCATTCATTATGTGATTATATTATGCTGGTTAATTTTGCCAGTGTCATTTCTGGTGTCACTTTTAATTACTTGATTTATAACGTGCAGAGTTATTTTTATGTGAAATTATGCTTGTTAATTGGCACCGCTGATGGATTTCGTATGCTGAGTTCATGCGTACCTGATTCACATTCAAAAAGTACTTAAAGTTCACCAACTGAGTACACCACATTAGTTGTTTTAGTTTTATTATTTCTGCATAATGCAATGAAAACTATGATTGGCTATCAGAGTTTAACTTATTTTCTCAATACACCCCATGCAACCAATTATATTCTACTGAAACACTATAACACCAGCTGAGAGAAAATAAAGGAAAAGGTAATATTTACTCAGTTATCTCACAAATTCAGTCTAATATGTTGTTGTTGCCATTGTTTGTGTTGTTTTAGATGCCGAACTGGTTTATTGACTCAGCAAAAATTGTTGCAGTTGCTCTGAAGATTTACTGCTAAAGCTTTAAGATTTCGGCTGGAAAAAAAATCTAGACATATATATGGACTAGACATATGATCCATATGATTCTTATATATAGCAAAATATGTTTGTTTAAACATATTGATCAACAGCTTATATAGCTGAACTGGTTATATTTTTAACCCTTACTTGGGGCTACATATTTAACAGCATAATGCATATTTGTAAATGCATATTTTGTTTATTAAAAGAATGAAACTATTTAGCACTTCAATTTAATTTAATACTTTGACCTTAAAAATCACATAATTTGTCTTGTATAACTATTCAAACATTCACACTTAGCTGATGAGTTATAAATAAAGCGTGTTTGGCTTGCTTTCCCTGGAGAGAGCACTGAGCACAGAAGATCCTCGAGGCTGGGGCTCCCTCATGTTTCATTGGGAGAGAGGGGAATCTGAGCTCAGGTAGGTCTTGAGAGCTCTCTCAAATTCGTTCATTTGTTCATTTACCTTTGGCTTTTTCCTTTGTTTATCAGTGATTGCCACAGTGGAATGAACCGCCAACTATTCCAGCATATGTTTTACGCAGCTGATACTCTTCCATCTGTAACCCAATACTAAGAAACACCCATATGCTCTCGCACTAATATACTATGGCCATGGGGAGAACATATAAACTCCACACCATAGACTGTAAAAGATATGGACGTAGTATCTGTGACGTCATCCATAGGTTTCTGAAGAACCAAATGAAGCTACAAGTAGGCGTGGCCAACCGTCGCCATTTCGTTCATCACACCAACCGGGGGATACCAAACAAGGGCAAAGAGGCGGAGCGTGAGCGGAGCTACAGAAGTCTGCTAGCATTTTGCTAATACAGGCTTTTCTTTGGGAGAAACGCTTAATACTTCAACTCCTGCGACTCGTTTGTGTTCTGACCACATGTGCTTGGTTGTACACTATATCAATAAAGTGTTTAGACTTTTAAAAACACTGTTGTTATACATTGAGCCACTAAACATTGTTTTTATGATGTTTTTCTACAGGAGGAAGCGCAGATTACTTCCAAACACTTCAAATATAGTCTGTGTTATTAAATACAAGGCTATTGATGAAATCCAGGCATAACACTGATGACAACATTTCAGATGACTGGTTTAGAGCCTACAGCTATTCAATCTGTCAGATTCTGGAGTGCATTCATGTTCTAAAGAATCATATAAATTATAAATGATCTTAAATAAAACAAATACATTTATAGATAAGGTTTATAAGTATATAATTTCACTCACCTAGGAAATTAAGGCAACTTGAATGGTTTGTGAGGACAATTAAGTGCACAGCATGCCATATTATCTGATGTATCTGAGGTAAAGCCACATAAAACAAAACAAAAATACGATGTATATGCCGAGTTCAGCGGCTAATCAGCCGGAATCAGCTGAGGTGAAGTGACGGCGACCAGCGAGACCTAGCTGTCACTCAAGTGGCCACGCCCTTAATTATGCAGACTTAATATAACCTAATATAAAGGAAACGGTTAAGTTATAAAAAAATCACCCCCTCACAGTTGTCATGAAGGGTAATATTAGCTATATGAACCAAAATCATTCTTTGTACCAGGCTGTAAACACCTTTTTTTCCACTGTAAAGTTGGCCATTTTAACAGTGGGGTCTATAGAAATCTGCTCTATTATGGAGCCAGGACTAGTGGAATTTCGATGAATTGCAGTTTCAGTTACTTCAATATTTGCTTCACGAGGGAGAGAGGGAGGTTGCCGATTGGATTATACGCGTTACTACAGAGACATGTTAATACACGGCTGTCAATCAATTTGGTGGTAGGGGAAAACGCACTCCTACGTCACCTAGGACGCCCCTCAAAATGGGAGGGATTTGGATCTATTTTAATGTCACGAAATTTTAAGAAAGAGACTTATTGTCTTTATATCACCCCAATATGACTTTGGACACACTATACCTACACACAGTTTTGTCCAAACAGCTTACAAACGATGATTTTCATCATAGGTGCCCTTTTAAAAAAAGGTTAATCAATGAACCCAAAATGCTAAAACATACTTGGTTTGTCTGCATGCATTTTACTTTTTTTTTTAGCATTATGCTATATAGAAGAAATCAGAACAGCTCAAATACATTGACTATCTGGTACTGAGAGCTGAATGAAACACAGAAAATCCTCTGAGATTGTTCAACAGGATTATATTGTATATCCAGGACTCTTTGGATCCCAATAATTTGTTGTGGTCGCGATTTGATTTGTACAATAATGAAACTGTTTAACAGTCCATTGTGTTTTAATGCAAATGGGGCGTAGAGGTGAGTGCACGAGATGAGAATACTCCTGCAAACATTCCCCTTAAAATGGACAGTGTAAGAAAATTGAATACATTAACCTTTCCTGCCTTTGTTCTTATTCTGCCGCTTGATACTTTAAAATGAAGCAGTAGTGGTCAGCAATACTATAACAGCCCTGGGACCAATGCAAACTGCTTGATTACCTGCCTGCAATCAGCTTTTGAGCAAGAAAATATACGGGTACAAAGGGAATGCATTGGGAAAATGGGAGTTTTGCCAGAAAAGGTACATCCCGCTTATAAAAAAGGTCTTCAGTAGTCATCATGCTGTATGAATGAAAGGTCACTGGTGCTTTTCAGGCAGTGCAGACAATGCAAAGTTCCATCAGCCGTTTCAGATAGCCTCACAAACTCACACAAAACAGTGTTAAAAGTGACTTCTCCAGAGGGAAAGGTTTTTTTGTGTGTGTGTGTGTGTGTGTGTGTGTGTGGTGATGGTGGTTGTTTTCTTTCCATTTTTCTTTCTTTTTTTTTTAGACAGCAGCTACGCTTGTGACAGCTCCTGTCTTTTGACGCCTTCCCTCATTATGAAGCATCTTGCATCAAAAACATTCTGTTTGTCACATGATAAGCTCTTGGAAAACCTAGATATACTCCAAACAACAAATCAAGCTCCAGGATATTCTCCATGAGGCAATGTATAACAACGCTTTGAAAAAAAAGACAATGTCAATTCAAAAACACAGGTTCATTAATCATGTTCACAGTATGTTGTGTACAGTAGTATATACTGTATGGAACCCAACATTTGTGTATGTGTTCATATATATATATATATATATATATATATATATATATATATATATATATATATATATATATATATATATATATATATATATATATATATATAATATCGCTGTTAATCTATTCTCAATGTTGGGTTGGGAGCTGGGTCTATTTTACGCAAGCCATGATCACTTTCACCTGATATACTAGCGCGGATGTATACCTGACCGGTGAGCCGTCTGACAAAAGAGTGCCCTTCTGAATCAAATCAGCAGGATGCCTGACTCTAACTCCAGTTCGGCAGTTTCACTTTAACTCACAAACATTTCATTCATGCCATTGTGACAAACTGGGGTATTAGACGCAAATAAGGAGTAGGGACTGGTGAGACTGTTATGGAATTTAATAACGCATGCCAAACGCAAAGAAAAAAAACTTCCGCATTTCGCGATGTGTGTGTGTGTTTGTGTGTGTGTGTGTGTGTGCGGTGTTTACCTCAATAATGCCCCTAATACATGCATACTCCACATGTCTTAATTCCATTTCTGTTTAGTTCAGTTATGACTTTAGTCAGATAAAGGTAATCAAAAATCGCTGTTTAGAGCTTATGTAGGCCTACAGTTCAAAATTAATGTTTAACCGAATAAACAGTTAGTAAACACATTGAACATAATTTATTTTTTCAGCAATTATCATAGTAGAACAGTTTCTCAAGTAGTTTGTGAAACCGCAGATGAGCCCCTGGTCTAATGCGCCACCTGGCTTGAGAAACCCGTTCTTAAAGACTTATTTGGGTAGCACACATATTCTGAATGCCTTCGGCAGAATTCGAATGAGCCATTTTAATCTAGATTAATCTAGATTAATTCCAAGATTAATCTAGATTAATCTAGATAAAAAAAAATGTATCTATGCCCACCTATAATATATATATATTCCTTCGGGTGCTCCGGTTTCCACCACAAGTCCAAAGACATGCGGTACAGGTGAATTGGATAAGCTAAATTGTCCGTAGTGTATGTGTGGGAATGAGAATGATTGGGTGTTTCCCAGTGATAGGTTGCATCTGGAAGGGCATCCACTGCGTAAAACATATGCTGGATAAGTTGGTGGTTCATTCCACTGTGGCGACCCAGATTAATAAAGGGACTAAGCCGAAAAGAAAATGAATGAAAGAATGAATGAATGAATGTATATATACATATATATATATATATATATATATATATATATATATATATATATATATATATATATATAGTAATGTGCTGGGATGCTAACAACGAAGTGCGGATCCAAATGCAGGGTTTATTCAACAGAGTTGTCGTACAACCAATGGTCAGAGCAGGAGCAAATAGGTACATGCAGGGAATTCCAGAGCATAGTTAAAAACAGGCAGATGGTCAAAAGGCAGGCAGCAGACAGGAATAAACAGCAAGGCAAGTGCGTCGTAATGTTTACAGTAACAGTATAACATGATTTAGCACTAAACTGTGTGTGCTGTTTATAAAGTCCATCTAATGAGTTTATGAGCAGCTCCCAGCCGTGTGTGTGTAATCAATCGAATGAGGAACAGGTGCGTGTGAGTGTGCATGACTGGATATGTAGTTCTTTAAAGTGGCAGATTTGTAGTTCTTCAGCGATCTGCACAGGCTGGATTGCTGGTGATCGTGACATATATTCTAAACTGTTTATCGTAAACTGTAAGTTGGATGGATATATGGATATTTTTTTATTACAAAAACAAATTACAAATTACAAAAGTCACAGAACACATTTTTTTTCACCCACCGAAGCAATGTGAATTAAAAATAAATTGTGGATAAGGGACTGTCAATATAATCCACACACTGCTTTTAATCTAACCTGCATTGTCATTGATTACTCAGGTTATATGTCATTTTACAACCTCTAGCGTTTATGTCTGCCAGAGGGCGCTTAACTATAAATGTTACAATAGCACATTTTATATATTTTATATATTATATATTTATATTTTATATATATATATATATTTTTTTTTTTTTTTTTTTTTTTTTTATGATGTCATGCAAAACAATAGGACATAATAAGCTACACACACAAATTACACAGTTGGACTTTTTTTAAATTAGGAAAACCTCTTGCTGTCAGAGTTACTCGTCATTTTATTGTTTATGTTCAGCTTTAGTTTATTGTAGTTACTCTGTCTTTACTTTGAGTTTTACTTTGTTATTATCTATGTTTGTGTTGTTCTTTATCTTGGATCTCTTGTGTGTTCCCATTAAATTATATAGCAATTGTGCTTAGTATTCTCCATCTCTTTCACTCTGTGCTTTTTACAGCCACAGCATTACAACACTATAAACTAATACAATATTTTTATAAAAGATTTATTTGACACAAATCTTATATCATATTCCATGTAATTGGATGTATCATGTAAGATTCAGTGGCAATGGCAATATTTTAATGGAAATATCTTCTTTAGTGTTCAACTGAAAAAAAAATAAAGATTAACTCAAAACTACTTGAAGCTAAGTAAATTGTGAGTAAATGTTTGTTTTGGGGTTAACTATCCCTGAATAAAGCCCTAAATGTTTTTTTTTTCTCATCTCAAAAATAATAGAAATGAAGGCTGCTGGGATTACTCTTTATATTTTCTCCCATTGTACCAACGGTTATACTTATTATGTGCTTTTGCAGTGTTGAGCTTTGTAACCAATTACAGACCTGTCTGTTGGCCTCAAAGACCAATCAGGGGCGTTTAAACATGTCCCTGCATCAGCAGAATTCCCTCAGTCAAAACGGCATGCTTTCGTGAATCCTCTTATTACAATCAACAAAGTGTAGACAAAATGCAAATGAGAGATTCACTGCAGTAGTCAGACTTTGACAGTAATGGGAGTTTCCATAAGAGTACAAAACTGATTCATGCAAATCCAAGGATTTGTGATGAGCTGGCTTGTGTTTTATATAAATGTCTGAATAAAGCAGTCTTCTCAAACATTTCAATGGCTTTTTCCCCCATCCTGGCTCTGTATAATCCCATAAAGTGTAAGCTCAGCACTGTTTTGTTTAGTCAGTCTCCACTGTAACAGTATTTCTGCTATTCCATAAGCACCACCGATGTCAGAAAATGAATTTGCATTTTCATTCAGTCTGTTTTAATCAACATTTAGAAAAAAAGCTAAAAATGTAATTGTTTTACAGTAATTTAAAAATGATTTATTTTAAAACCATGTGTCTACCTACTACAATATCAGAATTCACCCACCAGTGATTCCACAGAAAGCAGAATGCATTGCTTGCAGGTTTAAGATGAAAACCTGAACACTTGCAGTTTTGTAGCTATAGGCTTATAGACTATAACTGCTATCGAAAATTATTCCATTCATCTTAATTAGCTTGTTATAATAAAAGTAGATCCAAAATAACCTATGAAACTATGAATGTTGAATAAAAACTCGAACTAAAACATTAAAAAGTGTACAGTAGTTACAGGAGGATTTCTAGTACAGGCTGTTTGGTGATTGCAAAGGTTCAGTAAATTAAATGTTAAATAAAGTCAAAGGATGACTCAGTGTAGACACTGAATATGTTATAACTACCTCTAGTAACATCAATGTTAAATTGTATTTAGCATAACTAAACATGGCGTCACGGTGGCGCAGTTGCATGATCGCCTCACAGCAAGCAGGTCGCTGGTTCGAGCCCCGGATGGGTCATGATTGGCATTTCTGTGTGGAGTTTGCATGTTCTTCTCATGTTGGTGTGGGTTTCCTCCTGGTGCTCCAGTTTCCCCCACAGTCCAAAGACATGCGGTACAGGTGAATCAAACAAGCTAAATAGGCCGTAGTGTATGTGTGTGAAAGAGTGTGTTTCCCAGTGTTGGGTTGCAGGAAGGACATCCACTGCGTAAAATATAGGCTGGAATAGTTGGTGGTTCATTCCGCTGTGGCGACCCCTGATTAATAAAGGGACTAAGCCAAAAAGAAAATGATTGAATGAATGAATGAATGAATGAATAACTAAACATAATATAATTTATATCAATAGTATACTAGTTAAACAGTGTGTATCTGCCTAAAATAAATATAATGTTGCTCTTCATCTGAAATATCCCACTGTAAACATCATTAACTTGCCAATACCAACAAGTGACCATGGTATAAACAGGACAGAATGAATGTATGAATAAATGATTGCTGAATGAATGAATGCATTGGCTGGTTCTTGCCTTCAATTGTTCAATTGAGCATTCAAAACTAATCAAATAATAAATAATAAACAGATATACATGAAGTAACCCATATCCGCTTGTTAAGTGTGTAAATCAAACTGCATGGGGTGGCTCAACAAATGGTAATAATTAACATTTACAAAGCGAGGTAATACTTTCGAAAATCACGATAGCAAAATATATATCCCTGCCTAATATCAGATGGCCAGAAAGTGATTGATTTTTTTTTTTTATAAATTTGTAAAATATTAATGTCTGTCATGCAGCAAGTTCAGAGACTGTTGTGTACACCATGATTTTGTTTAAAGTTCTCTTTAATGTGTGATATGAAAAGGGCCAGACAGAATCTCGTATTATCTGCAATTTTTGTGGAGAATTTTGTAAAAAATCTTTGAATTTATGCAGAATTATTTTGGGAATATCATAACAAAATATTTAATATGTAAAATAAAAAATAATAGCTTTTTAACTTTTATTTAATATTTACAAATGAAATCCATCTAGATCCACTTATATGGTAAACAAAGCAAGTCTCTCATATAATATATCTACTAAAAGAGAGAAAATATTACTTTACAAACTGTTTTGTAAATAAATCATATGAACATTTTAATATCAGTCAATAATATTAGTCAAATTCTTTTAAAAAGTGGATAAATATACTGTAAATGTACACAAGTAAATAAATACTCAATGATGGGCTAAAAATCTGCAGATTTCTGCACGTACAGATTTTGTGTGGGCCTACATATGACTAAAAAGTGGTCACAAACAAACATTTTCTCAATTCAAATGAGTAGCGGCTTGAACCCGAAAACCGTTACGTAACCAATATTTATTATACAATGTTGGTCATATATGCCCATCTCAAAACATATGCTGATTTCATATTCATAGCTTTAAATGTGTAGAAATGAGGAACTGCTTATGGGTTGATATTAGGTTCTAAACTAAAACTGAATAAATTGCAGCACCATGATGTTTTAGAGTCACACTCCTTCTGCCACTGTATTAGAAAGATCTCCAGGACAGTGTGCAGGACTCCAAAGGTCCTTTCAGAACATGCTACAGGACTCGGGCTGGAGACACGGTAGCCGAGAGCAAATATTGATTTTTCCTCTCTTCCCACTGTGGGCTGCTCCTGCAGTGACAAGTTCAGGCCTCACCCACGCTGTGTAAAAACCAGTGTGTGGGATTTTAAGTGAATCAGCCATATGTCCCCTTCAAAAAAACGTCCTCCCAGGCTTTCTTTTTTCACACGCTCATAAGCATCTCTATCAACACATCCTTCAGGGACGTCCGTCTCCCCTAATTTAGATTTCAATTCAGGCTCTCTCGTCCCCCCCCCCCCCCCCCGGCGATTCGCACACACCGTGAGCACTGGGTTGTTTCCATGCGTGTTGTCCTATTTTCATTAGACCTGTCACTCCCATTGCCAGTTACATGGGCACATTTTGGTGAAAGCTCCCAGATGCAGACATCGCAAGCACAGCGAAGCACTGACAGCCACATCAGCGCACTTCTCCCTAATGCCTAGCTTCCTTCTGCTTTCCTCAAAATGAAGCTTTCTCCTGCTAATAATATGTTGGCAAGAAGAAGCCCTCTCCTCTTCATGAGAGATTACATGCTTCAGAGTGGGGCGTGCGGCTTGGTAAGTGGTGTCTTCCAGGGATTATGCCATTACATCTGTGTGTGTCAGTTGATAAATGAAGTAGCTCATCTGTGCATGTCGGATAAAATATCCAATTAAAATGAACCATGGGGCAAAAAACTGAACTCGCTTGTGCCACAATGCACTATCGTGAGGGTATGTAGGAGCAACCTGTGAACTGGCAAGTTACACTGAAAAAAAAAAATGTTTTGTGCCTTTAGGCAAGACACTTTAAAATAGACCCAAATGAGCTTAAGTCTTGAGTGGAGTGTGTCTGTGGAACGTCATATTTAACTCAGGATTCTTCTGTGGCTGAGATCATGCTTTGTCTGGTTGTTGAACTGATGATAATGGATAAAAAGACACTTTTATTCTTGAGAACAGTGACGTCCCGTAAATTTAATTCTGTAATTAAATTCTATTAAATAGTTAAACAACTGCATTTATGTAATATGGTGATTACTGTTTCAATTAAATAACAAGCTACATTATCTGATTTCTGAATTACATAAGCAATTCATTATTTTATCTTACATTAACACACAGCCTGTTTCTTGGAAAGTTATTACTTACGTTTTCAGATTGATTCATTTACTGCTGCATAGTGCATGGAATCAATTTTAACTGATGCATCAGGTTCTCTTTAATTAGGCTATTGATTTAAGATTCTGGTCTTGTTAGTAAGTTTTGCTATTCCTTCATTATATATGTTTTTCTCTTGCCTTTGAGGCATGAAAGTGTTTACTTTCCAACTATCTAATAGATTTCATCAGAGATTTCTGTATAGACATGAATCACATTTCATGTTTTAAACTTAAATAGCCTAAAAAAATAACAGAAGGTAAATATCTTTATTAAATAGTGCCAAACCACAGGTGCTTTACAAAGAAGAAATGCGTTTGACAGTTCATCTCTTTTGGGAAGCCTGGCAATCTTGCAGGGAACACATTTTATGCAGCATTTCCAGGATAAAATTGTCCATTATCAGGTATTTGGTGTTTTTATCAGGTATGTTGATAAAGTATGCCACTAAACACCACTCATAGCCCACGAGGGAAGGCAAGGGAGGCATAGCCTACCCAACATTTTGAGGTGAAAATGGGCAATTTAATGTTAATACGTTTTCCAGCTGTTCATTTCATGTGTCCCAGGATATGCATTTCTAGTTTGAAATTTCACCACTGAAACACCTTGAAATATTACTGAAGTAGGAACACACAGCTGTTTCTACCCAAATGTGCCCAATATGTTTATGCAATTTATTTCAAACTTTCAGAAATCTGTCTGAGGGGATTCGGGAAAGGGGAGGTAAATCCATAACAAAGACTTCAACCTAAAAATATTAACTAATTGCCATTGAGTATTTCACATTCGGTGGTGTTAAGAACAAATACATCGCTGAGGAGGCTGACCTCCCTCGGCATCAGTGTTATTTATGCAATGTTTCTTTGAAAGGCTACTGCTGATTATATAGCAACAACCTTAATTATGGAGAGAGCAGATATTGAGAATTTCACCATTCAAACAACAGTTACAAATAAAAACATGAAGCAAGACCCCATGCCTGAGTTGAATATGCTACAGCAATCACTTTCACTAAATGGCCAAACATGCTGTTTTAAAATGGACAACTAAAAGGACAGAATGGAAAAGCTGTATATGCTGCTCCTAGCTGTATATGTGTTATATTCCTTACAATTTATGTCTGACAAAGCCATTTAAAATTACACAAAATAAGCAAATTAATATCTCCAGATAGCTATAATTTATTGTGCCTCCTCTATTTTACAGCCCATTGGCTTTCACTACTTATATATAATCACTACTCACATGCATACATACAGTTGAAGTCAGAATTATTAAACATAATAGTTTTAATAACTCATTTCTAATAACTGATTTCTTTTATCTTTCCCATGATGACAGTAAATAATATTTGACTAGATATTTTTCAAGACACTTCTATACAGCTTAAAGTGACATTTAAAAGCTTAACTAGGTTAATTAAGTTAATTAGGCAGGATAGGGTAGTTAGGCAAGTTATTGTATAATGATGGTTTGTTCTGTAAATAGTCGGAAAAAAAAATTGCTTAAAGGGGCTAATATTTTTGACCTTAAAATGGTTCATAAAAAATTCAAAACTGCTTTTATTCTAGCCGAAATAAAACAAATAAGACTTTCTCCGGAAGAAAAAATATTATCAGACATACTGTGAAAATTTTCTTGCTCTGTTATACATCATTTGGGAAATATTTAAAAAAGAAAAAAGAAATTCAAAAGGGGAGGTAAAAATTCTGACTTCAACTGTATACACGAGTGTTTCTCAACCATTCTAGCAGGCACAGGACATCAACATGACATCAGATTGACGTACCTCAAAGTTGTGGGACGTTGCATTTTGTTTGTAAATGTAAATCGGGTTGACATCAGAACCCAACATCAGGTCGACGTCAATCTCCAAAATCGGACAGACGTTGCATTTTGGTTACCTTCCAATGCAACCTAAAAACAACAAAATATCAACGTCTATTGATGTTACAACTTGACATTGTGTGGACGTTACTAATATGATTTCTATGAGGCTTTGATTTTTGGTTGCCATACCTGACGAATAAATGTCAGTATTTGATGTCAATATGACGTTGAATTAAGATGTTGACTTGATGTTGGATTTTGGTCACTTACCAACACGACCTAAAATCAACCAAATATCAACGTCATTTCCCATTGTTATTGAACATCAAAATAACATTGTCCTCAGACACTGGCGACCTAAATCTAACCTAAAATTAACCTCTTTTGATGTTGTGTGTCTGCTGGGATGTTCCTGGGGGACCACCAGTTCTGCATATTTTCCATGTCTCCTTAACCAAACTGATTCAGATCATCAGCTCATTAGCAGAGACTGAAAGACCTGTAATGGGTGTGACGGACAAAGGAGACATCCAAAATATGCAGTGTTGGGGGTCCTCCAGGAACGTGGTTGAGAAACACTGCACTAAACTGTAATAAATAGAAAAGTATTTCAGCAATATCACTACAGATAGTTCATAAAAAGAAATAGCAGAAGTGGAGAAGAAATTAAAGAAGTGGAGAAAATACAAAGTAAAGTGTAGTAAACATTATGATTTCAAATATCTTCAAAAAATAGTTTTAAACAAAAGAACAGCAGAATAAACAACAATGAGGTTTTTTGAATAATACATAGATGTTGGACTTAAATTAGATGATCTTAATACCAATGAGGCTATTAATTTGCATGCTGTTGCGTCTAAATACATGTTGTTCAGGGCGATTTCTGCATTTGTTGCCATGGAGTTTGAGTTATTGGAGAAATTGTAAGATTAGATTCAAGATATTAAAGTCATGGGGATTTTGTGGTAATATTTTGAGTTACAGTTATTGTAAAATGTAACAAAATATTAAATGCAAGTCATTTTAATGTAATTACAATAAAACAACATACACTTACCGGCCACTTAATTAGGTACAACTCACTCGTACCGGGTTGGACCCACTTTAGCTTTAGAGCTGCCTTAATCCTTCATGGTATAGACTCAACAAGTCACTGGAAAAATTCCTCCGAGATGTTGGTCCATATTGACATGATAGCATCACGCAGTTGCTGCAGATTTGTCAGCTGCACATCCATGATGCGAAAGGTGCTCTATTGAATTGAGGTCTGGTGATTGTGGAGGCCATTTGAGTACAGTGAACTCATTGTCATGTTCAAGAAACCAGTCTGAGATGATTCACACTTTATGACATAGTGCGTTATTCTGCTGGAAGTAGCCATCAGAAGATGGATACACTGTGGTCATATAGGGATGGACATGATCAGCAACAATACTCAGGTAGGCTGTGGCATTGACACAATGCTTAATAGGCACTAATGGGCCCAAAGTGTGCCAAGAATATATCCCCCACACCATTACACCACCACCACCAGCCTAAACCATTGATACAAGGCAGGATGGATCCATGCTTTTATGTTGTTGATCTCAAATTCTGATTCTACCATCCGAATGTTGCAGCAGAAATTGAAACTCATCAGAACAGGCAATTTTTTTCCAATCTTCTAGAGTCCAATTTTGGTGAGCCTGTGTGAATTGTAGCCTCAGTTATCTGTTCTTATCTGACAGGAGTGGCACCCGGTGTGGTCTTCTGCTGCTGTAGCCCATCTGCCTCAAGGTTGGATGTGTTGTGCATCCAGAGATGCTCTTCTTCATACCTCAGCTGTAACGAGTGGTTATTTAAGTTACTGTTGCCTTTCTATCTGTCCTGCCTAAATGCATTGAGTTGCTGCCATGTGATTGGCTGATTAAAATTTGTGTTAACAAGCAGTTGGAGTGGTGTACCTAATAAAGCGTCTAGTGAGTGTATATGTACATAATGACTATTGTGTGAAATGGTCAAGCACATCTAATAAAAATTATGACCAACTCTTATTAAAAAAATACTTTAAAGCCATAACAGTACTGTTCTTATCAAAATTCTCATAATGGATGATTTAAATAATATGGCTTAAGAGAAATGAGTTTAATTTGGGCTGAAGGGCAGAAGTCCAACTATTTAGCAGTGTCCTAGATGTGTTTCATAAGTCATGTAATAGATAATGATTGGCCTGCAGAGTGGGAGTTCCAGCAGTTCAAGGAAACAGCCAAGAACTGACTAGAGTTGTTTGTCATGCTACATTGGTTCTTCCCATGTTTTCACAAGGGGTTTGGCAGGACCGGGCTGATTTGCATGAGTCTCATCACTCACTTGCAGATACTCAGGTTTATGGATATGAGGAACTCTGCACTCTCAGGTATCATTAATAGAGGTGTTAAAAGAGATGATCATAGCCTAGAAACTACAAATCTGGACTGGCTGTTGTAAACAGATCTCCACTGCTGAGCCAGCAACTGTAGGGTTACTGACATCACGATCCATCTCTGCCATCAATATGTCCTTGAGGAAAGCACTTATAGGTAAGTCGCTCCATGGGGACCGTCCGTGCAATTAATCTAGCGTAAGTTCAATTGAAATCACGGCTGCTAAGTCAAAATGTTCAATTTCAGAGGTGACATCTTGCATCAGCGATGGCTTGGCAAGAGGGAAAGCTCACATCTGACAAGGTGAAACATCTGGTACTTGGCGGGTGGTAAGGATACTGGTAGCCTCTCGCAGACCTGCTAATGTATCTGGGTTTTCAGAAGCAGGAGAAAAGGAGAAAAGAGACGTCACTCTTACCGAAGAGCAAAAGAGTCAAAAGTCATACAGTGGCAAATAATACAGCGTGTGGCCAGCATAATAATGGATCGAGTGCTGTCCCCTTGGGCACACTGTTTAATACTGTTTAATAATTTAAGTGAGGCTGGCTGGGGAAAGGGCATTGCTGGAGAAATGACAGTGTAAAAGCAGATGGGGGTTAATGTTTTTATATTAATATAACAGTATTTAATTAGATGTAAGAACAACACCTTTTTTAAAGTAGCATGGTTCCAACCCAGGCTCATTCTGATTACGTACATCTATATACATTTCTGGAGAGTGCAAAGTATGTCCCAGGAGCTACATTTTTTTGCAGTTTTTATTTCCGCAAATCCACCAGAGGGCGCTGTCAACTGACTGGCTAACCGATAACCCCACCCTCCCCCTTCCCTAAACCCAACCAATAGTGTTTTAAAAAGCACCGATTGACCTGCCCACCCCCTTCCCTAAACCCAACAGCAGTGTTTTTAAAAGCAATCCAGAAAAAGAAAAGCCTTCGCCTGATTATTACCACGTTTTCAGATTTTACCACATTTTCACCCTGTTATTTACTTGTTTATTTTAATTTTGGCTTCTGTTTTTGTCTTACCTGCTTTCTGAAACCGTTCTTCACCAGACTCATCGTAGTCAACTCCGCTCTGCGTCTTAAGTCCGCCAAGGTACATGGCGAGGCACTGAACAAACTGGTAACAGCAGAAAAGCCATCCATACGAAGGTAAGTGGTCAGCTGGTAAGCGCAAAAAGGAACAGCGTCATACTGCCCCATAGCGTTCATTTTAAAGATGAAATGCATAAATGTAAAGAATATAACTCTGTAACAAAAGCCGTTCCATCAGGTTTACTAATGCTAATGAGAAGTCATGTCCTCGTATTCATAGAACTGATCATGTACCATATTTAAATATGTTAGACTTTTGTAGTAAAAATTGTATAAACAAAGTTATTAAATTATTATTTTTTAAAATCAGAGCCTTAAAGCCTAGAGGAATGTTTTTTTTTTTTATTTGTTTTGAAGATATTGTGTGGAAAAAAGCTTGGACGCTTCCTTTTATTTTCTGCAAAAGTAATAAACATAGGGAACTGCATATAAAAATAATCCATTACATTTATGTAAGCAATTATACATTACCTAAATCTATGCAGACTGATGGAAATTGCTAATTCTGTTTATATCATCCAGTCTTTGGTTCTACTTTTTTATAAATGTCAACATTCAAAGAAGTTTTGGGATGACTTGTTGTATGTCCAAAAAAATCAGGTTTTAGATGTAAGTTGACCACCAAAAAAGTTTCTTTCTTTCTTTCTTGGCTTAGTCCCTTTATTAATCTGGGGTCGCCACAGCGGAATGAACCGCCACTCCAAATATGTTATATTTTATTTTGACTCAAATAATTTATCTGTGGATTTTATAATGAATCCTTTGATTTTGTTTGGTAAATTTCATATTCATAAATGTAGATTGAATAATACTAAACCTTGTTTAAAGGTTTCTATTATAGACTTTCATTTATATATAGACTTTCTGTTTATTTTTCTGAAATTGATTCATTTGTTGAGTGGTGTGATGAAAACTTCTTAAAAGTTAATACAAAAAAAAACTAAGGAAATAATCTTTGATCCCAAGTGTGTTGTCGAGCATTTACCAGTGTTTGTACAGAATCAAGAAATCACTCAAGTACAGTCATACAAGTATTTGGGAATTTACATAGATAGGTCTCTAACATGGGACACTCACGTAAACTGGATCTGTGAAAAGTTTCACCAAACACTTTATTTTCTACGAAGGTTATGGTTCTATGGTGTTGACAAGAAAATCATGTACTTATTTTATCAGGCTGTATTTAAGAGTGTCATCAGGTATGGTCTATCTACATGGTAAGGCAATCTTTCTGTAAATCTGAAATTAAAAAAATTTAATATTATCAGAATTGATATGAGACTAATAGGATCAGAAACCCTTACTAGTATTCAAAACTCTATGAGCAATGCATTCTGAATGAAGCAAAAACAATTCTGAACAATCCATCTCATGTACGCTTCCCATTTTATGATCTTTTACCTTCTGGTAAAAGATACAGAACCTTCCGCTGGAAGCGGAACAGACATGTCTTTTATCCCGGTGTCAATCAGACTATTGAACACTGATCGATAGTATGCTTATGTTTTTCTTGCATGTAATTCTTTTGCATGTTTGCTTTATTTTATCATTTGTATTGTGTCAGAACTTGCTGAAGTGCTCTGTGTGTCCACAAAAAAAAAAAAAAATCCCCTTTAGGGACAATAAAGTATACAAACAAACAAACAAACTTGCTCCAGTATATTAATAGTACGAAATGTCAACATACAATTATAGTTGCAAAGGAGTTGAAGTTAATTGAATAGTAAATTTGCCGTCAATTGAGTAGATTAAATAATCCCTTTGTTATACTCTTATATTGTAAAGGTTTCTATATTGAAGTGTTTATAATTTATTTTGATTCTGTAATTTTTTTATTTTTGTTTTATTTTATGTTTTTAGTTATGTTTGCATTATTTGGATGTCATGTTAAAAATGTATATTTGCTGTTGTTTAAATAAAAAAAAAAATTGTAAATTTTTTTCAAAAAAGATGAAATGCAGCCAAACGTAACTCTGGCTACATAATTCAAAATCTCCAGAAATGTATAGGGCTACATTTTTGCTTAATGAGCCCATGTTGCATGGTTCCCATGGGAAAATAGTCTTTTCAACATTTGTAATATTTAGAAATGTCTCTTGAATACCAAATTGTTATTTGTTGGAACAATTACTTAGAATCTAAAGGAAAAATAACAAGCAACAAATACTTCACATTGAGTATGTATGCTGTACTGTATGCTGAAATAAATTTTTATCCTGTTCAGAGCTAAACTGGTGAGCAATTCCAGCTGCAGCACTGAACGGATTGTCCATTGAGATTCTCCACATTATCCTGTCCTCTCGTAAATTTGTCTTTCATAGATGACCAATCTTTTAGGAGAACTTGAATGAGTTAGACACATTGTAATGATGCAATATTGTAGAAATCACAGATTTGGAACGACCAACTTCTCCTGCTGTGACTGAAACAGTCATCCCTTTAGACTTTATCCAGACAACCTGCTGTCAGATGGTTTCAGTCACTTTAGAAACACTCACCATCTTGCAAACATCAATGCAAAGTTAGGCTGTCATAGAAATAGTCTTAATATCAAATATTTAAGCTAATTTCCATCAGATGCCAAATTAACACCAATAACTGAAAGTGATTTTTAAAAATCAACAGTAACACTTTATTTTGATGGTCCTTATTGCATGTTTTGTTGACTAAAGGTGTCACAAATACACAGGAGACCCAAATGCAAGTGAATGCAAGATGATTTATTAACAGAGATAACAGGAATAACAACTGGTATAGATGGTATAGATCTCACCAGATAACGAAGGATAGGGTAGAGCAATGGTGCTTCTCTCAAGGAAATCGACACGCCAAACAGCGGTAATAGTTCTTCAGAGTAACAGATCCAGGAAGATCTCTCATAAATTCAACCACGCCAAACAGCGGTAGCAGTTCTTCGATGAGACAGATCCAGGGAGATCTCTCATAAAGTTCAACAACGCCAACAGCGGTAACAGTTCTTAGGAGAAAAAGCAAGCAGCGCTGAATATTCCAAAGGCAACAGTCTCTATGAGGACTCACCAGCAGCGGTTTCAGCGAGAGCTGCCTAACAGGAAACAGGACACAGATGTGAACACAACGAACTGACAAACACTATCTACAAACACTGAACATATAAAGGCGCGCGGTAACGCGCATCACCTGTGGTTAATAGATAACAGCTGAGTGAGACTGAGTAGCAGCAAGACACGTGATCGCTCAGCTGACGAATGTAAACACACACAGCCACGCGGTGAAGATACACCCAAACAAACACACCCACATCCACACACACACATACAAGAGAAACAGACAGATCCACAACCATGACAAAAGGTTCCATTGCAACTACATGCCAACTACTTCTCATTTGAGTATTAGTAGACTGTCTGCTTAATATATGTTGATACAGTTCCTTCAACAGACATTTAACTGACTATAAGAAACTTTGCAAGTACATGTCAACTTACACTAACCCTAATCCCAACCCCAACCTAACAGACTACTTATAATCTAATAAAGAATTAGTTGGCATGTAGATGCAATGTAACTTAAATTCAACAAAATGTGTTAAAGGGACCATCAAAATAAAGTGATACCAAATCAAATAAACAAAGCCTTGGTGGGCCTAAGAGACTCCATGACCCAAAGCTTTTTAACAGTATCGTATATATCATTTACTCATATTAATATTGATATTACTTGTGTAGCTGAAAAAGCTACACAGCTTATTTTTCCAGAGTTTAAACACCAAACAACGTCTAGCGCAATGGCAATGTAATTTCTTGCTCAGTGGATGTAATTTAATATTAAATGGCTTATCTATTATTCAGTCTGCTATCTGAAATAAACATTTGTTTATCTGTGCTCTGCATCTGCACCCCTATTAAATAGCCAGTCGGAGAGAGTTTAAATTCCAACTTCTAACTAATTCACTCCGTGTAATGTGTGTACCCTACTGTTGAGCATTTCTCTGCATAAACCCTGGAAATGGTGGAAACGGCTGTCCGGGAGCATTACTCTCTACCGGTGCTAAACTGTGTTTGTCAGAGGTCAGCCTGGGGGATTGGCTCACCCTGGTTGAGGTTTTAAACAGTGCACAGAAAGATGACAGAAATAATTACCACTGCTAAGTTTCGAGGGTGTCTTGTTTGTGCTCGTGAAACGACAGCGATCGTGGGGTCTTTGACTTGATTGTCAGGCGTCGCTATTGTTTTCCAGCTCTGCCCTGAAGCAACGGAGCCAAGCGGTGCATCACAGATGACACAGCATGGATGGTGAGATGGAGAAATGGGAAAAGGGAACAGGGGGAATAAAGGGAGCGCAGGGGCCTCCATAGCTCGCGCAGCCTCCAGGCATAGCGGCAGTATGGTGTCAGTAATGAGGGTCCTCCAGCCGAGCGGAGACCAGACACTCTGCCTTTTCCACCGCAGCAGATGTCACCGCAGGGACAGCCCAACCGAAAAAAGAGGCACAGGCCAACCTTCATCTCCTGTGCCGTGATACTGATGCTGGGAGAAGAGTTTGGTGCTCAGCTGTGCTTAATTACGGTGCGATTGCGTGAGTGTTGTTAGCAGGCTTGTGAAAAGTAACAGGCTGAAAAGGAGGACAGTGATTCTACCCTGCGGTGCTGGAGAGCCTGGGAGAGACATATTCATCACTCACACGGCTGTGCGGATGGAGATGAGAAATGGATCGCAGGCCAGACTGAAAGTCACAAGAGTTGAAAAAAAAAAGTGGTGTTGGATTTATTAATTCCCTTTCAGTGTTATTACTCAACAAATACATTTCTCATGGTGACACTTTGGTTGTTTGTTTTTCATTAAAATGGATTATCGGAATTGCTTGAGTTGCCGTTTTTAAGTTATATGCAAATATTAAATATTAATCATGTCCGTCATGCACTGTACGCATCATGACCTGTCTTTCTGAACTCTTCCTCTAAAGGTTGTGTAGGGAGAAAAGCTTAAAGTTTGTTATTAGGGTCACGCATTAAAAGCTTAACAATATGTAATTACAAACTTTTATCTTGTGTGCATGTACTATGTCATTACATTGTAATTACATTGTAGTTACATCCAAGATAATATTTATCAATGTGCAGTAAATGTTTCTTTGTATATTGCATGTACAGTATTTGTGTATTTATATTTGTATGCATAAATATACACAGTATACATGTAAGTACTTAATTATTACATGTTATACGTTACAAACTTTTGTCTTGGATGTAAGTACTATGCCGTTACATTGTCATTCCATTGCTATTATATTGTAATAACTTCCAAGATAATATTTATAAACTTAAATGTTTCTGTGTATATTTCATGTATTTGTGTAAATTGTGTAAAATTACAAACTTTTATTTTGAATGTATTTACTATGTCATTACATTATAGTTACTATGTAATAACATTGTAATTACACCCATTACAGTATTGTAAATGTGTTTTGTATATTTCATGTACAGTGTTTGTGTATTATAGTTATATACTGTACACAGTTCACAAGTAATAAGTAAACAAAAAAAGTATATCTCGGATGTAATTACTATGTCATTACATTGTAATTACTTTGTGATTACATTGTAATTACATCCAAGATTTACAAATGTGTTTGTATATTTCCTATACAATACACGTGTATGTTATATGTAATATAAAAAAAATTTAATCTGATTTATAAACATGTTTGTACGTGTGTGTAATTACTGTGTCGTTAAGTTGTAAGTACATGTCATTACATTGTAATTACATTGTAAATATACTGTAGTTTCATCCAAGATGATATTTATTAATGTTAATGTTTCTTTGTATAGTTCATGTACTGCATTTGTGTATTTTTAGTTATTTATGTAAGTATACACAATACACATATAATCACAAACTATTATCTTAAATGTAATTACATTGTTATTACATTGTAACAACATCCCAGATAATATTTATCAATGTGTTTCTTTGTACATTTCATGTTCAGTGTGTATTTATAGTTTATACTTAAATGTACACAGTACACCTTATGTAATATGTAATTACAAACTTTTATCTTGTATGTACCTACTTTGTCGTTACATTGTAATTATGCTGTAGTTACAACCAAGATAATATTTATAAATGTAAATGTTTCTTTGTATATTTCATGTACAGTATTTGTTTATTTATAGTTGTATATGTAATTATACACAGTATACCTGTAATTACATATTTTTATCTTGGATGTAATTAATGTGTCATTACATTGTAAGTACTATGTCATTACATTGCAGTTACATCCAAGATATCATTTATAAACCTAAATGTTTCTTTGTATATTTCATGTACAGTATTTGTGTATTTATACGTAAATAAACTTTTATTTTGGATGTAATTACTGTCATTACATTACAATTACTATGTAATGACATTGTAATTGAATTGCTATAACATTGTAACTACATCTAAGATAGTATTGTAAATGTCTTTGCATATTTCATGTACAGTACTTTATAAATTATAATTATATACATAAATATATACAGTACACATGTAATATGTAATTACAAACTTTTATCTTAAATGTATTTACTTTGTCATTACATTGTAATTACTATGTTACTAAATTGCAATTACTACGTTTTTACATTGTAACAACATTGTAGTTACATGCAAGACAATATTTATAAATGTAAATATTTATTTGTATATTGCATGCACAGTATTTGTTTATAGTTGTATACGTAAATATACACAGTACACATGTAATTACAAACTTTTATGTTGTGTCATTACATTGTAATTGCATTGCTTTTACATTGTAATTACATCCAAGTTAATATTTATAAACATATCTTTCTATGCATATTTCAAGTACAGTATTTGTGTTTAAATGTAAATATACACAGTACATACAGTATGTAATTACAAACTTTTATTTTGGATGTAATTACTATGTCATTACATTGTAATTACTATGTAATAGCATAGTAATAATGTTGTAATAACATTGTAATAACATTGTAATGGCTCTGTTATAACATTGTAATCACATCTATGATAGTATTTTCATGTACATTTCATGTACAGTACACTTGGGTAACACTTTAGGTCACAATTCATGGTGTTAACGTTCGTTAGTAGTTATAAAGTATGATCTTATTCTGCATCCAAGGATGGCATGGAAATGGCTTGACCAGATGGAAATGGCTTGATCGGAGGGAAGGAAACCTGGAATATAGGAACCAGAGAACAGGGATCCAGGAACATGTAGAGCCAGATACCAGGATCAATGGCAACCAGATATGTAACCAGGATAGGCCACACTAGGAAGAAGAGACGCAGACACTGGAGATCACTGGAGACAGGAGAGGTGAGTAATTTCGCAAAGAGTATACACACTGACTGTATGGAGATTGCAGTCCTTCATTGCTGTAATGAGGCCGGACACTGAGTGCAGAGTGATGATGGTATTTATGGAGCTAGGGTAAGGGGCGGTGATGACATGCAGGTGCAGGACTAACCAAAATTCAGGTGACTGTGATCGGGGTGATTGTGGTGACTGAGAGAGGGAAGAACCTGGCCTGACTGTGACAATATGGAATATGAATACAGCATTTCATTTGAGCTAAAGAGAATGTATTACATGCAAATAAAAAAAAATATAATAATGTGCAATAATGAAATAATATAAGGCCTCAAAATGAACTGAAGCATTATGCTGGCGTTTCACTATACGTCTGATACAGATTCACATCATATAGCTTAGTGTCAATCACAAATTCACTTATGCATAGTTAATATACATCCACTTAATCACCATGGTAAAAGGAATGTATAATAAATATATAACTATACATCCAAATGAAATATTTACACACAAAGTAAAACATATAGGTTTCACTGGATTAATCAACATAAATATTTCATGATTATGAAATTATTTCGGACACAATTTTTCATAATTTATTATTTTATGCAAATTAAGATTCAATGTTTTTTTTTTTACTGACGCTCACACTTGCAAAGGTTGTTTACAGAAATCTATGGCTCTGTGAAGAACTTTAACCCTTCTATTACATACAATGTTGTTTTCTATATAAAATGGAGCATTTTAAAATGATCTTTAAGTTTTTTTTTATTAAGTTCTTCTCACTGAAGTGTTCTTTGGATTTGTATTGCATGCGACCCAGGCTCATTCTGATACATTTCAGGAGAGTGAAAAACACGTCCCAGGAGCTACGTTTTTTGCAGTTTTTGTTTTCGCGAATCCACCAGAGGCTGCTGTGTATGCTTTTTCAGATCTCAAATTTCTCTCGCAAGTGCCATTCGCGCCTGCTGTTCTTACATAAATCCAGCAGAGGCTGCTGTTGACTAACTGACTAACTGACCAACCAACCGATCCCCCACCCTCCCCCTTCCCTAAACCCAACCAATAGTATTTTTAAAAAAACTATTGACCCACCCATCCACTTCCCTAAAACCAACCGCAGTGTTTTGAAAAGCAATCGAGAAAAAGAGAAGGCACCTGATTTTTACCACGTTTTCAGATTTTACCACATTCTCACCCTGTTATTTACTTGTTTATTTTATTTTTTGGCTTCTGTTTTTGTCTTACCTGCTTTTCTTCACCAGACTCAAACCCCCTCGCCACGGTAAATCCGCTCTGCATCTCAAGTCTGCTGACGTACGTGTCGAGCTACCAGACAGACTGGTAACTGCGGGAAAGTCATCCATATGAAGGTAAGCAGTCAGCTTCTAAGCGAGAAAAGGAACAGCGTCATACTACCCTGCAGTGTTTGTTGTAAAGATGAAATACAACTATTTGTAGCTCTGGCTACAAAATTCACGGTCTACAGTAACGTGGCTATGTTTTCAGAATGAGCCTATGTTGATTTCATGTTTTTCTTTTTAATAATTTTATTTGGGTTTGTACTGTATTTCACAGGTTTGTATTTCATGTTATACATGACCCTTAATTTCTGGCAAGCATCCTGTGTTTGGATCTTGTGGCCATAAGAACCAAATATATTAAAGTTATTATAAGAACCCACAAAACATGTTTAACATGTTTATGAACTGAAAACATATCGTACAGAAAATGAATTGCCATTAACCAACTACTAAAGTCTGATGTCCAATTGTCCTGCATGCACAATTCAGAACTGTTGACATGGGAACATGAAGTTCCTGCTCTACTCATAATTGAGAATGATTGACTTCTAGCCTGTTGTGTGTCGGAAACACTGACTAGGATGTTGCATAAATAATGATTGTTTTAAAATAGCTTATTTCTCAAAACACTTCCAGTGTCTGCCACTGGTCAGCCAGACAAGTTTGCTCAAGAAACTGTCAAACTAGTTGAAAAAAATTTGCTTTATGTAAAACTCACAGAGAGAGCGGTTTAGGGACTCATAGTTCTTTCTGCATTTTAAGATGAGAAAAAGAAAATGTATTTCAACTTCGAAGAAATTACATGCTTCAACTTTAAATGTCTCTTTAAATAGTGGCATTCATGTAACAGGCACATTTTCATTCTCTTCAATGCTTATTACTTTCATTCCCAGTGCTCACAATCTTTTGGTCTAATTTCATAGGAGCGCAGGTGAAGGTTCTGTCTGTCCTTCTAAAAGAAGACTTTGAATTTCAAGGCACATTAATCCTCTCCTGTGCCTCTAAGCAAAGAGACTTGTCTTTTGTTAGTCTTTGTCTCTCTCAGACTCTCTCTAACCGTGTTATTTTAGTCCATGTCAATCCTTAAAGACCCGAACCCATATCATTTCATGCCTCTCAATAGTTAAGCCTTCTAAGCAATGATTGTGATCCCAGGCAGAGTGCCATGAATATCTTCTTCTCATTATCTGGGCCATAGCTTTGTCAGAGGGAAGATGCTATGCAGGCTGACAGTACTCTGGGTATGTCCACCGAAATTTGCACCATTCTGCTTCGCTTTCCTCTGAGTTGTTGACAGGTTCATCTGCTCCTCTTTGGCATATCTCACAATGAATCTTTCAGATTGAGCCCCACAACTCACTAGAAACCCTTCACTGCCACATATCATGTGTTTCAACAAACAGTGCAGCCCTTGTTGTGTTTACTCAGGGGTTTCCTTTCCCCATTGATGTGTCATTTCCTCCATTTAGGCCTTTTGCAACATAATTGACGCTCTCTAATAAACAGAACAATGGGAAAACATAGAGTTTATGATGCAACTGGTTCGCCAAAAATAATTTGCATTTACCACTAGAGAGCATTTTATGCATTAATTAAGGCGGCCTGCGTGCTGAAGGATGCCTGGGCTCATCTGGTATTCATCAGAACGTGCTCACTTTGGCTTCCTGGTTTAGAATGCAAAAGGGCATCACGGAGCACACTGGGTCTATTCACTCATTATCATCAGTGGACCACTCTGGGATTTTTTTTATAATCTAAAATTGAAGACAGGTTTGAATACTACCAGGACAGCAGGATAACACGGAAATGTATTTAGTGCATGGTGGCAAAATGTATCACAGATATTCCCTGTGATAAACTATTCAGCTTCAAAATGCATATGGTGTGGGCAGTGGGGAAAGAACAAAGTCATGTTTTCAATTTAAATGTGTCTAGTTACTTGCAGAGGCACGTTCAGATGAGGTCTCCAGAAGGGCAACAAGCATGACAAACTCTGTCATGTGCTAAATGTCACTTCTTGCCCTTATCACAAGATTACCTTGATGACAAGTTATCTAGACATCAAATTCATAGCTTAGCTCTTGCACTTGAAAAAGCATGATGCCTTTTTATCTCTCTCAGAAGTGGCAAAAAAAAGGAATCCTTTTTAAGTGCTTGATGGTTTTTAATGTTAATCATTGAAAAAAAATACATTTATGAATGACTGCATCTGATTGATCAAATGTCTTATTAAAGGGAAACATTTTTAGATGCTGGCAAGTTTTTTTTCCCTATCTGATTAACTTTACACCAATGAGTCAGTACATTATGACAACCCTCAGCCTACAACACATGCGGTCAGCATAGACTCGCTCTGAAAATGTATCCCTATATACATTTCTGGAGATCGTGAATTATGTAGCCAGAAGTACGTATGGCTGCATTCATTTTTTTTAACGAGGCGGGTATGACACCGTTCCTTTTCGTGCTTACCAGCTGACCCCTTACCTCCGTATGAACGGCTTTCCGTCTGCTATCAGTTTGTCCAGTTAGCTCACCATGCACTTCGGTGGACTTGAGATGCAGAGAGGAGATGACCACAGAAGAACAGCGAATAAGACAAAAACAGAGGCAAAAAAATTAAATAAACAAGTAAATAACATGGTAAGAATGTGGTAAAACGTAGTAAAAATCAGACAAGGGCTTTTCTTTTTCTGATTTGCTTTTTAAATTTGTCGGTTGGGTTTAAGAAAGTGGGTGTTCGGGTCAATCTGTGCTTTTTAAAATGCCATTGGTTGGGTTTAGGGAAGGAGGAGGGTGGGTCAGTCGATCGGTCAGTCAGTCAGTCATTCAGTCAGTCAAACAGTCAGTCGACAGCGGCCTCTGGTGGATTTATGTGAGAACAGCAGGTGCAAATTGCACTCGTGAGATACATTTGAGATCTTAAAAAGTGCACCCAGCGGCCTCTGGTGGATTCGCGAAAACAAAAACTGCAAAAAAAAAAACGTAGCTCCTGGGACATATTTGATGGTCTCCAAAAATTAATATAAAGGTACATTTTCGGAATGAGCCTGGGTTGCATATGGTTCACAGAGAAGTCTATTTATGGCCTGGGTACTTTTTAGTGATGTGTTTTTGGCGTCAGATAAGGACAATTTGGGGATTTTTCAGAGTTTGATTAGGAATGAATTGTGATGGCATGGTGCCTCGGATCCTCCTTGTGGTTTGTTCACATACGGTAGTGCAGTGGTTCTCAGCTGGTTTGGCCATATATTTGAATTCAGCTGAGACTTATGAACATTGTTCTCACTAGCTATGTTTCCATCCACCTATTTTTATGCGCATTTTGCACATGCGCATAAAAAACGGTTGATGGAAACGGCAAGATGCACATCAATTTTGAAAATGCGCATAACTTAGTAGGATAAACTTTTTCTTTGAAAAGAAAAGATGCGCATAAACTATAATGGAAACACTTTTACTGAACAAATTCCAGTATGCGCATTAAAAAGATCATGTGACTTTGTTATAAGAGATCATGTGATGATAAAACTGTGTGTGAATGGACAAACTAGCTGGCTGAGCACATTGTAAAACATCTGAAATGTTGTTTTGATCATTCTAAAATGCCTTAACCATTTCAGTATTAGTGTTATATTAGTAATTATATTATTATTGACCTCCAGAAGAGCGTCAAGAGCATCTGTGCTCTGCATCTCACCTTCAAACACCACCTTCAAATGTTCATTGCATCTTGGCATTGAGGCGCAAGTCATTTATTAAATAAAGAAAATATTCACACAGATTCTCCTACGTCTATAAATTTCATTTCTACTCTTGATATTTGGCGCCAACTAATCAGGAAGTGATGATTTTGTTCACTTTAACTCATTGGATGGAAATGCTGCTTTATTTGCACGTCTTTTATGTGATATTCAAGTTTTGGCAATATAGCTACTTACACTCTGCAACAAATCACCAGCAGCTACAACAGTGGCATTATGTCTCAGAACACAAGGTCTGTCACAACACTCAAAGATCTTACTGTATAAGCCTGTGTAGCCACCAACCCAGCCATGTCTCTATGCTAACTGCAAGCCATGGCCAACAATGCAATAAATTGGCTCAATATTATTGAGATGAAACAGTGAGGTAGATATGCCAACTATGGCACCTGAATGTACTGCTGGGCAGACACCGGCCATAGTGGTGGTATCATGTTGTGGGTGTTTTCTTGGAACATTTTTATGTCCCAATATCCCAATAGTACGATCCCTGACATTATTGTTACAAACCAAAGGCACTCATTCATTACAACAGGACAACGTGCCATACCACACTGACAGAATGATTAAGAATTGCTCAAGAATTGGCATTAATTCTTTCACACATAACTTATAAATACTCTTGCTGATCTATTTTAATGTGCCCATTATTTAGAATGCATCAATTTAAAGTTTCCATGCTGACATTTCAGGTTTATCTTGATGATTTTTTTTTTCTTTTACTGCAAACATTGTCAAACATCCTAAATATATTGTGAAATATCTCATATTTCAATTCTCAAATATGTGTAAGAGCATTGATTTCATCATTTGAACAGCTTAATGGTGATCATATTAGTTGATCTGTGATGGTGTATGGGCGCTGCCATGTTAGTCTACACTGGAGAGATTAGAGCTGCTGGATTTACAACATGTTAATTCATCAACTCCTCTTGAAATGCATGAAAGTAAGAGGCTGTTTAACTGAGAGAAGAATGAATTAAACATTCTAGTAACCTAAACAGTGTGTATCTGACGTGAATAAAGCTCATTGTCTGATGTTTAAAAATTATTATTATTGCCATCTCCATAATCATCAGCATGTATTTTACAATTTATAAATGTTATTCTATCATAAACACTCTCAGGATTTGATTTTTGATTTGGTTTGATTTATTTTATTTTCGAACAGAAATATCATAGATAAAAAACATGGTCGAAAATGAAGCACAAGCTTATTGTTTTCCCACCCCATTACATCATTTGTCTATTACTTAAACTTATTTCTTCTTTTACTTATCTCTTCTTTTTACATGAGACATACAGTATTTTAGACTTTTGGCATCTTTGACATATTATATGTTTGATTCCATTTGTACATTTACATTTTATAACATAGACCCAAAAAATACATAGTATTGCAAACAGCCATTCATTGAAATTTTATCATACCTTTCATCATACCTTTCTCATTCTGCATTGTACATAAGAATCGTAAGTTAGACTTATATGTATTCCCCCAAATTTCAACACAATAACTCATATATGGCAACATAAATGTGTTGTATAATACATACATTGATTTATTGTCCAAAATAAATCTTGCTTTATACACTATTGCTACAGTTTTTACTAATTTTGATATCACATTATTTTTTTTGCGGTTTCCAACTAATTATATGATCCAATACAACAGCAAGAAACTTAATTGCATATACTCTTTCTATAACTTTATTATCAATTTTTAAATCTATATTATGACTACTTTTTAATTTCCCAAATAACATAAACTTTGTTTTACTTATATTTAATGATAATAATTTGTTTACGTCAAACCACATTTTCAATTTATTCATTTCTGTTTTAATCAACTCCATAAGTTTTGGTAAATTATCCCCAGAACAAAAGATAGTTGTATCATCCACAAATAAAATAAACTTGAACAACTATGATATCTTTCACATATCATTAATGTAAATTATAAACAATATTGGACCTAAAACTGATCCTTGTGGTATGCCACAATATATATTTAGATATGAAGATTTATGGTTGCCAGTTTCCACGAATTGTCGTCTGTTTTTTAAATAACTGCTTATCCAATCCAGAGCTACTCCTCTACCATATCTTTTTAATTTATTTACCAATATATTATGATTTATTGTATCAAATGCCTTCTTTAAATCTATAAAAAATGCAACTACCTTCTCCTTTTTATCTTTCAATAGTTCACACTTAGCTGATGATTGAATATGAAGCAGTTTTGGCATGCTGTCCCGGGAGAGAGCCCTGAGCTCAGAAGATCCCTGAGCCCCGGGCTCCCTCCCGTTGCGGGGCGAGAGGGGAGCTCCGAGCTCAGGTAGATCTCGAGAACTCCCCCTTCGAGGTAAATGATGAACAGCTAGTGCTTCTCTTTGGAGAGATAGATACTAAGTGGGGAGCAAGTCTATGAGTTGATTAAACCATGACTTAAGTTGCATGTTTTGTATGGGAGGAAACCGGAGAACCCGGGGGAAACCCACGTGAGCACGGGGAGCACATGCAAACTCCACACAGAAATGCCAGCTGGTTTGGTAAAGCCTAGAACCATTGACATTCTTGCTGTGAGGCAACAGTGCTAAGCACTGGGCCACCGTGTCACCCGTCTAGGAAGGAGGAGGAATAGGGGTGGAAGGAGGGGAGGTTCTTCAAATCGAAGATGACTGTAGTGAGAAAACCCCGGCTCTTTATAGTGCGCCAGGGATCATCTGATTGGACGGACATGAGTGGTTCATGAGTAACCAGCCGTGTTCAATCATAATCACGTGCTCCTCTCGAAATTTAGTTTATGACTAAACCCCATTTCAATAGTTCACACTTAGCTGATGATTGAATATGAAGCAGTTTTGGCATGCTGTCCCGGGAGAGAGCCCTGAGCTCAGAAGATCCCTGAGCCCCGGGCTCCCTCCCGTTGCGGGGCGAGAGGGGAGCTCCGAGCTCAGGTAGATCTCGAGAACTCCCCAAAATGCTTCAGTCGGGACAGCAGCCGCGTATTTGAAGAACCCCCCAAAAGGCAAATTAGAAATGCTATACCCGGCTGCTGGTTGCAGGGTAAAAGGTACTGTGAATGGTTCTAGGTTAGATGTCATGCTGTGGTGATGCTATGAGGGTGCATGAAGTATGTTGGAGCGACTCTGTTTAGCAGAGATGCGAAAAACTTGCCCTTGGTAGTACATGGGGCTGCTTGGAGGTGTTGGATGAAGTGATGGAATAGTGACTTGAGGGAGGTGAAGAAGTGCTCGACTAGAGTTAATGGGTAGATGGCATAAAATGAGGCTCGGTTGAGCGTCTCTGGTTAGCAGAGATGAGAGGTGGTAGGTAGTACTGGTAAAATCAGCAGAAAGTTTGACTGCTGGGGAGTGTGTCAAGAAGACAGACAGAAGGGGAGGGGGATGAGCTCTGTGAGTGTCACTGTAGAGTCAGTGGAGGAAAAAGAGCCCGGCTGGGCGTCTCTGCTGCGGCAGAGGTGTGTGGAGGTCAGTAGACTAAGGAAGGTACGCCTCCACAGCGACGTTTAACTGCATAGGCAGTGTTGGAGTGTGTATCAGTACTGAATATTTACTTGGAGGTGTATCTGTGCTCGGCTGAGCGTCACTGCTGTGGCAGTGGTGTGGAAGTGGGTAAGGAGCTCGGCTGAGCGAGAGGTGTACAAGGTGTCAGTAATATAAGGAAAATACGACTCCACAGAGACGTTTAACTGCTTAGGCAGTGTAGGAGAATGTATCAGTAGTGGATGATTACGTGGAAGTGTGTCTGAGCTCGGCTGAGCGTCACTGCTGTGGCAGTGGTGTGGAAAGGGGGAGAAGAAGCTCGGCTGAGCGTCTCTGCTATTGCAGAGGTGCATTGGAGGTCAGTCAAAAAAGGAAATACGCCTCCACAGATGCGTTTAACTGTATATACAGTGCTGGGGAGTGTATCAGTAGTGGATAATTAATGAAAATGAACATGTGCTCTGCTGAGCGCCACCGCTGTGGCAGTGGTGCGGAAAGGGGGAAGAAAAAAGTGCCCGGCTGGGCGTCTCTGCTGTTGCAGAGGTGTGTGGTAGTCAGTAATATAAAGGAAGAACGTCCCACAGTGACGTTGACTGTTGTATCAGTGCTGGGAAATGTATCAGTAGTAAAAACAAACTGGAAGAGTATCTGGCTCTGCTGAGCGTCACTGCTGTGGCAGTGGTGTGGAAGGGGGGAAGAAAAAGTGCCCGGCTGGGCGTCTCTGCGGCTGCAGAGGTGTGTGGAGGTCAGTACTATAGGTCTCCACAGAGACGTTTAACTGCTTTTGGCAGTGCTGGGCGATGTATCAGTAGTGATCATCAGTGTGGAAGAGTAACTGAGCTCGGCTGAGCGTCACTGCTGTGGCAGTGGTGGAAGGGGGACGGTGTGCTCGGCTGAGCGTCTCTGCGAGGCAGAGATGTATGGAGGTCAGTAAGAAGGGGAATACATCTCCACAGAGATGTTTAACTGCTTTGGCAGTGCTGGAGGGTGTATCAGTATTGAAATGCCTTAATGGAGGTGTGTCTGAGCTCGGCTGAGTGTCACTGCTGTGGCAGTGGTGTGGAAAGGGTAGAGCTCGGCTGGAGGTCTCTGTTGCAGAGACGAGCTAGAGGTTGTGGGAAACCTCTTTGGGATGGATGGGGAGTTGTGGAAACTCCCCCCGGAACGTGGTTCCGGTCCATTATCGGGGGGGGGGGGGGGTGGTTTGTAAGCTTGTTAAGCTGGCTGAGTCTCTGGTGGTATAGAGACGTGCTAGAGGTTATGAGGAACCTCTTTGGGATGGATGGGGAGTTGTGGAAACTCCCCCCGGAACGTGGTTCCGGTCCGTTAAATTGGGGGGGGGGGTTGGAAGCTTGTTAAGCTGGTTGAGTCTCTGGTGGTATAGAGACGTGCTAGAGGTTATGAGGAACCTCTTTGGGATGGATGGGGAGTTGTGGAAACTCCCCCCGGAACGTGGTTCCGGTCCGTTAATCTGGGGGGGGCTTGGAAGCTTGTTAAGCTGGCAGAGTCTCTGTTGTTGAAGAGACGTGGTAGAGGTTAGTAAGAACCTCATTGCGTTGGATGGGGAGTTGTGTAAACTCCCCCCGAAACGTGGTTCCGGTCCATTGAACATGGGGGATGTGGTAGAGTAGCTAGCCATATCTCCGATAATAGAGATGTGATAAAGGTTAGGTAGAACCTCTTTAAAGTATGATAGCTGTTTTGGGAAGTTTAGTTAAAACTCCCCCCGGGACGTGGTACCGGTCTATGTGTAGGGGTGCAAGCTCTGCTAGGCTGGCTAAGTTAGCGCTATGGTGTAATGCGAGGGAGGTAGTGGCTGGATAATGTGTATGCCCGCTGGCCTTTGCGGCCGTATGGTGGCGGGTATTGTGAAGAATTTATCTGTAGGATAAATGAGGGAGTAGGAGTGAAGAAGAGAATGGTAGGATGTAGGTTTCGAGGAATGTATGGTTTGTTATGAGTGTTGATGATGGCTGCAGAGTGTCAGCTGGGCTTCTCTGAGGTGATGGTGGCTGAGGCGAATGTAAGACCTGAAAGCGTTGGAGGACCAACGACCGAGTGTTTGTATCTGTTGTTGGGAGAGGCCGTTGTGGGCTGCTGTGGTGGCTGCTCCTATCCTAAATGAATGAGCAGAGAATGGCTCTGGAGGGAATCCTGAAATGCGGAGGACCTCCTTCAGGTGGTTTTGGAACCAGAAGCGAGTTACTGGATGATTAGCGTCATCAGTAAAAAGCGAGGCATGGGGGTTTTTGTCTAATGATCTTCTATAGTGTATGAATGCTAAGAGGGTTTGGAATGGTTGTGTGGGAGAGGGTATATCGAAAATGTATATGGAGTGGCCTTTGCGCATCTGGTCTGTTTTGCTTTGCTTGATGAAGAAAGCAAGAGTCCCCTTATCCAGGATGGTTAGATCGGATATAGTGGGGTGGATAGAGGGGTTGAATAGAGATGTTATGGTGATTTCAGAACATCTCAGGAATCCAAAGAATGCTAGTGTGAACATAGCATCTAGAGTACGTGCTGTATGGGAGGATTTGTATCCTTTGCGAAGGGTGTGAATGCACTTGGTGAGGATGTGAAGTGTAATGGGCTGTCTGGTGTCTGGGGGGGATGGGTGTGACTTTTGGATTCCTTTAATGAGCAAAATCGTTTGTGCATTCGTGATGGCGTCTACAGTGGAACCATAAATCAGTTTGTGAAAAAACTGGATGCCACTTAGGTAGCTTCTGATGGAGCTGGCTTGCATGTTTTTTGCGGTGTGTAAATGAGAGATGAAAGAGGTGATAGAGAGGAGAGAAAAGTCGGGAAAAGGAGTTTTAGCCAGAGAATGGAATTGTTTAAAAGTATTCCATGCTGTAAGATACGATCTCTGGGTCCTGGGAGCCACTGCCTGGAGGATGAGTGAGATGGATGTTTCCCGGAGGTGATGCAGAGGATGGTTTATGGCAATATCGTCTCTGCATAGTGAGGAACAGGTGTTGGATGGGGGTCTGCCTCTGGCACCAATAGCCGAAATTTCTGGAAAGCAAAGCGAGACAGAGAGTCAGCAATTTGATTTTTTTTTTTTTTTTTTTTTTTTTTTTGCAGCCTGGTACGTGTTCGGCAGAAATTAGAAATTGTTTAGTGGCCGCAATCCAGACGAGGCGTCTTAACAATGGCATTAAAGCCTGTGAGTGTGAGCGCCCTTTGTTAATGCATTGTACTGTAGCCTCGTTATCACAGTGGATAAGAATACTGGCTGCGGACCACTCTTCGCCCCACAGAATGGCTGCTGCTACGACGGGATATAATTCGAAAAGTGCCGAGGATTGTTCGTTTGGTGGAATTTCTAACATTTGGGGGGGGCCAGGGTGCCGCAAACCAACGACCCTGGTAGTATCCCCCGAAACCGACTGAAGGGGCGGCATCGGTGAATAATTTAATATCTACCGGCGATGCTATGAGATCGCTGTAGAAAAAGGAACAGCCGTTCCATTGCTTAAGGAACGAAATCCATAAGCTGATTTCTTCGCGACTGGGATTAGAGAGAAAGATTGTATCTTCTAACCCGGAGGCTGTGGTGGAGAGTTGGAGCAGGTGCGAAATGAACGGACGGCCCTGGGGAATAATGCGCATGGCGAAGTTTAAATGGCCGAGAATAGAAAGTAGTTCGCGTTTTGTACATGAATTATTTTCTAGAAAAATTTTACAAAGATAAGTAATGCGGTTGATTTTCTCTTAGGAAGAGATGCTTGGAATTTTTTCGAGTCTAGATTGATGCCTAGAAATTCGATGGAAGAGCTGGGACCGGAGGTTTTTTCCTCTGCTAGAGGGATTCCTAAGTCAGCGAAAACTTTTTGGGTGATCGCTAAATGTTTGTTCGGAGGTGACGACGGAGGAGAGACTATGAGGAAGTCGTCTAGCAGATGTATAAGGTAAGGAGTCCCGTAATGGTTTGATAGTATCCAACATATTGCTTCTGAGAGCATGTCGAAAATTTTGGGGCTACTTTTGCAGCCGAAAGTTAAACGGACTGCGAAGTAGAATTTGGAGCGCCAGCGAATGCCAAAAGGTGCCAGAAATCTGGGTGGATTGGCATGACTTTGAAAGCGGATGTAATGTCAACTTTAGCTAGCCAGGCGTTGCAGCCGGCGGTTTTGATAAGGGAAATAGCTTGGTCTATATCATGGTAGTTTAGCGAATATTCGTCTATTGGAATAGTGCTATTTATGCTGGGAAAGAAGGAGTTATGAGGCGCAGACAGGTCGATTATGAGGCGTTCCACCTGGGTGGAATCCGTGAGTTAGACCTGAAATGAGAAAATCAGAGAAGTTAGAATCAGGGTGATTATTTAGTTCAGGTAATTGGTTGGATGAGGATCTGCTTTAAGCTGTTTGTCAAGATGTCTGGAATGAGAGAAACAAGAGAAAATGAGACATGACATTTACAACATGGTACATGTATGGCAGAACATAATAAATAGTTTAAGCTGATATCCATGCGAGGTGTCTTAATAAGGGCATGGGCAACTGTAAATGGCAGTGCGTTTTGTTAATGTGTAGTATGAAAGCTTCCTTGACGTAATGTACAAGGATATTAGAGGTGGGCATTCGTCCCCCCCATAGGATGACAGATATATGGAGAGCTGAGGATGTGGGGCGTGGCTTGACTGGTGGTCGTGGAAATACCTCTTGAAGACTGAGTAGGTGTAGTGATAGTGGATGGAGTTTAAACCCCTTACTGATAAGAATTTTATGTAAATGTATCTAACGCTTAGTCAATGGATAAAATATTAGAAATATAAGAAATATTTTCTTCCCATCCATATCAATGCGGGAAGTTTATTACTTTGCCGTTTACATATCTAACTGACTTGCCTATATGAACTTGCATATGGCCCTTGTATGTGGACATATGAGTCACCGTGGCATGTTACAATTAGACTTTTGTGCTTAATGCGTTTAATGGTTTCACTAGCTGGGTAATACTCTTTTCAGAAGAAAAATGGCTGTCGGATGGGCAGAGTATTAATTTATAATTATTTGTTGATTATTAATTAAATTTATTTATTTGTTTATAAATATCAACTGCTAACTTCAAACCCTGAACTTAAAAGCGATGTCATCACTTAGTATAAACTATGTGAGAGGAATTTTAATCCATGAATGACTTTAAAACTTAATGTGATTAAAACTCACCATCGTATCTAGTTTAGTTCATTCACAATTCAGAGTCCATTCTTAATCTCTCAAGAGAGAGGGCGGGACCGTTGGATGGTGGTGCTTCACTTTCAGCTATTGGCTCAAAAGAAGTGTCAATCAAACTGCGGCGGCCATTTTGAATGTTTGTTATGACTGGAGGCGCTACTGGACGCACTTCCAGAGTAGTATGGATGATAACGATGCATTTAGTGGATGTTTATCGACGTAAGAATAAGCTGTGGACTAAAGTTTGCCGATTGCGATGCCTGGACTTTTGCAGTCGAATTACTTCATGTTTTTAGGATGATATGGATCTGTGGACAGGCAGGATGTTTAAGGTGAGTTCTTTGTATACCCTATTAGCACTGGTCTCGTCTTATGAATCCACTGGCTTGCATGGTTTGGGATCTGTGAAGCTGTGCATCGATGGAATGCTCTTCAGTGTTTGGACTCTCAGTAGTGATTATAAACCCACACTGACCTGAGCTAACTGAATTGAACAGTCTCTGAAAATTGAACTGACTCTGATTCGATTCACTATATTCTTTCACGAGAAGCTGTTTTGGCACAATTTACGTTGTATAGGTGCTATAAAAATAAAGATGAATTGAATTGAAAATGTTTAGTCTGTGTTTGCGAGTGGTTGTTTTAAGGCGAGGCTTCCCTTTGGAGCGTGCGATGTACGTTACCACTGATGTACCGCTGGCAGAGAGCGGTGAGGGTTTAGTTTCCTTGCAATGGCTTTGATCGCTGCTTGAATGTTTGTAGGCTGTGATGATGTTGTTGTTGTTGTTGTTGTTGTTGTTGTTGTTGTTGTTGTTGTTGTTGTTGTTGTTGTTGAAGATGCAGTAGCAAGTAGCGCCGAGCAGTGTGTTCTTCAAATCGAAGATGACTGTAGTGAGAAAACCCCGGCTCTTTATAGTGCGCCAGGGATCATCTGATTGGACGGACATGAGTGGTTCATGAGTAACCAGCCGTGTTCAATCATAATCACGTGCTCCTCTCGAAATTTAGTTTATGACTAAACCCCATTTCTTATTAGTAATTTCCTCAATAATTTCTGTTAATTCAAGAGATGTTGATCTATTTTTCCTGAAACCTAAATTTTTCCTGAAATTTAGTATATGGTATATGTATATGGCAATGTTGATGTATTTGGTCTTGGCGGTATAGATCTCCTACGCTGATGCTGCTGCTTTGATTATTATGGTAGAGCAAGTGAGAAGTGCTACTGCCAGTATATACACAGCTATGCCATCTGAGAATATAACATGCTCTTGCTGCAAACATAATACATTTGTAACCCCCATAGCAGATCTAAACACAGGTGGAGCTGGAGCTTAACAGCATAAAATGATGTGGAGCATTTAAACCGATGAGGAGCAAGCTCATTGGCTGCCGAGGTTACAGCAACCAATCTCCTGTGCCATGTAGTTAATGACGCAGGAGCAGATTTGGTGAACCTATCAGCCTGAGAGAGCCAGACATCCCAAGTTGGTAAAAGTCATTTCCAGGTGGGACATAGATGATTTGCGGGAGGTTATGGCGACGTATATGAAGGGTGACATATATGAAGAGTGGGTGGTGGGGTGGGGGATATCCGGGAGATTATCATTCATTTGTGGGCATCTGTGAGTCTCTATGCATATGCAGGAGACTCACGGATTTTCCGGGAGAGAGTTTCATGGCAGAAATTTTACTTATTCAGCATAGTACGTCTGTGTATTTAAATGTCTGAAACGTATGTTGAAAATAGTGTTATGTTTTTGAAAAGTGTTTTTTCCCCACTCAGTGCCAGCCATTGTGAAAAAATAGATTTGATTTTAGCAGCTGATCACACTGAAAACTGAAAGAAAGCATTGAATCATTCACTGAACCAGCTTGTTCCCAAACACTGGCTTTTCAAGCGCAGAATCACTGAACCATTCAGATTCATCTACTGATTAATTTAGTTTGCCATGACTTTGATTGATCAAATGTCTTATTAAAGGGAAACATTTTAGTTGCTTTAGCTTTTTTTCCCTATCTGATTAACTTTACACATGCGGTTCACAGAGTGTCACACCCTCGGTTCGTTTCTGCAGTCCCAGTCATCGCACCCAATCACCAGTCACCAAACACATGAAACCTCACCAAATTACTAATCACCCACACCTGCATGCACAATCACCAGCACACTATAAAGACTCACCTCATTCATTCACTCAGCGGCTGGAATCGAAGTCAGATGGTCCTCCTCAACGGGTCTCCTGATTTTTCCTGTGCTCTTTCGTGGATGTCCTCTTTCTCCTGTGGATGCAAACAAACCTGCTTAAGGGAAGTGACTAAAGTTGTATTGGTGTTTACTGAAGGACTGAAATTACCTTTTGATCTGTGTGTGAGATCACTCCCTGCTTCATTATCAGCTGTTGTTGCTCCACACGAATAAATGCACGAAAAACACTGGCTTTTCAAGCGCAGAATCACTGAACCATTCAGAATCATCTACTGATTAATTTAGTTTGCCATGACTTTATTTCAAACTCTATCATTGACAGGTAAAATGCTTTTAGTAGGTTAAATGGTCACACTTTATTTTGACGGTCCGTTTGTTGAATTTAAGTTACATTGCAACTAATTATCAATAGATTATAAGTAGACTGTTAGGTTGGGGTTAGGGTTGGGGTTGGGGTTAGGGTTAGTGTAAGTTGACATGTAATTGCAAAGTTTCTTATAGTCAGTTAAATGTCTGTTGAAGGACTGTTAAATGTCAGTGTCAACAGCTATTAAGTAGACAGTCTACTAATACTCAAATGGACCATCAAAATAAAGTGTTACCGGTTAAATATTATGTATGGACAGCATCTTTCTCTCATTCAGATTCTCAATTAATGAGAAAATTGTATAGCATTCGTGTAAAAAAAAAAGGTTTAATTCAACGGCATATGGGAAGACGTGCTTTATTGATCCTTGTGTGGATATGTAGGTTCAGTGTAAAGCACACAAGATATATACCCTCTATTGGCAATTAACCAAGACAGAACATGCAACGCTATACGGCAATACATTCATTACAGTCAGAGATATGAATGTGTTATCCTTTAACGGTAATGGCTCCTTGCATGCAAAAGAGTGACCTTGTTCAATGTCATTACTCCTGACTGGGGGAACAGCAGGACTAATGTGTAGGGAAGCATGCGAGGAGGAAACAGTCTAATGGCAGCAGGCAGCGAGGATTCCCAGTAGTGCTTCTTAGCGCAGAGTGCTGGAACAAGCCCACGGCGAAAGGTACTTCGAGACAGCGGACGGTGGAGAGGCTATGAAGAATTCTTCATTATGAACTCCAATTTTGTCATCATCCTCTTCTCTATATACCACTTTCTTACATGAGTCTGGGCTAAGTACATAACCTTCTCCATGGCTCGTTTTAAAGGGAGCACACTGCAAATCCATGTTTCTTCCAGTGTGGATTAGTTTTCACGTTGTCAGAGCAGACGGGATTTGGAAGTAGCTCTTAATTGTTATGCATCACATGTTGCTTATTTTGAATTTCCTCAGGCATAAACAAAACAAAGGCTACATTTGCATGGATCTGGTGATTGATCACCTCTCTGCAAGAATTCCGTCCCCATGCAGCAACATGAGATGTGATGTTTCATTTGTCGACCCATAAGTCACTTTGTGGCGTCTGTGACAGTAGCGTGAGCCGTACCCCTGATCTGTCTAAGACGGGCGCGTTCAGCAGAGTCGCTGTGGTTCTGTGCTGATCCCATTAGTTTAACAGCATGGAATAAAAAGTGTCTTGGAGGGAAAGAGTGACTCAGAAAACTATCCTCCCCTCTCGCCAATCATTACTGCATGATGTCACAAAATGTTGAACTCTTACATTTCCAAACTCTGGGGAGATGAAGAGTCGTCGTCATTCTGTTGACATAAATGTGTTTTGGAGCATTTGTGTGTATGCGTGTGTGAAATGCCACCAAAGGAGCACTTACTCATAAAGCAGCAGAAGATACTTTTACAGTGAGTCTAAACATAGTGTCTATGAAGCAGAAAAAAAAAATCAATGGAACCAAATACTGGAAACCATTAAGACGAAGACTAAAAATGGATCAAAGCATAGCAACATAAATAATATGAATGCTGTAATACCTCACACCAGATATGCAGAAGAACTATAGCAACGTAAATGACATTAGTTAACATTGTGTTAACAATATACAGTAAGGTTTCATTACTGTAAATATGATGAGCCAACAATGAATGATATTTCTACAGCATTTATTAATCTTATCTTATTTTAATGTCTTGTTTTTTTTTTCAAATACATATTAGTTATGTTACAACCCTATGGTTGTCATGTCTCATCTCTTTCTCTGGTCTGCCTTGAAAACCTCTGATTGGTCACTTCCGACTGATTGCTTGCTCCGGATTGTCCTACAGTATTTTATAAGCCGTGACATAACTTCCTTGGTGGCCATCTTGCTTTGGTTATTTGCTTTGTGTTCCTTTAAATGTTTGTAGGGGTATGATTCTCACGTGTGCGAGAGGTCCGGTGTTCAAATCCCGGACGAGCCCCCATTTAATGTTACAATCTTAAAGATGGTTAGTTAAGAGAAATTTTGGGTGAAACACATAGGCAAACACACAATATCAACGAGTGAGGAACAAAATACCATGACTAACTAAATGCAATAAAGTGAGTTTTATTTACAAAAGATAGTGATAATAAATGCAACAATATGTATATAAAAAGAACAATAGATATTTACAAAAAAATATTGAAAATTACAGACAAGATGAGACGCCGGCAGCGTCCAAACAATAGAAATAAATAAAACAAAACAAGCTATTCTATTGGCCCAACCTCTACCCTAACTATCCACAAAGAAAAATTGATTAATATTGAAAGAAAATCTTCACGTCTCTAACGCACTTCCTTACTCACACCAAGATAACAGACAAACAAAAATACAGCAGGTGGGGCATGCCCCAACCTAGTGGGTCTAACAAAAGTGATATTCAAAGCTTATGCGTGCACAATGTATGTCACGCGACATTCTTACCTGTCCCACTCTCCAACCTCAGATGCGCACGTGGGTTAACTCTGGGTGCTCCGGCTTCCCCTACAGTCCAAAGACATGTGGTATAGGTGAATTGAATAAACTAAATTGATCGTAATGTATGTGTGAATGCAAAAGTGTATGGGTATTTCGCAGTGTTGGGTTGTGGCTGGAAGGGCATCTGCTGCATGATAGCATATGCTGAATAAGTTGCCGGTTCATTCCGCTGTGGCGACCACTGATTAATAAAGCGCTTAAGCCGAAAAGAAAATGAATGAATGAATACCAAAATGTAGCACACTGACTGAACAGATTGAAATGATTCACAGACACAGAACAGAGAAATTTTAAGTGTCCAAAACATTCACTCTGTTGTCCTTAAAGCACATTTGAACAAATTTGGCAGCATGCTTAGGGTCATGGTTTGTTTGGAAGACCCATTTGTGGCCAAGTTTTAATTTCCTGGCTGATGTCTTGAGATGTTGCTTCAGTATTTCTACATACAGTAATGTTCTTTCTTCATGATGCCATCATGCTGTGAAGTGGACCAGTCCCTCCTGCAACAAAAGCCGCCCCCATACTTCAAAGTTGGGATGGTGTTCCTAAGCTTGTAAGCTTTCCCCTTTGTCCTCTAAATGTAACACTGGTCATTATGGCCAAACAGTTCAATCTTAGTTCCATCAGACCACAGGACATGTCTCCAAAAATTATTATTTTTGCCAGTGTAATTTTGCTAATTGTAATCTGGCTTTTTTGTTGATTCTGGCTTGTTGATTTCTACATTCTACTGTAGAAATACTATTCTACAGTTGTGCCTCCAGCCCTCCACTTAACTCAAATGTTGTTAATTAGCCAATCAGAAACTTCCAAAACCTTGATACCATCATCTGAGCTTTTTCAGAGGCATAATAATCTTATTGTATGTAAACTTGACTTTCAAGAAAAGTTATAACAATTTCTCAAAAAATATCTCATTATTCTGCTATTAAGCATAACAGAAACAAATTTGACAATCCTAACTTACCTAAAAGAGAAAAAGTTTAGTCACATTAACATATGACTTTTTTTTTAAATGGTAATTTGCCTTTATATACAGTTTATGTAAACTTCTGGTTTCAACTATATACTGTATATATATATATATATATATATATATATATATATATATATATATATATATATATATATATATATATATATATATATATATATATTTAAGACTGAGACACCTTCTTTCAGGAGGCAGCTTCTTTCAGGACACTCACTGTGACAGACTTTTTTTTTGTGGCATGCACTTTCTTTGAGCATGGTGACATGCCGATAAAAGGGTGTTTATGAGCCATTAGTCTGGATGTATATTGCCTCGAAAACATTTGAGAGGTGAGGAGAGGTGAAAGCACTTACAATCCATGAGGAGATAGACAAGCAAGGGCGCTGTGAAGAGCTATTCTCTTCCAATTCATTGCAGGTGTTAAAAAAACCTTGAACGGCATTAGTATTCCTGATGTCAGGAGTGAATCCTCTGTTTTCAATCAGTACCTGTTCAAGGTTTTATACAGCTCCATGGACCGCCCCGGGGACTTCATCCCGGCCAATCGCTGACATAGTTGACATGAAATGGATTGAAGATCAATGATTTCAGGCATAAAAGCCAGACCCCATTGAATTCCCAAGCAAATAGACTTGTTCTTCCCAGGACAGGAGATCCGTTGGTAACCCACCAACTTGATCAAAGATACTCTTGGGCATTACAGTTATAACAATGTTTTCGACATTCGCTCCCAGCTCATTCCAGTTGTTCCAAGCCTGCACTACTGTAGATAAAAATAACCAGAGAATTTTTCCCCCTCTCACTTCACTGAGCAGGAGAGCTCAGAGCGGCCCGCTTTACCTTCGACTACCACTGAAAACAGACATCCTCACACACCCACGCTTACAAAGTCAAGCAAAGCGAGGGGTTTAATCCCTCAGGGTGTGACGGAGTGAAGCGAGGTAACTGCGCTCCAGGGCTGCCAATGGTTAATTTCATGTTGCTAAAAATCGAGTCTACTCAGTTTGAGAGAGGCACTCTTCTAGGCAATACATAAAAACATGTTATCAAAAGCCACTTCAGCTGTAATGAATTTCAGCTCTGCAGGGCTCAATCAATAGGCACCCCAATAGGTGCTTTATGATACAGTTCATTGTGTAGTCAGTGCTTTAAATCCACCATATAAAGAGAGTGTTCGTGACATTTTACCTGCCGACGCTTCAGCAGGGAGCCATAGGTAGCGGTAGCGGTAGCATCTGCTCCAAACATCAAAACAAGCCACATAAAAGACAAAAATGGTCATTCTTGGCTGTCTCTCAGGAAAAATGGATCATTACAGATCCATATTCTGCCATTTAGATCCAATACCTCCTTTTACGTCCATTAGAGGGCTCTGTGGAGAATCCAAGGAGCGGATGGGTATAATTAAAGCTAACAGCTATCCAAATCTGGCTAGCAAAAGGAACCGCATCGCTGTTCTTCATAAGATTACAGATGCTCTGTGTTTGGGGTCAAAAAGTAGGTCGGGAAAAGTATCTTTAAAAACTTCTGAATGTAAAACTTTCTGAAATGCTTAGTGATATTCATGCAGTTTATGTTATGGTGTCTGCTATGACCTTTTGCTAACGCGAAGGCTGTGATGGCATGGCAATTTCTTCACAGTGGGGAGCTTGACATGTCTGACAAATGACATTATGTGTGTCTTGGATTTTCACAGTACTGTCAAATACGTTCAGCATTTCTAAAAATGAACATTAACAGGTTACTCCTGTAAAGCATTCTGGTAATAATACATTCATCTTGATCATCTGGAGCATGTGGCAAGAAACAATGAACAGAGTGTGAATAACCTATTTTCTACGAGAAGAATATAGCATTTGGGATCTCTTTTGTTTCCTGCTGGATGATTTTAGAAGGCACATGCTGTTTTCAGTGACGCAACTCTTAAAATGTATTCACTTTAAAGTGCTCCGCTGTGTAATCTATTCCGGCTGTCGCAATTAATGTGAAATGTGAAAATGAATAAAAATGTCAATTTTGAGGCATTACATTTAGGTCTGTGATCGTTGCATCAGATTTCTTTTAACACAATGTTTAATTGTTGCAACACTGAGAATTAAAACAAATCATACGCGGTTCTGTTGATCTTATAAACGCAATGGATTTAGAGACTTGAATTCAGCACTTTCTCAAATTCTCTCATAATGGATAACAAAGTGTGTAGATTTAATGTATGATCATTTTGTAGTGTTTCATCTGAAATAAGATAAAGATATAAAAATAGCTTTTTTGTTTTTCTAAAATGTATTATGTGATATTAACAGCTTCATCAGATGAATTGAATCTCTCAGTTTGGAAAGAATAAATATAATACAATTGGAAATAAAAATATAATACATTTCGATCATAAATACATACAAAATATACAAATGTATTCTGCAAACAAACTGCACTGCAAAAATGCTTTTCTTACTTACGTTTTTTATACATTTTGTCTTGTTCCTCGTCCAAATATCTTAAAACGTAATCTAAAAAGTTTAATCAAGAAGCATTTTCTAGAAAAGCAAAAATGTCTTATTTTAAAAAAATATTATGTCAAAATTTCAAGAGTTCACACTTAGCTGATGATTGATTATAAAACTTGTTTGACATGCTGTCCCGGGAGAGAGCCCTGAGCTTATAAGATCCTCAAGCCCGGGGCTCTCGTTTCCAAGGCGAGAGGGGAGTTTGAGCTCAGGTAGACCTTGAGAACTACCCTGCTGTAGTAGATAATGAACTGATAGTGATTACTCTTAAGATATAACTACTTACTAGGAGCATGTCTATGGAGCCAATTTGGTTAGTCAATTAACTTAAGTTGCATGTGTTTAGACGGTGGGAGGAAACTGGGGAACCCGGGGAAAACCCACGTAAACTCCGCACAGAAACGTCGGCTGGCTTGGTAAGGACTAGAACCAGTGAGGTTCTTGCTGTAAGGCAACAGTGCTAACCACTGGGCCACCGTGCCACCCATCTAGGAAAGGAGAAGGAGTAAGGGTGGAATGGGGGGATTCTTCAAAATGAAGATGGCTGTTATATGGAACTTAGGGTATTTATAGTGGTGAATCATAAACGGGATAAAGCGGGACCAGCCTCATGCAATCATAAGCACGTGATCTTCTCAAAATTAGTTTAGAAATAAACGTCACTAACTGAGTTTTTCCTTAAAAACAAGCAAAATAATGAGCCAATGGCATAAGTGAAATAATCTTATGTCAAAGCAAAAACAATGGTAAAGAAATTTTTGGACTTGGCCTAAATTGTAGTAATTATTTTTATTCATTCATTTTCCTTTTGGCTTAGACCCTTTATTAATCAGGGGTCGCCACAGTGGAATAAACCGCCAACTTATCCAGGGTGTGTTTTACGCAGCGGATTCCTCTTCCAGCTGCAACCCACCACTGGGAAACACCCATACACTCTCTTTCAACGGCCAATTTAGTTTATTCAATTCACCTATAGCGCATGTCTGTGGAGTTTTGGGGTAAACCGGAGCACCTGGAGAAAACTGTTGTTGTATATTGTATTCATGATGATTACTGTACTCTCAAAAATATTTTTGCTGCTTGTTCAAACTAATTATTTAAAATTAAATGAAACAACAAAATTCATGGGATTTTTTGCGACAACATATTGTTTTATGTTCAATCCACTTAAATTTGTTATGTTAACTCAATAAATTTGTGTTGTAACAACATGAATGAATTGTGTGTAACCCTACTTTTTTTTGCAGTATAACGTATTATGTATTCATTTTTGAAAAGAAAAAAACTGAATAACAACTGATTTTTTGGCAGTCTAACAGTTTGTGGGTACAGAAATTGAATGATCAAATGTAAAATAATACTGCATTGCATTTTCACTCCATTCACTGTATGAAATAATTTTTTGTTCAAACTTCAAAGACGATCATTTATTGTGCCTAAACACTGTTAACAGTATAACACGACTTAAAATCACATACAATGTTAAACTTTCCCTCTGTTGTAGTGGTTAAACTTTGAAATTAATCCACAAAACATATGAGAGAGATTGTTTACTCTTATAGGGATCAGTTGACATTATAAAACATGTTTTGTTTTTGCTTTTATCATAGTGTCATCTATGATACCAACTTAATAGTGAACATCATTAGATGTAAATATTGCTGATGTAAACATGAATTTATATACAGTTGAAACCAGAAGTTTACATACACTGTATAAAAAGGCACATAACCATTTAAAAAAAAGTCAGATGTTAATGTGACTAAACTTTTTCTCTTTTAGGTAAGTTAGGATTGTCAAATGTGTTTCTGTTATGCTTAATAGCAGAATAATGAGCGAGATATTTTTTGAGAAATTGTTATAACTTTTCTTGAAAGTCAAGTTTACATACAATAAGATTATTATGCCTCTGAAAAAGCTCAGATGATGGTGTCAAGGTTTTGGAAGTTTCTGATTGGCTAATTGACAATGAGTTAATTGGAGGCACAACTGTAGAATAGTATTTAAGGAAAACCTCAAACACACTGCTTCCTTGTGTGACAATATGGGAAAATCAACAAGCCAGAATAAAAAAAAGCCAGATTACAATTTGCTAAATTACACTGGGAAAAATAATAATTTTTTGGAGACATGTCCTGTGGTCTGATGGAACTATGATTGAACTGTTTGGCCATAATGACCAGTGTTACATTTGGAGGACAAAGGGGAAAGCTTACAAGCCTAGGAATACCATCCCAACTGTGAAGTATGGGGGCGGCAGCATCATGTTGTGGGGCTGCTTTGCTGAAGGAGGGACTGGCCCACTTTACAGCATAGATGGCATCATGAAGAAAGAACATTATGTAGAAATACTGAAGCAACATCTCAAGACATCAGCCAGGAAATTAAAACTTGGCCACAAATGGGTCTTCAAAACAGACCATGACCCTAAGCATGCTGCCAAATTAGTTAAAATGTGCTTTAAGGACAACAGAGTGAATGTTTTGGAGTGGCCATCACAAAGCCCTGAACTCAATCATATAGAAAATTTATGGGCAGAGCTGAAAAAGCTTGTGCGAGCAAGACAGCCTACAAATCTGACTCGGTTACACCAATTCTGTCAGGAGGAATGGCCCAAAATTCCTGCAAACTATTGTGAGAAGCTTGTGGAAGGATACCCAAAGCATTTGACCAAAGTTATACAGTTTAAAAGCAACGCTAAAAAATACCAAGGAAATGCATGTAAACTTTTGACTGTCTAGAAATTAATAAAAAATTCTCAAAAAAAATATCTCTCAATATTCTGGCATTTAGCAAATGTAAATGATTTAGGTAATCCTAACAGATCTAAAATAGTAAACATTTAGTATAATTTACCATCAGACATTTAAAAAAAATGGTTATGTTCCTTTTTTAGAGTGTATGTAAACTTCTGGTTTCAACTGTAGTGCACAGCCCTACAATGAATTCTTAATGTCTTTTGTCATGTTGACAAAATCAACCAAGATGTTTGAAGGTAGCCAATGAAGGCCATAGGCCATGCATGATGCAAATGTGTTATAGATGCACATAGATAAGTTCAAGGCTACACTGTATAAAAATTAAGGGTTCCACAAAAATTCATTCATTTTGTCCCAACACAAATCAAGTTAAGTAAACAAATTTCAACATTTGGTTTCAACATAAAACAATTAAACTGTCTCCAAATATCTCACACATTGTGTTGTCAACTCACAACTCATTTTAAATAAGCAGTCTGAACAAGCAACAGAATCTTTTTTGAGGGTAATACTTTGTTTTAAAGAAGCAATAATAATGCACACTGATATGTGAAGCTTTGCAGAGCTTTTACATTCACGAGGTGTTGATAATGTTTTCCTGTTTTGGCAAGGGATGGGTGAGAGGTCATTGAAAATGCTGCTCTCTGCTGTATGTTGTCAGAAACTGCAGATAAATAAATATATATATTTCCATACAACATATCTACTTTATGTGTATGTAGCTTTAATAATTATTTGAATACAGTATGGAGTTCAAAATTGGCTTCAGTTATTTGCATACATAAGGTGAAGGAGATATCATGTTTCCCATGTTTCTCTTTTCTCAGCAGTAGCCTTCGTTGGAAAAGCAGGCAACGGCAACATAGAGTTTTCTCCACAGTCATTTGATTGCAACTCTGAAAAAGCACTACAGGGATTCCTCTCGAGCATCAACAGGAACTAAATCATGAAGTTGCCTGACCTTATGGTAAGGTCTGCAGTGCTGAAAGGTTTTGAGGATAAGCTACACTGTGTTCAGATGATCTCTACATCTCTCCCCGGCCTATCTTAATATCTACTTGACAACAGCATCTGTCATCACTTTACTGGCACATGACAGTATTCACGGTGAATCAATACCTTCCTGAGTCCTCAAGGATAAGCCAGCGATTCAAGGTCATGCTGAATGAAACGGCACCTTCACCTTCCCAAACTCGAATTCTTGCTGACGGTTTTTTTGTTTGTTTGTTTGACTGTTTTGACAAGTGGATGTTAAAGTTACGCAGTTATTCTTTCTTCTTTGGTTTAGTTTCAACAAGCATCAATTCAAGGAGTTTTGACTTTTTACTGACATCTGCATAAATGCTTGATCGTTGTCATTTAACACCAAAGCTGTCAATCTTAGCTTTTTATGTAAATCATGATACCTGTGGTAGCTTTCAAAATTTCATGCTGGTATGTTTTCAGGTTTGCTTTGACTGCTGGTAAGATTTCTTTGTTAGTGCAGTTCATGCATCCCAACACTTGTGCATACCAAACAAGTGGGCCGACGTTGCAAAAAGATGGCTCTCGGTCTGCTTCCAAATGAACTTGACTGAATTATGAGAGCATCATAGACCAAAGAGATCTAAACGAGCCAAAAGCAGAACATAATGTCAACAAGATGAAACCATAAAAAGGACAGAATACTCAAGCACACTAGGTTTTTTTCTATTCTTTTCATAGCTGCAATTCTGCCCATTACGGCTCCATAAAGACATCAGAAATGCATCTCTTTGCAGCAGAACTTAATTTGTGCATTTGACGGATGAATTCCTGCAACTGTTTTGACTCATTTACACATCTCTTCATGAGTTCTCTGCTGATAAATGTTCAGTTTAATGACGTATGTGCCCATACACAAATGCGAAGCCAGCATTGCTTTCAGTAAGATCTACTGCATAATATGTCCCTCCTGTTTTTCCCCCTTTTATGTTTTCTTTGCTATATTTAGGTTTAGTCTGGAAAATTGTGTGAATTTAATTTACATGAACATGGAATAATCATGCATGGGGATTCCCATGAGAGGGCATTCTGTTTAATGTAGAATTAAACAGATTATTTTAGAAGTCAGACATAAATTGACATATAAATATAAGTTGATTAAAAACAATTTACTGATATAACTAATTGCATTGATTATACTTACAAAAAACTGTTAATCAGTGGTCTCAAACCCAATTCCTGGAGGGCCGCAGCTCTGCATAGTTTAGCTCCAACCACTTCCAACTTACACCTCTATAGTCTCTATTTGCCCTTTTCCACTGACTGGTACAGTACGGGTCGGGACGGGTCACTTTTATCAGCCTTGCGTTTCAACTGGCTAAATGGTACCAAGGGTACGACAGAAAGTTTCAGTCAACGTCATTCTTGCTCGAGGAAATCTCTCTCAAAGTAAAGCTGCATGGGTCGTTCACATATCCTACAAGAAGCACTTCTCACAAAACAGATGCTTTATACACATAAATACTTGTGTATAAATGTTCATTACTAACCTTTCTATTAACATGATTTGATTATAACTGCAGATCAATGATAACGAAATGATAACTAGCGAAATAGCCTACTGTAACATCTGCAATTATATAAAATAAATAAATAAATTCAACATATGTGAACACATACAGACTCTTACAATTTACGGTTTGCTTTTAGGTACCTTTTGACAGAGGAAACAGACAAGCGTACCAAACCATACTGTACTGTACCACTCAGTGGAAACGGGCCATAAACTAGTCATTAATACCTTGACTAGTTGGATCAGCTGCGTTTGATTAGGGTTGGAGCAAAACTGTGCAGAGCTGTGGCCCTCCAGGAATCCAGTTTAAGACCTACAGTCAAAACCAGAAGTTTACATACACTCTAAAAAAGGAACATAACCATTTTTAAAAAAATGTCTGATGGTAAATCATACTAAACGTTTACGATTTTAGGTCTTTTAGGATTACCTAAATGATTTACATTTTTGAGAATTTCTTATTAATTTCTAGACAGTCAAAAGTTTACATGCATTTCCTTGGTATTTTTTAGCGTTGCTTTTAAACTGTATAACTTTGGTGAAGGGTTTTGGGTATCCTTCCACAAACTTCTCACAATAGTTTGCAGTAATTTTGGCCCATTCCTCCTGACAAAACTGGTGTAACTGAGTCAGATTTGTAGGCTGTCTTGCTCACACAAGCTTTTTCAACTCTGCCCACAAATTTTCTATAGGATTGAGTCAGGGCTTTGTGATGGCCACTCCAAAACATTCACTCTGTTGTCCTTAAAGCACATTTTAACTAATTTGGCAGCATGCTTAGGGTCATGGTCTGTTTGGAAGACCCATCTGTGGCCAAGTTTTAATTTCCTGGCTGATGTCTTGAGATGTTGCTTCAGTATTTCTACATAATGTTCTTTCTTCATGATGCCATCTATGCTGTGAAGTGGACCAGTCCCTCCTACAGCAAAACAGTCCCACAACATGATGCTGCCGCCCCCATACTTCAAAGTTGGGATGGTGTTCCTAAGCTTATAAGCTTTCCCATTTGTCCTCCAAATGTAACACTGGTCATTATGGCCAAACAATCCTAGTTCCATCAGACCACAGGACATGTCTCCCAAAAATTATTCTTTATCCCAGTGTAATTTAACAAATTGTAATCTGGCTTTTTTGTTGATTCTGGCTTGTTGATTGTTCCATGTTGTCACACAAGGAAGCAGTGTGTTTGAGGTTTTCCTTAAATACTATTCTACAGTCGTGCCTCCAATTAACTCAAATGTTGTCAATTAGCCAATCAGAAACTTTCAAAACCTTGACACCATCATCTGAGCTTTTTCAGAGGCATAAAAATCTTATTGTCTGTAAACTTGACTTTCAAGAAAAGTTATAACAATTTCTCAAGAAATATCTCTCTCATTATTCTGCTATTAAGCATAACATAAACACATTTGACAATCCTAACTTAACCTAAAAGAGAAAAAGTTTAGTCACATTGTAGCATTCTATTAAATAGCAATAGTTTCAACAAAATAACATCTATCTATTTATTATTTTCTATTTTATTTAAAACATTGCTATTCAGTACTGTAAATGTTGAAATATTAATTAATATAAAAATCATATTTTAATCCACATTAATAATTCAATCAACAGAAAATACTATATACAGTAAATTAATTTATAAATTACAATATAGAATTTCAGCATCGATATCGCAATATACACTGTATATCTGCAATATAGACACATCGCAATGTTGATCTACAGTTCAGAATGCATGACAGTTGTGGAGTCGTTGCAGTTTAACTGAGTGAAAGTCATTTGCATGTGTGAAAGCATTTCAAGTGTGCTTAAAGTATTCACGAACAATAAATTGTAATGTTTGTAACTGTAATAAAGATGATTATTTTAAATTATTTATTTATTTTTACATTTGATTATTCAAGTTCTGTACCTGCTGTTAGACTCCCCCAGAAAACCACAATGCACTTTTTATTTCACTTTTATCTTTGCTTTGCTATATCTGTGCTTGTAATTTGTTCATACAATATGCAGATTCACTCTCTAAATATATCAGGCTAAATTAATTAATAATTTCCAAATAGAGATATTGAAGCCATCTGGTCAACTGTATTAAATAAACAAAATATCGATATGTCAAATTGTTCCAATATCGTGCAGCCAAATTATTAATAGACCGCAGTTTAACAATACACTAAGTAATAATAATCCTTTGTTGGCATTGGCATGTGGCAATATGCTTCCTTATACGTCACTCACTATTGAGTTATGAGTATTTATGCATGTGGCTTGATGCAGACAGAGTCAAGTGCCGCTGCTGATGGGCTGCCTCTCAGCCGTTATGCCGCCTGCAGTTCTGCCAGCTGGACTTCACTCTCGGATGCTGCTGTTCAACCTGAAACACGAATGAAAAAGTGCTTTTTACTTTACTTTTTGAGCGCAGGAAAAGCAGGTGATAAAACCAAGCCATCAATTGGGCTCTGCTGTCGTCACATCAAAAGTTGGTATAGTTTTGAAGTGAGAAATCAGGCGTGAAAGTCTCTCCTCAACCGCGGTATGACCTCTCCAGCTCACAGTACAGCCACCGAAGCTTCATGGACCGCTGGAGCCGCAGACCTGCAGATGACCGAGGCTCTGCACCTGCGGAATGACAGCGTGCGCTTCCCGTCCTCGGTGGCCGCGGAGCCGGCGGTGATCACGCAGCGCCCGCCGTCTCACCTCCATCCCCGCATGTCCGTGTACAGCGCCACACGCCCCACGCTCTCCAGGTCCTTCCTTCAAGGACGTGTTTATAACTTCTTGGAGAGACCCACGGGTTGGAAATGCTTTGTGTATCATTTTACAGTGTGAGTATTGTGTTTTGATTGCTTTTGAGAGAAATAAACTGCGTTTAGACTCATTCAGAAATATAGTCTGTTTGTCTATTATATCTAAACAGTTTGATTATCGTTACAGGAGGAATTGGGTTTATTAAATGCGTGACAGGGAGACTATTCTGTGGATGATTATTCAAGGGCACTGCTGTTTTTCATTAAATGCTTTTCCTTTTTCTAGAGCACTTCTTTGCATAATACCCAAATTTTTTTTTTTTTTATGATTTTTAAAATATATTTTAGTAGGCTATTGCAGTTATTAGAGGTTAACACAGAACACCCCCCATTTTTTTTACTGTAATGATTTTAAAAATTAATCCGCTATTGAGTGAGAACTAAAGAAATGCAACTACTGACTAATACCTAAAAGCTGCACCAGTTGCACAGCCTTTTGCTATAAGTAAATTTGTTTTTGGAACTTAAAGGGATACTTCACCCAAAATGAAAAATGATTCACTATTTACTGTCCCTCAAGTGGTTCCTAACCTTCATGAGTTTCTTTTTTTCTGCTCAACACAAAAGATGATATTTTGAAGAAAATTGAAAACCTGTAGCCATCGAGTTCCATAGGGAAAACCTGCTTCAGAATATCATCTTCTGTGTTCATCAGAAGAAAGAAACTCAAACAGCAACAAGACAAACGTGAGTAAAGGATGACAACATTTTAAGTTTTGGTTCAGCTATCCCTTTAAAATGTCAAGTTACCTATGTATTTTAAATGGAGCTAACTTGTTAACAAAGGTTCGGCAGTGGATTCACAGCTCACTTTGTCTCCTTAACCAATGGGCTCTATGCACAATAGAGTTTTAAAGCCAACGATAAACTTTCGGTGAAAGCTAAATGTGACTATTTTCAATTTCACAAGGTTGTTTTTACAGCATCAATGTTGTAATGTAATTACAATACATTCAGTTAAATAGACTTAAGCATTCATTTAGTTGTTCAAGCGTAAAACATGATGAAAGACCATTGCAACCACTAGCACCATCAGTAGCAACAGGCTAGCGAAACTCCATTGAAAATACTAGGGTAAAGTAAACTGTCATATTTTAAAGGCATGGCGGGGGGGAATGGACTTTAATGCAGTGCTTTTTGTCCGGTCTGAGACCCACTTCATATCACATATATCTAACAGGCAGTGAAGATTGCTGATTTCTAAAGAAATCAGATCTTAAACATGACAGTTTTGTAATGGAAAGACAGTTAATCGAAAGCCCTTGGGCTACCTGGCTGAAAATTAAAAGTCTGTGTGCATATAGCCCATCACCTACTCCCTAAAAACTCTACCAAAACATTACAGAGAGGGTACCCCAACTCTGAGTCTCTGGGCATCATCGTAGGACGCCCGATCAACCTACTTTATCCTCTTACTTCCGTTCCCCTTCATCCCACTGTTCCCTTACCATCCCTTTCATCCCTACATCCCTACAATGAAGTCTAGCTCAAATTGCGGTGTTGTCCATTCTGGTGAATACTTTATATGAAATACTTTATTATAAACTATATTTTTAAATTAAATTAAAGTGTTCATTAACATATAAAGTTATCATTGTATTCCTTTTCCTCTATTTACATTATTGTAAATTTGGTTAAACAATATGTGCTTCTTCTAAATGTCCATACAAAAAAGAGAGAAGCAAACTGCTTGTCGTGTTGAACTGTGACATAACATGAACACTCATTACATGACAACTGATGAAATGACAAACCACAACTCAGCACATGGCACAGGAAGCACAGCAAGGTCCTGTACTTCAATTCATGCATTTCCAGGAAATTTAATTTGAAATCTTGGTGCATCACAGGCTTATTTGCCAGAGAATGCATAAATTGACACAAAGGTTTACTTTAAATGCTTTGTAAGTTGTTTTGTTTATATTAACAAATGGCAAGCGATCACACAATGCAGCCATATTAATTAATCATGCATCAGGGCATGCTGTGAACAGGACAAATGCTACTAAACCATTTTATTTAGCATTTTAAAATATCATCTTTGATGCAGCGTGCAGTGCAGCTGTTTTTGTGAATGCTCTGTGAAGTTTTAAAGATCAAAGTGCATGGCAAATGCATTTATTGTCTGTAAAAATACTTTTACCATCTAAAATAGATCCTTAACAAATCTGCATAACGACATCTTATATGGTCTTCATTGACTGCCTGTGAACGTAATTTCATTTGATCTCCCCACAAACACTGTAGTTGGGCAGTGTTGTAGGCATCATGTCAAGAAGATGGTTGAGACAAAAGATTTATTCAGAGAGGCACTTTCATTACAGCTACTTTTACAATCACAGAAGCTGCAAAATTGATGGGTTACTTACATTGTAACTTGTTCATAATAAAAGAATTCAGTTACTGAGCATGTGTTCATTTAAAAAATAATACATTAATTAAATCTGAATAGCAGCTGTATTAATAAGCCAGAAACTTTAGTGATTACTATTCTATAAAATGTACCTAAAGTCATGTAAGTCACTATTTCTTCCAGTGTTGCATCATTGCACTTTGGCTCAAACTATGAAAACATAAACACCATTGTTACAATCCTACATTCATACAAAGCTGAAATTCAGATATTGTGATTGTAATTTTGTTTGCGACACATACTTTAAGACCAATCACAAAAGACTGCAGCTTCCAACCAATCAGATTAAAGTAGGCTCACAAAAAGGAGGGGTCAGGAAAAAATGAATCTTCAAGAAATGTGGTGATGTGAAATATATATTATGAGAAATATTTAAGTATTCTAGGCATTATTTTTAAAAGTATTTAATACATGATGACCTAGAAGACCTATAAGATAACCTATAATAATTGTAAAAACTGCAAAATATAAACTCAAACAAGCATTTATTCCTTTATTTATCAGGGGTCGCCACAGTGGAATAAACCGTTAACTATTCCAGCATATGTTTAATGTGGCAGATGCCCTTCCAGCTGCAACCCAGTACTGGGAAACACCCATACACACTCATTCTCACACACACACACACACACACACACACACACACACACACACACACACACACACACACACACACACTACAGATATACACATTTAAATTATCTATAGTGTATGTCTTTGGACAGGGGAAACTGGAGCACCCGGAGGAAACACACGCAAACACGAGGAGAACATGCAGACTCCACACAGAAATGCCAACTGGAGTGGTTTGGAGATTTCATTTTAAATATAACATAACCTTTTATTTGTTTGTTTTATTGTTAAGCTACAAAAAAAAGCTAACTGAAATGACACGTTTCAATTGAAATGCTGTAATTTAGTTTAAATTGTACATACTGTCATCTGATGAATAGAGGACAATGCAGAGACTTTGTGAGTGAATCAAAGCAAAGCCAGATTCTGCTTGACTAGTGTATTCAACTGTCTTAAAAATGTGATTGTATATGTTCTTATTGCAATAAGATTCAAAGTAATGTTTTTTATTTATTTTTAAATATTATGGAAATAGGGCGACGCAGTGGCGCAGTAGGTCGTGCTGTCGCCTCACAGCAAGAAGGTCGCTGGTTCGAGCCTAGGCTGGGTCAGTTGCCGTTTCTTTGTGGAGTTTGCATGTTCTCCCTGCGTTCACGTGGGTTTCCTCTGGGTGCTCCGGTTTCCCCCACAGTCCAAAGACATGCGGTACCGGTGAATTAGGAAGACTAAATTGTCCTTAGTGTATGTGTGTGAATGAGTGTGTGTGGATGTTTCCCAGAGATGGGTTGAGGCTGGAAGGCCATCCACTTTGTAAAAACATGCTGGATAAGTTGGTGGTTCATTCCGCTGTGGCGACCCCGGATTAATAAACGGATATATATTAATAATTCATATATATTATAATTAATATTATAATATAATTAATAATATATATATATATATATATATATATATATATATATATATATATATATATATATATATATATATATATATATATATATATATATATAAACATAAAAGCCTTCGTTCAGAACCAGCTACCTTCTTGCTGTGAGGTGGCAGTAAAACATAAATAAACATAAAATCCTTCATTCTGAATTTCAGAATAGTAAAAAAGTCAACTCAAGTAAATCTTAGTTTTCTAGTATTGTTACTTGATCTGATAATCATTTCCGCAGTATATTTACTACCTTGAAAGCAGAATGTAGTTTTGTAATTCTCAGAAAGACTGGAGTCTTTGGACATGGTGTATATCTCTAGCAAGAGAGGAGGTGATAGCGGGCAGCTAAACTTGGCTGCAGAGAGGTGACTCTATTCAGCAGGGGCCCTGTGGGTTTGGTAACCCTGTGACTCAGCGGTGTCGGGCAGAGATGCCAGGAGAACATGGCAATCTGAGTGTGAGGGTGTCAGATGCTGTGGCGCTTTACAAAAACGGCTGCACAAAAATGTTTTAATGGCTTCACTAATCATGGATCATCTGACTGATACTACTGTAGGTTTAATGTATATGTAGGAATGATGAACATGAGGCAGAGTGTTGGAGGTTAGTCTGTAATTAACCGGTGGCTTGTCACACAGCACATGCGATTTATTCAAAGTGATTTATGGTGTACTAATACTGTGATGGTCCCAAAAGAGCAAATTGAGGTTAATTGCCTCGCTTAAGGGCACAACTGGGCTCTCCGGGCTCATCAGTGCATAATTCATTCCCACCTGTTGCCTTACTAGCGTAGGGCCCCGAGCACTAGTCCACCACTTGACCACACTGTTCGCTGCAGCAGGAGTCTGCCTGTACCGAAGCGCTGTTCTTCTGTTTCTTGAGTGTAGGAGGCAGTGTATGTTAGCCAAGAATGTGCACATGCTTATCACTGCTTCAAAGGCACCACAGCCATGGGGGAACGAAAGGCACTTATCGTGAAAGCGTGACCCTTGTTTGTGTACAAGTGCACATGCTGTTGGAAAAACTAGTTTGTGCTCCCTGTATTTTTATTGTTTTCTGCTCCAGAGTATATGTGCTATTGAAATATCTGTCTGTCTGCACATCTGTCTGTTTAGCTGTATTTCTGTCTGTCCATCTTCACAAATATCTCTATAGAGTGGAGGAACTATGACGTCACCTTGTAGGCTAATCAGCTGCTAGCATAAAACTGGTTCCCTCGATAAAATCCCTATAGGATTTCCCATAGGCTTTTCAAAGATTGCAAATAATAAGCTCTGTGTTCAAACACTGTTCATTACATTTACATGTTTTGTCCAGCCGGATAATCCTCACCTGGAAATACAACTTTTAGCACTTTTGGATCTTAAATGCAAACACAAGAATTGAAAAGCTAACACTACGAGCTACTCTCTCGGTTTATTATATTATAATCCACGCTATATATTAGGAATAAATTAATACGCAAAACACATCTGTATAGACCTACAGTACGTGCCTTTTGGATAGTTTTTACGTGGGAAATACATTTTGTTTTGCTTTACGATTGTTGTAAATGTTTTAAAACTGTATGTATAAATGGGCCTACATAGTAGGCATGGGCCGGTATGAAATTTTGACGGTATGATAACCTTGGAAAAAAATATCACGGTTTCACGGTATTATGATTACTGCTCTAAAATATATTCTTTTTAAATGTCTGGGTTAAAAACAAAAACTTTTTACTCTTTTGAAAGCAATATATTTTATTTTGAGAAACATTTAAAATATTTTGGAAGAGTAAACATGTCAGGCTAAATTAATTATTGAATTCTGCTGTTGTCATTTGTTTCAAAAACAGATTTTTTGCAATTTAAAACGGCATCTATATATTTTCTGCAGAAGATACTGTTGTCCTAAAAAAACAAGACAAAAAACGTTAATTAAAAAATCGTGCACATACCTTCGGAACGGTATTGCAGAAAATTTTGATGGTTTTAAAACCTTGACATTTTCGAAACCGCGGTATACCTTGAAAAAGGTTATCGTCCCATGCCTACATAGTATTATCATAAGACATATTTAAATAAGTGTATTGCTTGCGTGCACACAGCCCGCTTACCTTAGTAACAGACGACAGAAATGAGGCGTGAGGGACAAGTCTATGTGTCTGCAAGTTCTATCGTGGATAGAGAATAACATTCAATATTCTTTTTTTTTTTGTCACGAAGTACAGCGAAAAGCAGCTAATACAGTCACATATGCTATACATTTTAAGGATGAGTGTAAATATTGAAGTTATGACAGAGTTAAATGTGTTCAGATGAAGAAAAAACCCGACGAAAAATCAATTGATCACATTAAAATGACAGTTAATGTATGTATTTTTTACACATTTATTCACACGTTTGCATTATTGAGAGCAGGAAAGAGACAGACTACACTGGTAAGCAGTATCTTCATAATATCGTTTAATTCAAATAAATGATCAACAAATAAATTTGTCTTGACAGTCTTTACAAGTGAAGGCATTATCTACACACAAAATGAATATCCCAATTAGAAAAATACTACAAACTATAAAATACTATTCATGAAAATACTTAAATAACAGTCAAATCCAAATGCCAGACCAGACCAGTTCAGCTCGATGACGTATAATGTCTCCTACACCGCCTGTAGTCCTGTTTAGCAACTTGATAGCAACCGTCTTTTTAAAGAAGCGTAACCAATTTAAAAAATCAAGAGTGTGATGGAACTGATGTGTTTTATGTCATAGAATAAAACGTGAAAGTATCTTGAGTCAGGGTGCAGTAGGTAGTACTGTCGCCTCACAGCAAGAAGGTCGCTGGTTCGAGTCTCGGCTTGGTCAGTTGGCATTTCTGTGTGGAGTTTGCATGTTCTCCCTGCGTTCGCGTGGGTTACCTCCATGCTCCGGTTTCCCCCACAGTCCAAAGACATGTGGTTCAGGTGAATTGGGTAAGCTAAAATTGTCTGTAGTGAATGAGAGTGTATGAGTGTTCCCCTTCGGGAGGGGAACTTCAATGCTATGTGGAAAAACTTCCACTATGGGGATTTCGTCAGAATCCAATCATCTGAAAGAGTATAAAAACGGGCCAATGAAATGCCAATGAGTTGGCGGCGTCAGCGTGCACAGCTGTCTTGAATGACAATCAGCCTGGCATAAAAGGCTAGCATGTGCTCAGCAACGACATCCTTTTCGCTTTCAGAGCCTTTCACGAGCTTCTGAGAGAGTCTATGAGGGTATCTCCAACCTGTGTCTACAGAGAGAGATCGAGAAGCAGCTTCTCCCGGTCCAGAGCGTGTATACGCAGTGGCAGATGGTCGAGCTGGGTTGTTCTCCCTTGCCTGGCGTCCTTTGGGTCCGGTCCTCCAAGAGCGGTATGTATATAGGAAGCAAGTTTCCTAAAAGAGCAACACGGTTGTGCAGCGCGTCTTTTTCAAGACGTCGCTCCGACCGTGCGTTTCTGGTTGCGGTGGTTTCCTGTCCCCGGATGATGGGCACGAGCACTGCGTTTCATGTCTGGGGGTCCAGCATGTTGATGCGGTGCTCGCGGGCAGTGCATGCCATCATTGTGATGTCATGTCTGCTGCGCAGTTAAGATCGCGGCTCGCTCTTGCAAAAGAGCGACCCACCCCAGTTGTCCCCCGCACTGCGGTTGGCACTCGGGCAGATCTGAGGGTTTCAGTGGGAGTAAATCCGCCGCCCTCGGGCTCGCGGACCTCTCGCTCCTCCACGCGCTCCATCCAAGCTTCAGGTGAGAGAAGCGCTCCATCCTCGGGTGGTCGCCCTCTCACTTGATGACACCGAGGATCAGATGTCCATCGCTGCATCGGAGGATGGGCTGTCATTGTCTGATGAGGATGCGAACCCGCTCGCTCCCTCCCTCCGGGGTGGAGAGCACGGTGTTGGCATCTAAAAAGCAGACATGATGGCCGTGCTTTCCCGGGCTGTTTCGGCCGTGGGTCTGGTGATGGTTTATCCTCCAGCCCCGCGGCCGGACCGACTAGATGGGTGTTATGTGGAGGATATAAGAAGGCAAGACCTTCTAAGCCTTCCGTCCCCTTCTTCCCGGAAAGTGCGCAGTAAGCTCACGCAGTCTTGGAGGGCACTTTTTTCTGCCCGATCTGCGTGCGCTTTCATCCTCACCATCCTTGGAGGGTTGGTTGTCATTGTCTGATGAGGATTCGAACCTGCTCTCTTCCTCCGGGATGATGGGCGTGGCGTCGAATCCAGAAGCAGACTTTGCAGCCGTGCTTCCCAGGCTGTTTCGGCCGTGGGTCTGGAGATGGTTTATCCCCCAGCCCCGCGGACGGACCGACTAGAGGGGTGTGATGTGGAGGAGATAAAGGAGGCAAGACCTTCTAAGCCTCCACGTCCCCTTCTTCCTGGATGTGCACAGGAAGCCCACGCAGTGCGCTGCGTGCGCCTCCGCCCTCACCATGCATGCTATGGCCACCTACCAGCGCTCCCTAGCGCAGGCGCTGGCCCAGCTGCGCGGGGATGGTTCCGACCCAGGACTGAGCATGAGCTCCGCACAGCTATCGACTGAAGTCGGCTGTGTGTGCCCCAGGGAAGGACGATGGTCACATTAGTGGCCCAGGAACGCCACCACGGGCTAAACCTGGTGATCTGCGTGATGCTGACAAAGTTCGCTTTCTTAGCTCACCCATATCCCAGGCTGGCCTGTTCGGCGACACCGTCAGTGAATTCGCCCAGGAATTCACGCCGGTGAGCGAGCAGTCGGAGGCGATGGGTAATACCATCTCTCGGCGGGATCGTAAAACCGCTCCTCCCCGCCGAGCCATCCACATCCACTGCTTCACGCCGAGAGCGCCCGCCTGCGGCTTTGCTCGGTCGCCCCCGCCTGCGCCTCTGGCCAAGCGGCTGCGCCGAGCATCTCGCAGGCAACCAGCGCTCCCCACCCCAGGGCGCCGCTAAGTTCGGTAAACGAACCGCGAAGCGTCCCTGAGACGGGCCATCTGGAGAGGAGGAAATTTGCTCTTTCCCCGCTGGAGGGCGGGGCTCTTCTTCTAAACAGCGTTAAAAAACGCTATCAAAACCTCAGAGAAAGAGCATTTTTTCCCTTCCCCGGATGTGACAGCCCGAACACTGCCAGTCTGGGACGCTATGCTTTCCAGCTCGCAGGATCGGTGCACTTCGCCAGTGGCTCGCGGAGCGAGAGAGAACGGTCTCCTTTCTCTCCCCCTCCCAGCCCCACCTCCGGAGTACGGGTGCGAGACAAGAGTGAAGCTCTTGCCTCCTGCTCTCCTGTGGGACCCCAGTGCTTCCCGGTTGAGCCCACCCACTCCGCGCTGCCCCACCGTTGGTACGTCAGCGATCGTGCGGACGAAGCCACTTGCGAGGGCTCTGCCTGCCTGGTTAGCGCGGGCCAGCCCATCGCAATGGCTCATCCGCGCGATCAGACTCGGCTACGCGATTCAGTTCGCGAAACGGCCTCCCAAGTTCACGGGTGTGTATTTCACCAGGGTCAGCCCTGCGTCCGCCCCTGTCTTGCGAGAGGAGATTGCTGTCCTCCTGGCGAAGGATGCAATCGAACCGGTCCCTCCAGCCGGGATGGAGAGCGGGTTTACAGCCCGCACTTCATCGTACCCAAAAAGAGCGGTGGGCTACGGCCAATCCTTGATCTGTGCTTTTTGAACCGCTGGCTTCACAAGCTGCCGTTCAGAAAGCTTACGCAGAAGCGCACCCTCCGGAGCGTTCGTCTTCGGGATTGGTCTGCAGCAGTAGACCTGAAGGACGCGTACTTTCTCCATACTTCCACGCCACCGTCAGTTTCCTGCGGTTTGCGTCTGAAGTCGAGTCTGGCGGTACAAGTCCTCCCCTTTTGGCTCTCTCTGTCTCCGCGGGTTTTCACCAAGCTCGCGGAGGGTGCCCCAGCTTCGGCTTGCGGGCATCCGCATACTCAATTATTTCAAGCGACTGGCTGATTTCAGCGCGCTCGCGGGATTAATTGATTACGCACAGAGACAGGGTGTTTCGGCACTTCGACCAATTGGGGTTTCAGGTCAACCGAGAAAAGAGCAGCCTCGCCCCCGTGCAGAGCAACTCTTTTCTCGGGTTGGAGCTGGACTCGATCACCATGACGGCGCGCCTCCCCCGAGAGCGCGCCGGGCTGATGCTGGCCTGTCTGAGAGAGTTCGACAGGAAAATGTGGTCCCACTGATATTATTTCAGAGGCTCCTGGAGCATATGACATCCGCAGCCGCGGTCTCGCCGCTCGGATGCTCCATATGAGACCACTTCAGCATTTGCTTCACGATCGGGTCCCTAGACGCGCATGGCACGCGAACGCGCACCGGGTGACTGTCACTCCGCTGTGTCGCCGCGCCCTCAGCCTCTGGATGGACCCTGTGTTCTACAGGCCCGCGGGCCTCTAGAACAAGCGTCCAGGCATGTCGTCGTTTGACGGATGCTTCCAGTTCACGCTGGGGGGCCGTGTGTTGCGGGCATGCAGCTGTGGTTCCGTGGTAGGAAACTGGTTGCATTGGCATCTTAACTGCCTGGAGCTGTTGGCAGTGTATCTCACGCTGCACCGTTTTTTACCGGTGTTAGAAGGGAAACACGTGCTGGTCAGGACGAACAGCATGGTGGCGATGGTGTATATCAACCGCAAGGGAGATATTCGCTGTCGCCGCATGTCTCAGCTCGCTCGCCGTCTGCTCCCCCGGAGTCATACGCGGCGCAATCGCTGCATTCCATTTTTCCCCGCCGAGCTCAACCGTGCAGCCACTGCGCTCTCACGGCAGTTCGCCTGGGAGAATGGAGGCTCCACCCCCGACTGTCCAGCTGTTATGGGTGCGTTCTGCGCACTGGCTACACAGCTGGCCCCGGGGCGTGCGTAATACGCATTTCTCCAGTGAGCCTACTCGCACAGATGCTGTGTAAAGTCAGGGAGGACGAGGAACAGGTCTATGCATTGCGCCTCTCAGGCCCAATCAAACCTGTATTCTAGCTCTCTCCTCGTGATGGCCCCTCCCTGGCATGTCCCATGGAAGAAACTTCTTCTTTAGGGACAGGCACCGTTTGGCACCCGCGCCCAGTTCTATGGACATCACGTGTGGCCCATAGATGGAGCTCGGAGGACTTAGGTGACCTACCGTTAGGTGGTTAACACCATCACTCAGGCCTAGAGCACCCTCTATGAGGCATGCCTATGCCCTGATGTGGAGTCTATTCGCTGTGTGGTGTACTTCTCTCCGAGAAGGAAACCCCAAACATGCCAGATCAGTGTGATGCTATCCTCCTTCAGTTGGCTGGAGCCAAGGCTGTCCCCTCCGCACTGAGGGGTTGGCGTGGCGATCATCCCCGCTCTGAGGATGCGGCGATGGCGGCGCGCTGGGAAAGCATCGCCTCATCATCCAGTCCCCAGAGGCGCGAGACGTAGATATATATCCTGTCCCCTCTCTTACCCATTTGAAGATCTCTCTTAGGAGAGGTCTGCTCGATCACTCGACTCAGTATCTATATGATTTCTGTCCAGGTAGACAGCTCTGCTGGTCGCGTTGGCATCGGTCAAATGGGCGGGTATCTGGAGGCATTTTCGGTCAGCGAAATGTGCCAGCGTTTTGGGCCGGCCCACTCTCACGTTTACCTGAGACCCCGGCCCACCTAGGTGCCCTAGGTTCCTACAGCGCTCGTTTAGACTATGTAGTGAACCTGCAAGCGCTGCCCACGGAGGAGGCAGACCCAGCCCCTTTATTGCGGTGTCCTGTTCGCGCTTGCGTATTATAACGGACCGTACTCAGAGCTTAGATCCTCTGAGCAGCTCTTTATCTGTTACGGTGATTGGCAGATGGGAAGTGCCATATCTAAACAGAGGTTGGCCCACTGAACAGTGAATGCCATCTCCCTCGCTCATCGAGCTAGGGCGAGCCGTGTCCCCCACTCGGAGCGCGCTCCACTCGGAGCGCGCATCCTTTTGGGCGTTAGCACGCGGCGCCTCTCTAACAGACATTGTAGAGCTGCGGGCTGGGCGACACCTGAGCATTTGTGAGATTTATCTTCGAGTGAACTGATTTCCTCACGAGCGGTGAATGAGGAAATTTGGTTAGGTGTTGTAAAACGCTTGCTGCGCCTTTCTCTCTAACACAGAGATACGTGCGCTTTTCTCGCTTTGTCAGTTGAGTTCCCCACTCGGCGAACCCTGCAGAGTTCCTCCGAGGCCCCCAGCATCTGACTCAGCGGAGCAGTCAAATGTTGGCCCATTACGTTGTAGGTATGCCCGCTGGTCATCCCGCGTTCTGGGTATAGGTGCCTGCTATGTGCGATCCCCGCTGGCGATCCCATACGCTCACTCAGCCACGATGTAGTCCCCCCTCCTAGGCGGGCTCGTGTCTTCCCTCCCCGCTAACCACCTCTTCATATGTGCACTCCCCCTTCTCAGGGCTAGTCCATATGCTATTTTGCCACCAGGTCTCCCCCTCCGGGCAGCAGGTGGCCTCCGCAGCGTCCTCCCTATCGGGACTGAACGCTTTCCCAACGTACTGTCGTATTTAAAAATTCCTAGAAACTACTAGGTGTATTTTTACGACACCCCTCTTTGGTCTTGGCCTCTTCTTTTGCCTCTGTACCCTTCCGCCATGCATCTTTACACGTCTTCTTTCTCCTCTTGGCCATTAGTAGGCCCACACGGAATCTGCGTGTGCAGAAATCCGCAGATTTTTAGCCCATCATTGAGTCTATTTATTTACTTGTGTAAATGAGTGTAAATGTATATTTTTTCAGTTTTTTAATTAATTTCAGTAATATTATTGACTAATATGAAAGTGTTCATACGATTTATTTACAATACAGTTTGTAAAGTAATAAGTAAATAAGTGCATATAGATGGTTTTGCATTGTGAACATTAAATAAAAGTTAAAAAGCTATTATTTTTTATTTTTATTTCATATATTAAGTTTTTCGTTACGATCCTCCTAAAATCATTTTGCATAAATCCGCAGACTTTTTACAAAATTCTTTGCAGAAATAAAACAAAATGTCTGCAGATTCTGTCAAAAGGATGGACCAATGGGGTTTTAGTTAAGCCTTCTTCATCTGTCCGTAATAGTTTTCGGTCTTTCCTAATTCTAGCTGATGTTGAAATCCTAATCATGAAACACAGCATGTCTGGATTATTACATTGCTCTGTTTTTGGTCTGCCTAAACAACTTATTGCAAGGTTGTAGTAAGTTCAAAACTCAACAGCAAGAATTCCCACTTCTACCAGGCATTCTGCTCACTTTGTCTCTCTACTGCATTATCTGCTCTGGCTACCAGTGGCATCACGTATACCCTTAAAAATATTACTACTAACATGTAAGGCATTAAATGGTCTATTTGTCTGACCTACTCTACCCTTTCTTTCCTGCCCAGTCGCTCAGATCCCTCGAGCTTGATCTTTTGTTTGTTCCTCCTTGTTGGCTGTCCACTGTAGGTGGAAGGTCATTTGGTGTTTATCCTCCTAAGTAGAATCACTACCTCTTACTCTTAGAAAAATATATTGTTTTGTCCAACTTGAGTGTTTTTCTCGATTGCTTTGGCTCAATTCTTGAATCCTTTTTTTTAACAAGTTTACACCTCTGAACAATTAGCTTTTTGTTCACATTAGATTGGAATTTGTTTTTGATTTGAGCGAATTGCAAATGCTTAGGCACATGTGTGTACACAGTGGGTACAATTGTCTGTAGTTTGCACAATAACTAATTCCGTATGGCTTATTGATCAAAACCGATGAGTCGATTCTCACATTTAAACTGTCAAACTCTTCATAACTTCGCAATCATTTTTCATTGTGTAAGCCATCAAACTACTCAAAATTATCCATTCAAATGTCAAAATTGGTATACACACATGTATATTCCATAAATATCTGACAATGACATCATTTGTAATGTCTCCTAAATTGGCAAATGACCTCTAATTGCAATACAATTTGAATCAACCAATCAAGTTTGAGAGCATAAATATGTAGATTGCCCACGGCACAATTTCTACCCTGATTTGAGAGTGGAGTACTTCCACAACCAATATTGTTAGGGAGTGGTTTGCTGAACATGAAAGAATAACAGTGCTGTTCCTTTCTCTATTCTCTCAATTTCTAATCCAGTGGAAGAGAAGGGCTCGCCAAATCCGGTAGCCCGGCGTCCCGGGGCTATTGATTTTTTAGTCGGCTACCAAAATCTATACACGCTGCCCAGCGGGCCAGTGGAAGAAAAAATATATTTCAATGCTTTTACATTCTCTGATTAAGTGGATAATTATGTTTGTGCTGTGCTGCTGATACGGCAGCAATAAATCCACTTGTTGAAGGAGAAAAGCCACAATATTATCAACTACCTCCTAAATAACGTAGCATAGTGTTCTTGTCAGCGTAATCGCTTGTTCTGTACTCAATGCATGGCACTGAAGCACACAAACACTCGTCGCTTACTCAGAGATCGCATAAGATTCAGATACAGGAATAGCCTGAGCTAAGTTTTAAATGTAATAATCATATGTTTCATATTTAAATAACGTGTCTATAGCAGCAGCATGAACAGAAAATCCTGATTATATACTCTGACTGTAACATATTGGAATGTCTTTATAGCTGCAAAAAATAACCTGAAACAATGCTCACTTAACATAATTTTTTTGGTTAATTAAAAAAAATAATTAAATAAAAACTTAAATAAAAAGTTAAATATTACAATTTTGGTTATTAAAAATGAATATATAGCCTATAGCAAATTCCATTATATCTATCTTTTTTATTTAGTAAATTTATGTTTTGTTTTATTTCATTAAAAAAAAAAGTATTTTCTATTTGGGCTACTTTAATTTATATTCGGGCTACCAAAAGCTGAGGAGTGCCTGTCTGAGGGTTACCAGGAGTTTAGAAATTTTGTGAGCCCTAAAGAGTTTTTTTCAGCATGAAGGTGGAAAGTATATCATCTTTGACCACAAAATCAGATGTCTCAGTTAGATGCCATGAATCCTGTATGTGTTGACATCACTGATATCAGCTAATCATTGCAGGGTATGGGTGCTGCATTCATGGAGGTTTATACACAGGTGTATGGCAATGAAAAAACATCAGATGTGATGTTGATGAAAATGTTTGTCCTGATCAACAAGAGTGACAGGATGTCCTCAAAGAAAATTTTTTCATGGATGTTACAGTATTTTGTAGTTATTTTGGACAAGTGACATGTACTGTATAAAAACAAATGTCCATAAGCTTTTGATGTACTGTTGACTCTTCTTAACAAATATCAGATAGAGAAAAAAAGAAAACATTTCCATGGTTAACTGTCATGGTGAAAATACAACTAAACATTTTGACCAGTGTGTCTCAGACGATGACAAAAATGCTTTATATGTTGGTGTTCTTGGCTAAGTTACTGACACAATAACTACGTTTTGAAGCATGAATGGAATGTTTTGGGTGAGTAACTACAATTTGCAAACATGCAGTAAAGTTTTGAAGTTCCAGCAAACATTTTTCTCATTTGCACTCAGAGTTTAGAGAATGTTAAGACTGTTTTGAATAATGTGCCAAAGCAATTGAAACACTTGTATTGTTTCAATTTGCATAATATGGCCTTATGTGCTTGTATTGTCTATGTGGATGTGCACTACTTTATGTTTAGTGACTTTAAGAAGTGGAAAGGTGTTATAAATGTTTAAAAACCCTCTGCTTATTTTTGTCTTGACTGTTGATCCTGATTGTCTCATAGTTGATCATCTATTGTCAGAATTTGTAACTCTTGTCCTCTATTTATACAGTATATGCTTTCCAATAGAGAGAGAGAGATGAACCTTTACAATTCATGAGATGCACTTTTGAGCTATTTTAGAGAACTGGTTTATCGTGGGTTGATCTACATAGTGAAACTCAAGATTCACCTTCACAGTTACAGTTTTTCTCAGTCACTTTGGTGCGTCTCTCGAATTATCATTAATATTTGCAATGGAGTATGTTCTTTTCTCAAAACAATTTGTACAAACAGCAAAACAAGATTCAACTGATCTGCAAAAGCCTGTATTAAACTCAGCATCATTAGTTAATCTCTCAAAAGTAAGTATTTATTTCTAGAACATATCAGTGCCAATAAAAAAATGAATAGTTCTTGTGTCGTTGTACACAAATAAAATGCTTAGTCAGTTTATTGATATATGTTGTAACCTATGGCAAAAACAGTTTGGATGACAGTTTACTAAAATGCATAAGGCTGCACTTCCAAGAGAATCTATGCCGTATATCCATTTCAAACTTTTAATTTGCACATTACTGTATCTGGGTCGTGGGATATTGATTGAAATGTCCCAGTCTGTCAGGTCACTGATTCTCATCTGCATCACAACTGGTTTATCACTGGTTGATCTATATTCTGAAATTCTATATTGTGAAAGTCAAGATCTCCAGAGTACATAGCAAATTCATATGAACTGAGAAATGTTTTAATAATTAGCTTGATCTTGTTTATGATAACTTGATCAACCATTTTGCATTCAGTGACTTACACGATAAGTTATTGACTTGAGGTGTAACACTATTTGAGCAACGTAGCATTAGCAGCTGTTAGTGAAACCACAGACAGATAATCCACTGCATGAATGTATGAAAGCAAACACTGCTTGTTTAAAACAACAATAAACAGATTTTATGATGTGCACTAGATGCTATGTTTATTGAACAAGTAGTTTTAAAATGTTCATTTCTGATCTGAGAGATGATCTAAAATGACTGAGAAAAATAGTCATTACAAATGTACAGAATATCTAAAAGAAATGTGATGAAAATATGGTTGACAGTTTAACTAGATCAAGGAATTTGCAGTTAAAGACATATATGGTGAACTAATGATTTATAATGGTGTTTTGATGTTTAAAGGGTTAGTTCACCCTGAAAATGAAATACGATATTTTAGATCAAATCTGAGAGCTCCCTCATCTTCCATATACAGCAAGTTTCCTGGCTTGTTCAGAAAAAGTATATTCTCTTGTCTCTTGCTCAAAATACTTAGTTCATCTCTTAAAACTTAATATGCATCAATGAACTTGTCAGTGCTATCAGAATGACAAGTTCTTGTGTCATTTTGTATGGATAAGACAGTCACATTACTTGGACATGTCGTTAATACAACGGTTTACTCTGAAGGGATGTTCTGGTGTAAACTATGGCAATTTGTTAACAGATGATGTCATTGTGATACAGAAAGGAAAACACAGCACTGCATAGCACAAAGAAAAAAAAATGGTAGTAAATGCGCGTGAGGTAGACCGAGAGGCTATTAACGTTACTATTGATTACTATTACTAATACTACTATGTTTGTTGTTTCAAATAAATCAACACACATTTGTTATCTGAATAACAAAACTGATTAGTTTAGTAGACCCAGTGACACATTTCAGAACACGTTATTTAAATGAATAGTGTTGTATTGCTCAGAAAAATGCCGTGGTTTTATTTTTTATTGCTTTACATATTTTTATAGCTGTTATACAACAGCAGATTTTGCACTTTTGATATGCACAGCTTACTTTCCATAAGTTGCTGACATTTCACATTTAATTTGTAGTTACTGCAGTTTGAAAATTGCTCATCGATTTGTTTTTTGAGCAGTTGTTATGTTTTTGTTTTGTTTAAAATGCATAAAATTTATGGTTGTCTATAATCGCCTCACAGCAAGTAGGTCGCTGGTTCGAGCCTCGGCTGAGTCAGTTGGCATTTCTGTGTGGAGTTTGCACGTAGTGTATGTGAGTGTGTGCAAGAGTGTATGGGTGTTTCCCGGTGTTGGGTTGCAGCTGGAAGGGCATCCGCTGCGTAAAAACATATGCTGGATAAGTTGGCAGTTCATTCTGCTGTGGCGACCCCAGATTAATAAAGGGACTAAGCAGAAAAGAAATGAATGAATGAATATTTTTATAGGTGTTATACAACAGCAGTTTTACATACCACATTTAATTTGTGGTTAGTTTAAAAATTGCTAATCGGTTTCATTTTTGAGCAGCTGTTATGTTTTTGTTTTGTTTAAAATGCATAAAATGTATGGTTGTCTATAATAGCAGTTCTCTGATGCTGAGTTTCACCAAACTGATTCTGAATGATAATTCAGATTACTTTCATCTGCTTATTTCATAAAGGTTTTGTGTTTGTTGTATACTGTTGCTAGTTTACATACTCAACCTGTGAAGGAACATGTTTAAGGGTTAAATACAACGAGTTTTATAATGCTTTTTTTGTTTCTGAATATATTATTCAGCTGGTTTATCATCTTGTGATTTTATTTTTTTGTGTTTGTGCTGATGGTCTGACTTAAATTAGTGTTGAAAAATTACTTTTGTTTAAGTCTTGTGTTTTAGTTGTGAGAATGCAAATTAAATAAACCTATGAAGCTGATCAACAGTGTATTCTACAGTTGAAGTCAGAATTATTAAACCGCTTTGAATTTTCTTTTAGTTTTTAAATATTTCCCAAATGATGTTTAACAGAGCAAGGAAATTTTCACAGTATATCTGATAGTATTTTTTTCTTCTGGAGAAAGTCTTATTTGTTTTATTTCAGCTAGAATAAAAGCAGTTTTTAATTTTGTAAAAAACATTTTAAGGTCAATATTATTAGCCCTTTTAAGCTATATTTTTTTGATAGTCTACAGAACAAACCATCATTATACAATAACTTGCCTAATTACCCTAACCTGCCTAGTAAACCTAATTAACCTAGTTAAGCCTTTAAATGTCACTTTAAGCTGTATAGAAGTGTCTTGAAAAATAGCTAGTCAAATATTATTTACTGTCATCATGGCTAAGATAAAATAAATTAGTTATTAGAAATGAGTTATTAAAACTATTATGTTTAGAAATGTGTTGAAAAAAATCTTCTCTTCGTTTAACAGAAGTTGGGGAAAAAAATAAACAGGGAGGGCGAATAATTTTGACCAACTGTACATGCAGCACTGAGGTGATGTTATAAGTGCATTAATGGGAGCATTAAAAATATTCTTTGGAAAAGTAATTTAAATTACTTTTAACAGTAAGGCATTACTTTTTGGTGTAAGTAATTGATAAAGCAATTGAGTTATTTTTGAATAAAGTAACTAGTAACTAACTAGTTACTATTTTTCAGTAACTAGCACAACACTGCATACGACTGGACAAAATATTTTTTGATCATTTTAATTCTGACTTGAAAAGTGTGTCAAAGCCATATTAGATTTGCTCAGCTAAGCCCACATCAAAACATAATTTCTCATTGCTCTGATGATTTTCTGTCGATTTTTACCTTTAATTGCCGTGAGTCACTTGCTGTGTTTATTACCCGACTAACCGCTGTGGATTGGCAGATCAATTATTTGTCGCGTTGTACAGTAGCCTGTGGTGTGTTTATTGACATGTAACACTCGCTGGCTGCTTGTGGCCTGCTCAAGGTCATGCGGCTGTAATGATTGCACAATAAGATAGATATTTGTCAGGCAGCCATTTCCCCCAAGGTAATGTTTGTATGTTTACTTACATCTCTAGCCCCTCCCATTGAATTTGTGATGACAGGCAACAGCTGGGCACTGTTTGTCTGGCAGCTGGGTTTCATACTTCTTGATGCTTCATTTTTTATTGTTAATGCAGTCAGACTGATGAATTATTGAGTCAATAGAGCGCTCGTAATGGGTTAAGCATTGCTGCCAAAAGCAAACACAGAGAAACAGCATTTCCAAATTAATAAATACCGCGCTGGATGTTGTATCGTATTAGGGACGCGCGGTTCAAATAAGATCAAAACACATTTAATTATACAAGATCAAAACAAAGGTTGACTTTCGCACCTTTATTTATTCAAAAAGGATATTTTTGTTCTCCTTCATGTGCCGTTGGGCAATTTGATTATGGTGGTAAAACAAATAAACACCGCAGTTTAAAGCACATGAGAGGTGATGCTGTTTGTTGGATTTGTCCTGTAAGATTATTTGCATAGTCTTCTGAGAACAAACACTCCTTTTTTCTCCAAAGGAAGCCTCAGGAGTTTCGACAAAGCCTTTGTTGGTGTAAGAACACATGATGACCTTGCTGTGATGTGTTTAATCTACAGTACTGTTACAGGGGCTTAGAAATCAGGTTGCATCCTTTAAAAAAAACAGCCATTTATCTCTTTCTGTGTGTGTGTGTATGTGTGTGTGCTGACATATCGAGGCTGATTAATGAAGAAAGTATTCAACTGGATACTATTATTACCTTTTTACAAGATGTAATGTATACTGTAAAGAATGCTGGGGTAATTTACTATGTATGCTTTGGAGTTGTCGTGATCTGTGTGATTTTTGGGAATATATAGTTGACATTTCAACAAAAATTACAGGCATGCAAATGATCCCAGAATCTGGTTATTAGGGCACACTGAACTACTAGATTCATCTCATCATTAAGAAATACTTCACATTTCTGTCTGGAACGGCTGGTAAAAAAATGAATATCAATTAACTGGAAGTCGTCGCACTTTACATCTACAAAGCATTGGACCAACGAACTTAATGCACCCATGATAAAATCCTATTCAATGTCAGGAGATCACCAAAGACTTATTAAATTGGGGTCTTTTCTGAAGTGTCTACATTCTATTTCTTTGTTTCACGTTTTTATGTTGGTGGCACGGTGGCACAGTGGTTAGCACTGTCGTGTCACAGCAAGAATGTCACTGATTTGAGTCCCGGCTGGACCAGTTGGCATTTCTGTGTGGTGTTTGCATGTTCTCCTCGTGTTCGCATTGGTTTTCTCCGGGTGCTTCGGTTTTTTCCCACAGTCTTAAAGACATGCACTATAGGTGAACTGGGTAAACAAAATTGGCCTTAGTGGGAGTATGTATGGGTGTTTTCAAGTACTGGGTTGTAGCCGGAAGGGCATTCGCTGTGTAAAACATATGCCGGAATAGTTGGTGGTTCATTCCTCTGTGTCGACCCCTGATAATTAAGGGATTAAGCCGAAGGAAAATGAATGAATGAATGATTTTATGTTTGTTTTTTCCCCATTTTTCTCCCTGATATTGAGTAGTTCTTGTTTTTTTTAAAGGAAAAAAATGTTTGTACTGTTTTGTACAGCATGGTTTGTTTTACATACAGTTGAAGTTTTAGCCCCCTTGAATTATTAGCCCCCTTGTTTATTTTTTCCCCAATTTCTGTTTATGGAGAGAAGATATTTTAAACATACTTCTAAACATAATAGTTTTAATAACTCATTTCTAATAACTGATTTATTTTATCTTTGCCATGATGACAATAAATAATATTTGACTAGATATTTTTCAAGACACTTCTATACAGCTTAAAGTGACATTTAAAGGCTTAACTAGGTTAATTAGGTTAACTAGGCAGGTTAGGGTAATTAGGCAAGTTATTGTATAACGATGGTTTGTTCTGTAGATTATCAAAAAAAAATATATATATATATATAGCTTAAAGGGGCTAATAATTTTGTCCTTAAAATGTTTTTTTAAAAATTAAAAAACTGCTTTTATTCTAGCCGAAATAAAACAAATAAGACTTTCTCCAGAAGAAAAAATATTATCAGACATACTGTGAAAATTTCCTTGTTCTGTTAAACATCATTTGGGAAATATTTAAAAAAGAAAAAAAATTCAAAGGGTGCTAATAATTCTGACTTCAACTGTATATCTGAAAATAAAATTGTGAAAAAATAAATGCTGGGTTGTTGTAACACAATTGTGTTCAAAGATAAAGTGTAAAGTTTGTCCAAAATGTCTGTGCAGCTTTTAGTTAAAATTACAGTAATAATTCCTTACAGTTATACAGCGCTTTTCTGCACACTCAAAGCGCTTCACATATTTTTTGGCAGGGGGATCTCCTCATTTACCACCAGTGTGCAGCATCCACCTGGATGACGCGATGGCTGCCATGCAGCGCTAGACCGCACACCAGCTGATTGGTGGAGAGGAGATGAAGCCAATTATCATAATAGGCGGATGGTTAGGAGGCCATGATGGACAGAGGCCAGTGGGCAAATTTGGCCTGGATACTCTTTTTCGAAGGACATCTTGGGATTTTTAACAACCACAGAAAGTTTAACGTCTCATCTGAAAGGCAGCATTTACTGAGCAGTATAGAGGCCCCATCAATATGCTGGGGCGTTAGTACTCACACAGACCGCAGGTTGATCGCCCCCTGCTGGCCTCACTAACAACACTTCCAGCAGCAATCTAGCTTTCCTATGTGGTCTGCCATCCAGGTACTGACCGGGCACAGCCCTGCTTAGCTTTAGTGGGCGACAATGTGAGAGTGACAATGTGAGAGTTGCAGAGAGCTAGCTGCCAGCAGTGCATTAAAGGGCCAAAAATGTTTAAATCACAACCCTGATTTAATTTAAAAAATAAATGAATGAATACATTTTTGCTAATTTACTCAGATTAGAGAATGAGATGTGTATTCAATTAAAAATGAATAATTAAGGGTTCCTTGAAAAAAATTGTAAACATTTATAGGTAGAACCTTCTATTGAACCTTTCTGAAGGACATGTGCAGAGTATTAACTCTCTATTGTGTTCTCTTTTGTACCAGCTGTCAAATACACACATGAATATAACAAAAGCACACACACACACACACACACACACACACACACACACACACACACACACACACACACACACACACACACACACACACACACACACACACACACATAAAATAAATATATAATTTCATATAATGTTATGTCTGTGAATGTGAACAGTTATGGAAGAAATCACAAACATATCAGCATTAGATATGTGAAACAGTGTGTGTTGAATGTGATAAAAAGTTGACAACACATTGTCACCTTGGAATTATATGTCTGTGTTCTAAATGATTTTGAGATATTGAGCTGCAAAGTTTTTGCATTCCATATAGCAAACAATATGTGTGTAACAGTTCTCTTTCATGCATAAACATGACAGTGACCCTAAATGTACTCTAAATGTAAATTAATATCAACATTATTATTAATATGGTAATTTTTATTGAATTATATGCTTTATATGAACTATTGAATTATATTTATGAATTATATGCCCCATGAATGAAATTAAGTATTTGCCCTTCAAGGCTTAATATCAAATTTAAAGGCTTTAAAAGAAAACAGACAATGAACAAATGAGTTTAACAAACACTGAAAAATGTTTCATTGACTATATATACACAAATAATAATATTTCACATTTCATATATTACATTTTTTTAATAACTGTTTCTTTTTCAACAATGTAAAATGTAACATTTCATCTCAAAGTCAAAAAAAATGCTTCTAAATCATCACATTTACACACATCTTTTCAGTTCCAGGTTTCTACTCAATTTTGTGTAGTGGTGCGGCATTATTTAGTCGACAATTTAGTGTGTTTTTTCTGGTCTTTTCCACTGTTAAGGGAGCAATCTGGCAAAATGACAAAGAAAGCTGATCCTGGTTGGTCCTCGTGGATGCATTTGAAATGCTGATTGGCTCACAGAAAGAACCTTATAGAGCCAAGCTAGAGTTCAACTTTGTATATAAAACGTTTTTTGTTTTTTAAATAAAAAAGTCTTAAAATTTAAACAACTTATAAAAAACATCACATAATATAAATGAGTTGTCATTCAATAAAAATAGGTGAATAACTCAGATAGAACCTTATAAATCTAAGGTGATAACATTAGTGACACAGCTCAACTAAACTTTGCAGTTCTTTTTTTTTTTTTTTTTTTTTGAAGCCCAAACAACAACATTACACATTTAAGAAAGCTGAAAGTTTAAAAAGCATAATAGGACACCTTAAAAATTCTATGGTGTGCTTGTTAAAGAGTAACAAATACATTTATAAATTACATATACAGTTAAATCAGATTTATTAAACCCCCTTTGATTTTTTTTCCTTTTTAAATATTTTACGAATGATGTTTAACAGAGCAAGGAAATTTTCACAGTATGTCTGATAATATTTTTTCTTCTGGAGAAAGTATTATTTGTTTTATTTTGGCTAGAATAAAAGCAGTTTTTAATTTTTTAAAACCATTTTTTGGCAACCTTTAAGCTATATTTTTTCGATAGTCTACAGAACAAACCATCGTTATACAATAACTTGCCTAATTACCCTAACCTACCTATTTAACTTAATTAACCTAGTTAAGCCTTTAAATGTCACTTTAAGCTGAATACAAGTCTCTTGATAAATATTTAGTTAAATATTATTTACTGTCATCATGGCAAAGACAAAATAAATCAGTTATTAGAAATGAGTTATTAAAACTATTATGTTTAGAAATGTGTTGAAAATATCTCTTCATTAAACAGAAATTGGGGGGAAAATAAACAGGGGTTAATAATTCAGGGGGACTAATAATTGTGACTTCAACTGTACTTACTACATAGTTAGAGTTAGATTACAGGTTAAGTTTAGGCTTCGTAGCATGTAATTATGCATACATAATTATTATTAATTACTATAGTGTAAAAAGAACACTTTAAAACTATTTATTAATATGCATAAAAAGTATACATCTTTAGAAATGTCTAATTAAAAAGTATTTTTAAACAGTTACCATTAAAATAAGATTTGGATAGGAATAGGAAAATTATATTCTTAAATTGAAGTTAAACTAAATTTAATATTTTAAGGTTTCTCTTTATTTTTTACTGTTTATAAAATTGTTATTTCATATTTTAATTTGGGTGTACTAACTTTAGGACTGTTATCTTCGTTAGATTAGTTTTAGTTTTGACTTTGATACTGACTAATCTAATGTACATGCTCAAATAAATTATTGTGACCCATCCTATAGAAAATATTAATTTAAGTGAGAGATCTGTGAGGGATGTGCTCATTTATGCTGAGCACTGTATATATATAAATGTTAATCCGACATATCTTTCTTTCCCTGTGCAGATTCCTCATTGTGCTTTCCTGCCTGATCCTCAGTGTGCTGTCCACCATCGACGAGTATCAAGCACTGGCTAATAAAACGCTATTCTGGATGGTGAGTCTGACAAAATGTTATTAAACTGAACTAAATCAATATGCCTTCTATAAGGTCTGTAATACACGCTGGCTTGGAAAATTAATTCTCTGTTGTCTCTGTTCCTTGACCTGTAAACCTGACCATTTAATTAGGAAATAGGCATATTGCATGGGGAACATTGATTATACTGAACATATGGCATTGAGACGCTGGTCCTCTGACACGAGATATGACTAAGGATTTAAAGATGATATTGATTTGATATTGATTTATATTGATGTTCATATTTAGCATAGCCTTTTATTGTTTGTCTTGTTCTCCGTAGTGTTTGCTGACCTTAGTTTTGTCCAGCAGAGGGCAGTGGTTCATCACTTTTCATTTTCTGTTTGAAGTAAAGGTCTTAATGATGCCACTCTTTAAATAATAAATAAATAAACCACACATTTGCTAGGAAAACATGATTATTACCATATACATTTTGTATTACTAATAAAATAAAAGAGGTGCACTTTAAAAATGTGCACAATATTTACCCCTGTAATGCACTCCTGTCAAAACATTGTGATGCTACTGATACTGATTTGCACCTTTTGTAAGAATGAGTGTGAAGACACTTGTCACTTGTTTTTTTCAGGCAATGTATCATCATTTTTTTGGAATGATTTAAGTTCATATTGCTTTTCCAAGGTTAATAAGTGGTAATTTGAACCTTAAGGGTGTTATTTGTTATTTTGAAAACCAAAACAAGTCATTAGAAGCCACTGTGAACTTTCTTATACTTGCTGGGAAATTTTACTTTCACAAACAGAGGTTTCTAATATTTAAAAATCTAATATTTATAGACTTCTTATGTGAAATAGACTTTTAATAACTCACTTAGATTAATTGATAATAAGAAATGTGCTTCTTTCATTGGTAAATATGAGAGTTTTTATTGCTACTTGAAATATGATCTATCTTGTTTTAATTGCATTATTATTAATTAATTTATTAATTTATTTATTGGTTTTGCTCTTTATCCTGTTTATCTAATGTGAATATTGTGTTAAGGAACTGTTCACTTTTACTGTATTCTAAATTGTATTATACGGTTTCTTGGAATTTAAAACACACACACTTTTGCTCCGGTATTGTTGGGAAACATTTCTGTGTGGAGTTTGCATGTTCTCCCCCTGTTGGCGTGGGTTTCCTCTTGGTGCTCCGGTTTCCCCCACAGTCCAAAGACATGTGCTATAGGTGAATTGGATAAGCTAAATTTTCCGTAGTGTATGAGTGTGAATGCAAGAGTGTATGGGTGTTTCCCAGTGTTGGGTTGCAGCTGTAAGGGCACCTGCTGCGTAAAACATATGCTGGATTAGTTGGTGGTTCATTCCGCTGTGGCAACCCCTGATTAATAAAGGGACTAATCCGAAAAGAAATTTGAATGAATTAATAAATTAAAAACTAACAAATAAAGATAACCTTACAAACAAATAACATAATAAAACGTATGCGCATAACTGAGTAGAATAAACTTTTTATTCGATAAGAAAAGATGCTCATAAACTACGATGAAAACACTTTTATTATTATATAATATAGACTCTGTCCATATTGTGTCTGACTACAATGTAGCTGTTTTTGTAGCCTGTGGCTTTAAATCCAAATGAGCTGCTGTTTCTCCTAGCCCAACGCTATCATGTGCATGTCTGCTTCTCATGCATTACATCAGATAAACAGCCATCATTAGCTACGTTTCCATCCACCATTCGCATTTTGGATATGCGCATAAAAAAACAAAAACGGTTGATGAAAACGCCAAGATGCGCCTAAGTTAGCATAAAAACGTATGCGCATACCTGAGTAGGATAAACGTTTTATAAACTACGATGGAAACACTTTTACTGAACAAATTCCAGTATTCCAGATTTTGTTAGAACAGATCATGTGATGATAAATATGTGTGTGAATGGACAAACCAGCAGGCTAAGCACATTGTAAAACATCTGAAATGTTGTTTTGGTCATTCTAAAACGTCTTAAACATTTCAGTATTAGTGTTATTATATTTTTAATTACCTCCAGAATAGTCAAGAGCATCTGTGCTCCTCATCTCACACCTTCAAACGCCACCACACGTTCACTGCGTGTCAGGATTGCCTTCTAAGGCGCAAGTCATTTATTAAACGAAGAAAAGATTCACGCAGCTTCTCCTACCGCAGCAAATTCTGCTTTTACCCTTGATATTTGGCGCCAGATAATCAGGAAGTGACGATTTTGACTCATTGGATACTATAATCCGGTTTTGCGCATAAAGTTAATTCACATTCTTGGATGGAAACAAAGCTATTGATAGAGACAGACCAGATGAAGCTGAAATACAGCTTGTTAGTCAAAAATACCAAGTGATGTATTTGTGGTGGAGTTTATTCAAGCCTTTCTGAAATGATTAGTCTTACACCAGTACACACACACACACACACACACACACACAGATACATATGTGCGTTTACTGACGCCATGTTTCCATGGTGATTATAACGGTTAATTATTACAGCGATTTTACTGTCTTTATTACAAACATGCTCTTTTTTAAAAAAATTTAATCTTTAAATTTAATGTTTAAAATTTTAATCTTTAAATCTTTTAATCTTGCAGTTTATGTTTAAATTAATTATTGGCGTGCAGATGATCACAAAGAGTTGTAACATATGTTTTAACCTCAGTTTATTTGCAAAAAATGTTCTGTGGACATGTGTATACGTGTTATTATAGAAACATGGCTCCTGTCAATCATTTCTGTGGGCAGGGAAAATCACACTCCTACGTCACGTTGCTGTGGGCCTCAAAATGACTGGGATTTGGATTCAATTTTAACGTCAGGAAATTAAAAAAAAGAGACTTATTGTCTTTATAACACTCCAATATGTAATGTAATGTGTATTTATATAGCGCATTTATTGTGTAAGGCCATACACCCAAAAGCGCTTTACAATTATGAGGGGGGTCTCTCCACACCACCACCAGTGTGTAGCATCCACTTGGATGATGCGACGGCAGCCACAGGACAACGGCGCCAGTGCGCTCACCACACACCAGCTATTGGTTAAGTGGAGAGACAATCATACAGCCAATTCAGTAGATGTGGATTATTAGGAGGCCATGATGGGTAAGTGCCAATTGAGGGACATTGGCCAGGACACCGGGGATTTTTAATGACCACAGAGAGTCAGGACCTCGGTTTAACGTCTCATCCGAAAGACGGCGCCCCCTGACAGTATAGTGTCCCCTTCACTTTTACTGGGGCATTAGGACTCACGCAGACCACAGGTTGAGCGCCCCCTGCAGGCCTCTCTAACACCACTTCCAACAGCAACCTAGTTTTCCCATGTGGTCTCCCATCCAGGTACTGATCAGGCTCAGCCCTGCTTAGCTTCAGTGAGTAATCGGTCTTGGGCTGCAGGGTGATATGGCTGTGATATATGACAGTGGACACACTAGACTTACACAGGTCTGTCCAAACAGCTTACAAAAGTTGATTTTCATCATAGGTGCCCTTTAAATGCTTTGCTTATGCTCCCTATGAAACGTTTGTTACTGTAGGAAGCAAAAACATTCACATTATTTATGCATGTTAACTTTTAATTTTTCAATTCGTTTATCTTTAATATTTTTTCTCTCAAGCTTTTTTCTCTCAAATTCTCTCACAGATGGGGAAAATAAAAATTTCACAAATGGAGCCAACATTTTACTCATTAGCTAATGAATCGCTGAGAAAACAGATTGCCTTTTACATATTTGAAAATGAATGAGGAAATTAAAAGTGCATAAAAGGATGTCACATTAAATGGAAATCACATCACAGTTATCTGTGCCTGTCTTCTGCTGTTTTGCGCCCAAAATGTGATTCTCCTGCTCTCTTTCATTCCGAAGTGGCCATTTGACACCATTACTAATCAAAAGAAGAGAAGAAATTGCACACACGACAGATTTTAAAAGTCAAAAATTGAATAGGATCTGAGTGCTCCTCACGCTTAACGCTTCGAGACCGAACGCCTTGATGAATTAAAGTCCTGATAACCTTCTCCGCATTGTAAGTGACACCACAAAGTCTATATCACACGAGCAGCTCAATTCACGCAAGATAAAGGTGTTCTGCTGTCTACAATGGCAGCTTGAGCTGGCACTCTTAAATCACTCTGTTTACTTTGTTCAATAATCCATAGCGATGTTTCTGCTCGGCATTAATTGCTTCGGGCCTTGTTAGCGCATCTGAGGCTTTGTTTTGATCAATATTCAGATCACAGCCTGGCAAGTAATTAAACTGCTCACCGAAGCTGATGGAGGCTCTTAAATATGAACATAATCAATACCATCATCAAAAACAATAGCTGGCTTTTGTGTCAAAGGTCCGGTGCCTCAATGCCATATGTCCAGATTAGTCCTTGTTCCCCCATGCAATATGACTGTTTGCAGGCTTGTTTACAAGTCGAGGAACAGAGACAAAAGAGAATCAATTGTCTCTGGCCGGCAGAAAAAGGAGAAAGAGAGGGATAGAGATTATAACATGGCGGCTGCATGTCAGAGGTCAGTCCGACCAACGGGTAATGGGATTAAACCTATGCGCTGTGTTCATTAGCCATTAGCATCACAAGTTAATTCTGCAGACTCTAAGGCTTGATGTAGCGCAGGCATTTCTGATTAGCTTTCCGGCTACAGAGGCCCTTGGCTTAACCAAGCTCACAACAGGTGTCGTCTATTGTGCGTTAAAAGCAGCCATCGCAAATCAAACACCGTGCTTTTAGCATGGGTGGATCCTGCGGTCACTTGAGGGAGAAGGGTGTTTTCGCAGGAAGTGGACGCCTTGTTTTAAGAGCTGAAACCTTGCTTTAGACCCAAGCACCATGTCATCCCTTCCCCCCTCTGGTTCACACCCTATTTTAATGAGGCACGGCCCTCTACATTGCGTCTCACAGCTGTTGAGGCAAAACAAAAGCAGACCTGCCTCTTTCTACATCTTTTCATGACAGTCGAGCTGCTTTCCAAACCATGATCAAAAGTTCTTTACAACTCTTAGATGTTTGTAGGTCACAGACATGTCTGCATATGTGTGTGTCCGTACATATATACATATATATATATATATATATATATATATATATATATATATATATATATATATATATATATATATATATATATATATATATATATATTTATTTATATACAGTTGAAGTCAGAATTATTAGCCCCACTGAATAATTATGCTTGCTGTTTATTTTTTTCCCCAATTTCTGTTTAACGGAGAGAAGATTTTTTCAACACATTTCTAAACACAATAGTTTTAATAACTCATTTCTAATAACTGATATATTTTATCTTTGTCATGATGATAGTAAATAATATTTGACTAGATATTTTTCAAGACACTTCTATACAGCTTAAAGTGATATTTAAAGGCTTAACTAGGTTAATTAGGTTAACTAGGCAGGTTAGGGTAATTAGACAAGTTATTGTATAATGATGGTTTGTTTTGTTGACAAAAAAATTAGCTTAAAGGGACTAATAATTTTGACCTTAAAATGGCTTTTAAAAAATTAAAAGCTGCTTTTATTCTAGCCAAAATAAAACAACTAAGACTTTCTCCAGAAGAAAAAAAATATCAGACATACTGTGAAAATTTCCTTGCTCTGTTAAACATCATTTGGGAAATATTTAAAAAAGAAAAAACATTCAAAGGGTGCTAATAATTCTGACTTCAACTGTTTATATGTATGTATTAGGGCTGCACAATATATCGTCACCTTGGAATTATAAGGTTCTATCTGCGTTCTGAATGATTTTGAGATATTGAGCTTCAAAGTTTTTGCATTCCATAGCAAACAGTGCGTGTCTAACATTTGTTTTTTAAATAAAACATCTTAAAATGTAAACAACTTCTAAAAAAGCATCCCATAGTGTAAATAAGTTGCCATTTATTAAGAATATGTCAATAACTCAATTTTGACAAAAATGTCAGATAGAACCCATATAATTCTAAGGTGACGATATAATTTCTGCATCAATATCATAATGGGTTCATCCTCAATAGTCACATCGCAAGATATTCAGTGTTGACTCTGGATTATAGTTGAACAGGAGCCACAGAATTATATTGAATTACTGTATTTATAAAATACATACAATTTATGCAAAAAAAAAAAAAAGATTTCACAAGTTTTTTTTTTTTTTTTTGCTGACTTAAATTTTTTGTCTTGTTTCTAGACTAAATATCTTTATTTCAAAGAAAAAAAAAGAGATTATTTTACTTCCCCCACCGGCAGATCATTTCACCTAAAAAACTCAAAAACTCAAAACACTTATTTCCTCAAACAATATTTTCACTTGATCTAATTTTTTTAGATATATTTGGATCGCTGCTACGAGCCTTGGCTGGGTCAGTTGGCATTTCTGTGTGGAGTTTGCATGTTCTCCCTGTGTTCACGTGGGTTTTCCTCAGGGTGCTCCGCTTTCCCCCACAAGTCTAAAGACATGCTGTCCAGGTGAATTGGGTAAACAAAAATTTAGTAGTGTGTAGTGTATGTGTGGGTGTGAATGCAAGAGTGTATTGGTGTTTCCCAATGCTGGGTTGTGAGATAAATAAAGATTAATAAACAGACTAAGCTGAAAAGAACATGAATGAATGAATGTAGTTTCTTTGGATTATCTGGGTTTATTAGGTTATTAGATATGGGTTTGGGTGAAAGGTATTTGTTTTATTCCATAAAAGTCTGGGAACGTTTCTTCCAAATTCCAAATAAAAATGTTTAGGCCTTTTTTACTAAACGAAAAAAAGAAAGAAAGTTGAAAATCAAGGTTTTTACGCAAATTTTGGGTTTTCATGTCATGTGACCACATGAAAAAAAGGTACTGCTATATGTGCTATTTGGGTTTTATGTATTTCTAATTTTGGGTGACATTTATAGCCACACTGAAAGCACCAACAGATAGATCTTGAAAATAAAATAACTAGCAATAGCAGAGCCTAATGTTACATGCATTTATTAGAGTTTAGTTCAAAGTACAATTTTACTTTGATTTTGATTTTAAGATAAACCTCAATTAATTGAAGCAATTCAATTAATTCAAGGTGTTCTTTAAAAGCAACATTTTACTTTTGAGTCAATGTATGTTTTTTCTTGGGCAGAATAAATATTTTGGTTAATATAACATTTTATTTTTCGTTTAATCTGGTCTAAAATTATACTTTAACCTTAGAGATACCAAAGTAAACATTAATTTACGGCTAGACACTGAACTGCTGAGATATAAGGTCTCTATAGTAAACTTTTTTTTTTTAACTTTGAATGTGTGAATGTAATGTTTTTCTTGAACCACAATAAATAATTTTGATTAAGATTAAATTAAGTTTCAAAGTCTGAACCAAAACAAAAATGAGCTGTAATGAATTACAGTCCATTTTGTTTTTCAGTGTAGAAAACATTTTTGAATCATAATTATTTACAAGTTTGAAGCTCCGCTGTGGGTGATGCGGTGGCGCAGTGGGTAGCAGGTTTGCCTCACAGCAAGAAGGTCGCTGGTTCGAGCCTCGGCTGGGTCAGTTGGCGTTTCTGTGTGGAGTTTGCATGTTCTTCCTGTGTTCGCGTGTGTTTCCTCCGGGTGCTCCGGTTTCCCCCACAAGTCCAAAGTGTGTGTGTGTGTGTGTGTGTGTGTGTGTGTGTGTGTGTGTGTGTGTGTGAATGAGTGTGTATGAATGTTTCCCAGTGATGATTGCGGCTGGAAGGGCATCTGCTGTGTAAAACATATGCTGGATAAGTTGGCGGTTCATTCCGCTGTGGCAACCCCAGATTAATAAAGGGGCTAAGCCGAAAATAAAATGAATGTGATCCCATAAATACTCATTAATCCTTTTAAATCTCATAAAGCGGGCAACGCAGTGGCGCAGTAGGTAGTGCTGTTGCCTCACAGCAAGAACGTCGCTGGGTCGCAGGTTCGAACCTCGGCTGGGCTGGGTCAGTTGGCGTTTCTGTGTGGAGTTTGCATGTTCTCCCTGCGTTTGCGTGGGTTTCCTCCGGGTGCTCCGGTTTCCCCCACAGTCCAAAGACATGCAGTACAGGTGAATTGAGTAAGCTAAATTGTCCGTAGTGTATGAGTGTGAATGTGTGTGTGTGGAAATTCCCAGAGATGGGTTGCGGCTGGAAGGGCATCCGCTGCGTAAAATCGCGCTGGATAAGTTGGTGGTTCATTCCACTGTGGCGACCCCGCAAGGGACAAAGCCGACAAGAAAATGAATGAATGAATGAATCTCATAAAGCCTTTTAATATATCATTAAATAATTGTTGTTGTGCATGACACATTTTACCATTTTTAGTTTGTTTGTTCATAATTGTTTTTTTGAAAATAGGCAAGGCAAGTTTATTTATAAAGCACATTTCATACACAGTGGCAATTCAAAGTGCTTTACATAAACAGGAATAAAAAAGATGAGTATAAGAAAATTCCAACAAATAATAAAATGATTAAAAACAAATAAAAGCAGATTAAAATGTGTTAAAACAGGTTGTAAAAGAATGAAAAAGAAGAGAAAAACATAATAGTGTGATTTGTCGGACGTAGCACAGTGCTCATTCAGTAAAGGCACAGCTAAACAGATGTGTTTTCAGTCTGGATTTGAATGTGCCTAATGTTGGAGCACATCTGATCATTTCTGGGAGTTGATTCCAGCAGCGAGGGGCGTAGTAGCTGAAAGCCGATTCACCCTGCTTTGACTGAACTCTTGGAATTTCTAGTTTATATGATCCTAAAGATCTGAGTGATCTGTTTGTATTCAGTGAGCATATCTGTAATGTATTGAGGTCCTAGGCCATTTAGTGATTTATAGACAAGTAGTAATACTTTAAAATCTATTCTGAATGTAACTGGGAGCCAGTGTAAAGACCTGAGGACAGGTGTGATGTGCTTTGATTTTCTGCTTCTGGTCAGACACCCTTAATACATCCTTGAATTATTGACATTATTGACATGAAGGCCAAAAGGGTCAACCTTGATTGGTGGGTTAATATTTTAGATATAATACAAAAACAGTGGAATAATTTGTATAATATCAAAAGACTGTCATTTTATGTTTTCTCTTCCAGAATTTCATTCATTTAATGATTTATTTTCTACTCCTTAATAAAAATCATTTTAAAAAATCATTTTTATTTAGAGATTAAAATCATTCTCATCTCTAAACTCTAAAATTTTAATTACATTTCATTTCAATGCATTTTTTAACAAACCAATACATTTCATAACATCTGTTCGGTAGAAAAGAGCACATCAACCACCCTTCTGTTCAGCAGCGGCAGGATATCAAGATTTTACATCCCTTACTTTGAGTAAGTGCTTATGTAAATTAAGCTCAAGCTTATCAGGCAAATCTTATACTAACCACAGATTAATCATTGACTGAGATCAATTGTTCATCTCTTTTTCTCCAGTGTCAGCCACTAATAGTCTTGATAGGCCTTGTTAATCCATATTAGCATGCCATTGTTTCAGCGTGAGCGAGAAGAGCTACTGCACATTAGCACTGTACTTTCAGCCACACATGTTGCTGACACTGATTAACTGAGCCTATTCTGTGAGAATAAAGACTGGTGTGCGTGTCACACTTCAGAGGTTGATCATTACCTGCTCAACAGCGGCAGGCGGTAGAATTCACACAGGACGCTGTGCCACACACGGGTGCTGGAAGTCACACAGGACACCGTCCTGCACACATTGACAAATCCCACACTGGGAGGTTGCGATCCCACATGCTTCACCATGAAGCGTCATAGCTGTCGGCAAACTTCCTCTGTATGCTAAGTGCGCTAACACGTCATCAACCTCAGTCTGGAGGTGTTATGAGGACAGTAGTCCTGCCGCGAGGTGCTAACTCTTTCTCCCTTTAATTCTCAGCTCCAGATAGAGGACCGTCCCTAATTGGACACAACACAGATGTTTGTCTCTTTGTCAGCGAGGGGCTTGTGTTAACCGGGCCCCCCCTGTGAAAGGCTAATAAAACTGTAAATGGACAAAAGCCTCTGATAATGATGAAATATTTCCTATTGGAAGCCACCGCGAATGTGAAATGAGCATTTATTACTGTTTTCTGTTAGTTTGTGGTAATGATTTAACCTTTGGTGAACAGAGCTTTTATTTGTGATTCGAGCAGCTAATGGAAACTAAACTGTACTCAATACAGGCTGGTTATTTATGTGGAGGGATGTTTGGGGTGAAAGGACTTCCTAACCCCTGGAGGTTTTGTAAATATTCATTCCCATAGAGGTGGACGAGCAGTGGTTGTGGTGTTTGGACAAATCACCTTCGTCCCATTTGCACTGATAAGACTCTGCATACAGTTGGTTTCCCTCCCCCAACACAGTAGCCAGTGGCTTTCTATTGTGTGCGACAGGATGTAAACTCTAGCAGAGCATGTACAGTTGAAGTCTGTAAACTCTAGCAGAGCATGTACAGTTTTTTTTATATTTTTTCCCCAATTTTTGTTTAACAGAGAGAAAATATTTCAAACATATTTCTAAACATAATAGTTTTAATAACTCATTTCTAATAACAGATTTATTTTATCTTTGCCATGATGACAGTAAATAATATTTGACTAGATATTTTTCAAGACACTTCTATACAACTTAAAGTGACATTTAAAGGCTTAACTAGGTTAATCAGGTTTACTAGGTAGGTTAGGGCAATTAGGCAAGTTATTAATGATGGTTTGTTCTGTAGACTATCGAAAAAAAAAATTACCTTAAAGGAGCTAATAATTTTGTCGTTAAAATGGTGTTTAAAAAATGTAAAACTGCTTTTATTCTAGCTGAAATAAAACAAATAAGACTTTCTCCAGAAGGAAAAATATTATCAGACATACTGTGAAAATTTCCTTGCTCTGTTAAACATCATTTGGGAAATATTTAAAAAAGAAAAGAAAATTCAACGGGGGCTAATAATTCTGACTTCAACTGTATATCGGCTCAAACCCCTTTAGTCTGAACAGGTAATGAATTAACTTCAGAGCTCAGTACACTCTAAAAAATATTGTTGCTGCTTGTTTAAACTATTTATTTAAAATGAGCTGAATTAACACAATTCTTGAGTTTTTTTTGTTTATTTATTTATTTATTTATTTTAGGGGGGGGGGTGTTGGGGGACTTAATTTTTTTAATGTTCAATCTTAAATTTCCTTCATTCGTTGATTTTCCTTCGGCTTAGTCTCTATTTCAGGGGTCGCCACAGCAAAATGAATCACCAACTATTACAGCATATGTTTTACGCAGCTGCAACCCAGTATTGGGAAAACGGCCATACACACTCATTCATTGACTTTACGGAGAGCTTATGACCTACAAACTACGGTTTGCCTTAAGAGCATGTGGTGCAACCGAAGTGAGAACAAATTAAGTTACAAACTAGCTAGTAGTTACCAAGCCTCTAGTGTGGACTTTACCTTCCAGTTTAAGAAAGAACTTACGATCAGCTGGTGCAACACTACCCTGCACACGGGACATGCCTGGAACACCTCCCTAGGTAGGCGTCCATGACGCATCCGAAATAGATGCCCGAGCCACCTCAACTGACTTCTCTCGATGTGGAGGAGCAGCGGCTCTACTCCGAGCTCCTCTCGAGTGACAGAGCTCCTCACCCTATCCATTAAAATTATGAACAGAATTGGAGACAAGGGGCAGCCCTGCCGGAGTCCAACATGCACTCGAAACAAGTCTGACCTATTGCCGGCAATGCAAACCAGACTCTTACTCTGTTCATACAGGGACGAGACGGCCCTTAACAGAGAGCCTCTGACCCCATACTCCCTGAGCACCCTCCACAGAATGCCACGAGGGACACGGTCGAACGCCTTCTCCAAGTCCACAAAACACATGTGGACTGGTTGGGCATACTCCCATGAACCCTCAAGCACCCTGGTGAGGGTATAGAGCTGGTCCAGTGTACCACGGCCCGGACGAAAGCCGCATTGTTCCTCCTGGATCCTAGGTTCAACCATGTCATATGTTTGTTTGTCGTAAGAATTTATAATAATGACAAAAAATACTAATTTGTGCATCTCCTGACTTCCGGGTGCAGCGATCCTGCTGTTGAGGCTGGTGTATTCTGGGAAATTTTCTTACCCCTTGGTTTGGAGTGTGGTCCTGAAAAATCTCTCTTTCGAGGGCTATCTAGCCCTTTCCCTTAGCCCTACGCCTTCAAGATAAAGAGAATTGGGCCAGGGAAAGAATTGAGAATTGGGTAAGGGAAAGGGCTAAGGGGTAGAATTGGGATTGGGATTGGGCCTATTTCTAATTACTATACAGTAGTTAACACAAGGCGTGTATACAATACATGTGTTAATACATGTGTAACGAGGATGCCTTTAAACAAAGATTACCCAATTTTTTACTAACCTGTCACTTATTTTTAAATGTATTAGTACAGTAAGAAGACAGTTAACCTTTTTTTTTTGCCATGTTTTATGTCTTGCATATGATTTACTAATTTGCCACACTGTGAAAAATATCCTTAAATGAGCAGTTTTCTGTATTATGCGTTATTGTTTTTTGTTTATATATGAGCAATTCCAGCGTTATGGATGTGACATTTGCAGTAAAAACTCAAAACATAAATTCACATAGAAAGTATATGCTAACATTATATTGAAACATCTGTTTATATTTTCCAAAACAACTGACCACAGAGTTGTGGAAGCAGAAAAATATCAATCTGTAAACATTTTTTATACTTTAAATGAGGAAAATAAACATGCGTTATGGATGTGACAAAAAAAAATCTGTGAGTTTACAGTATACGACATACTTTGCAGAAATTCTGTCAATTAAACTGCACAACCCGAAAGAAACAATGTTAATCAAACAGATCTGAGTCGGCTCACTATAGAACAAAAATGATTGATTTTATTTTATTTGACATTTTTGCATGCATGAGGAAAAAGTGTCGTTATGGATGTGACGTCTCTCTGTTATGGATGTGACAGCTGTGAAATTGCCACTTGTGTGATTTTGGTAAAGTTAAATATAATAGTTTGAAACATTGACAGATACATTTATGAGTATTGTTAAAGTACTGTAAAATACTTGCTTACCCAAAAAAAACCTGTAATGGTTTCCGTATTTTGGCGAAAACTTAATTTTCTTCATGGCAAGGTTGACATTTGCATGGAATTGCTCATATGCAGTTTATAATGAATTGCATTATTTGACCTTGATCTTTCCTTCATCAATATTTGATGTTGAAAAGTTTGAAAAGGTGACTTTTATTCAAACTTTTAATAGTTTGAAGTTATATAATACTGGTACTGGTGTTATATAAAGTGTAAACAAAGATACAAAAACCTGTTAATAAACTGCCTGTATTTTTTCTGCTGCTTTCTGGCTTATTTCTGTATGTATTGTCTATTACATAATATATTTTTTCAAATGACTAAAATGCCAATACAAGTCCTTTTGTTAAACTGCAGAGTTTGAATTTACAATATCAAAAGCTGCTAGCACAGAGATCAAGGTCCCATAATGCAATTTATAAGTTTAAATAAACAGAAACACATGAATCACAAAATACAGAATTAATTGATAAGTTATAAGTCCATTTTACTAATTCATACACTTTTAAAAATAATAATAGTTCTAATTAATAAGTGGGCATCACGGTGGCACAGTGGGTTGCACGATCACCTCACAGCAAGAAGATCGCTGGTTCATGCCCCGGCTGGGTCAGTTGTCATTTCCTTGTGGAGTTTACATGTTCTCCCTGTGTTAACGTGGGTTTCCTCTGGGTGCTCCGGTTTCCCCCACAGTCCAAAGACATGCAGTACAGGTGAATTGGGTAAGCTAAAAATTGGTTGTAGTGTATGTGTGTGAATGCAAGAGTGTATGTGTGTTTACCAGTGTTGGGTTGCGGCTGGAAGTGCATCTGCTGTGTAAAACATATGCTGGATAAGTTGGCGGTTCATTCCGCTGTGGCGACCCCTGATCAACAAAGGGACTAAGCCGAAAAGAAATGAATGAATAATTAATAAGTTGTTTATTCGCATTGATGGTTTTGCAACCTTTAATATTCAAGGAAGATTCTTTTTAAGAAACATCATTCAAAACTTCCTTGGGGAAACAAAAATTATTTTTCTATTGTATCACCGTTATTTTATATATATATTTTTTGGTTTTTCATGACACTTTCATTTTTAAGAGTTTATATTATTAATCATTAATTTATATTACTCATTTTCAAAATTTTGTATTAACAATGTTTAAAAATGTTAAAAATGGTGGTCCGTCGTAACCCAATATTAAGTCAAATATGAACAAACACAATGTTTGGTTGTTATGTTTGGTCAATTAAATTTAAATGACACCTTTTAACTCAACGGTTGGGTTTGTCCATATTTAACTCAACGTTGGATTATGAAAACCCAGCATTATTAGAGTGTATCAAACAAAATAAAGTTGTTCTCTGACTTGCCAATCATGAGAATAAAGCAAGACAGGATTGCAAAGACAGTAATGTACTCAAAGCAAAGTTCTTTTTTTATTATTTGTTTGGTGGTAAAAAGATGTTTGAAATACCTGAGCAGCTGAATACTTATAGCAAACATCCTGACGCTGTAAACTCTGCTGAGAGATGTTGAGCTATTAGAGGTTTAAAAGTGTGTTTTGACCTCCTAAAATGTTTTGCTCTGATTTAGTTTGAATGTTTCCTAATTTTTATTTATTTATTTATTTATTTATTTATTTTTGCTTTTATTTGAAGTACATTAGGGCCTTGATGGGATATACAGTCTGTTCACAAAATTCATTCATTTATTCATTTTCTTTTCGGCTTAGTCCCTTTATTAATCTGGGGTCGCCACAGCAGATAGAAACCGCCAACTTATCCAGTATACGTTTCATGCAGCGGATGCCCTTCCAGCTGCAACCCATCACTGGGAAACACCCATACACTCTCATTCACACTCATACACTATGAACAATTTTAGCTTACCCAATTCACCTATACCACACGTCTTTAGACTTGTGGGGGAAACCCACGCGAACACGGGGAGAACATGCAAAAACCATGCAGCGACCTTCTTGCTGTGAGGCGACAGCACTACCTGCTGTGCCACCACGTCACCTGTTCACAAAATAAAAAAATAAATAAAAAAATTTGTGAAAAATGTCTGGGGTCATGGGCTCATAATTTTCTCACATTTATGTTGTCCCAGGCCTGTATGACACTTTTTATATGGAACAGGAAAGAAGATATTTTAAGAAATATAATCCCTTTCGTTATACTGTAGAGGGGGAAAATGGAAAAAAGGTTTGAAGGCTTTTCATCTCTTTAAAATCTCCAAAAAATGTAAATTCATATTATTTTTATAGATAATTGCAGTATAAAATCATTTATTTACCATATATTACCAAATGAGTCCTCATTCTAAAATCTTCTCATTCAAGAAGTCATTTCTCTAACAAATGCATTACAAATGGCAATTTTACTGCCTCACAGATTCCCTGTAAGTCTGAAACTGTCAGTAGTGTATTTGCTCTGCGGCTGTCTTTTCAAGAGCCTGAGAGTTAATGCTAGTTAATACTTCGGGTATTATTTATTATCCCACTTCAAGTGCTTTGCTTTGGCTGGAGCATAAAAGGCCTGGAGCATGAAGAAGTCACTCGCTGCCAAATCCAGTGCTTCATTGTGGCTTCATTTTTAATATTTAATGTAATCTTGCGAGATTGAGAACAGGGGTCAGCTGGCTGTTTCTGCTACAGTGAGCCCAGTTTTTTGGATGGGAAAAGCGATTGCCATGGTAAGCAAGTGATTTCCTTGCATCTGGGGTCCCGTTTCCTCTCATTTACACCATCACCCCATCCACCCCCCCCAAAAAGTGATCCCATGGCCCCTGTCGCCCACTGGTCGTCCACCCAGACCTTTCGTATATGCCAGCTGGTCAGTGTGATCACAGGATTTAATTAAATAGCACGTAGAGGAAGCAGAAGCACAGAGCGAATAAAATGGGTCGCGCTAATCAGATGTGTAATTAGAGGGTTGGATAGACTGTTTTAAACTATTAGTGATGTTCAGGCCTAAGAAAATCAATGTTTTCACTCTTATATGCAAATATCCTGAAGTTTCTATAAGCATGCACTCAAAAAATTATGTTTGCTGTTTGTTTAAATGACTTACTTAAAATGAGTGGTCACACTTTATTTTGATGGTCCATTTGTTGAATTGAATTTGTTCACACTAGCGTTTCATCTAGCGTTTCTAAACTTATCTCCGTCCACACTACTCCACCAAAAACGTATATCACGTGACCATTCGCGCACTCTGGGCATGCGCGTCCAAGTATAAACAGGAAAGATGCGTCTTGCTCGGCATTTGGTTATTGTTAGTCAACAAAGGCTGGTTGAACGATAAACGTGAGCGATTAGCGAGTGCTCGAACAATAGATTGCCTCTCGCGAATATATGCAGCTGCTGTAGTAAAAAAGGCAGAGTTTAACTGCACAATGGCGCCTAAAACGGACAATTGTGCAAACAACGCTCCCATTTCTGTGTCCATGTTGTTGTTTACAGTGAAGGCTGGTCTGCTGTCTTCCGGTAGCATTATAGTCATGTGACAGGGGTTTGACAAATAAGGGAAAGATACGCAATGACCCAAAAGCCCCAATCAGGTAGCGAATGTCTGCAGCCACGCCTCCGTTTTCAGATGTCTCCGTTTTCCCCCATCCACACTGAGACGGAGCAGCAGCGTTTTAGAATGAAAACGACCTCTCCAGTGTTTCCAAAACGCTCCGTTTTTGGGGCTCGAAAACTCCGGCGTAGTTAGGATGGATGGCGTAACCGTAGCAAAACTTATGCGTTTTAAAACGAAAATGCATTAGTGTAAACGGGGCCTAAGTAACATTGCATCTACATGCCGACTAATTCTCATTAGATTATAAGTAGACTGTTAAGGTTAGGGTTATGGTTAGTGCAAGTTGACATGTACTTGCAAAGTTTCTTATATCAGTTAAATGTCTTTTGAAGGAGCAGTATCAACAGATAGACACACTACTAATACTCAAATGGACCATCAAAATAAAGTGGTACCGTATGAGCTGAAATAAACACAATTCTTGAGCTTTTTGGAGGACAACTTAATAGTTTTATGTTCAATCTAATTAAATTTGTAAAAACTTGGAAGTGAACTTAATTCCTTCATGTTGTCCCAAATCAAATTGATTGTGTGGAATTTTTTACAGTGATGTGTTTGGAGGGGTGTAAAACTTTTTAGTGTGCTCTGCATTTCGGTTTACCAAACAAGGAAAGACGCTTATGTTGTGTGTGCAATAGACCAGTAATCAGATGCAAAGAAGAACCAATTAAATATTAAGTTGTAATATTGTAGTCACTTTACTTTTAATTCATGTAGCAACATCTGTACTCTATCTGTTTTTGATTTTAGTGTTTATTTTAATTTTATTGTATTTATTTTGTTTTATTTTTATTTTTAATTTATTTGGCAATGACATGTTCAAATTGATTTCCCAGAGATGGGTTGCAGCTGGAAGGGCATCCGCTGTGTAAAACATGTGCTGGATAAGTTGGCGGTTCATTCCGCTATGGCGACCACAGATTAATAAAGGGACTAAGCCGAAAAGAAAATGAATGAATGTTCAAATTGAGGATTTAAATATACTTAAACTTAAGGTAATTAACCAAAAATTTGTGCAAATGCCATTTTCTAACATCCTTTTTGCACTTTTCTTTTTTTTTTCTCCAAAATTTTATAAATGTTAATATTTTTTATATTTACTTTTTAATCTGGAGTCTGTTCTAATGGTCGAATTGAATTGAAAATTAATGCCGTTCAATATAAACGATGCAACATTTTCAATTTAGCAGCTATTTATTAATTTTTTTTTTTTTATCAATTTTATTATGTAATATTTTTTTTTTTTTTATTAAAACTTTGGAAATGTTTTCTTTTTAAAAAATCTTTCTTGGAATAGTTTGGTCACACCTTATTTTAATGTACAATTCGCACAATTAACACACCATTAGCTAAAATGTTAGCTCAATAAACTACTAATTATCTGCTTAAGAATAGTTAGTAAAATAATAGTTGCGTTTAGGTGTTGGGTAAGATTAGGAATGTAAAAAAGATCATACTTTATAAGTGCTAATAAACAGTTAATAACTTAATAATAGTCCGGTAATAAGCAAGTAGTTAATGGTGTGAATACTTAAAGTAAAGTGTTACCAAACTATTCCAAGAAAGATTTTTATTTGTATAGTTTAGTGTTGCTTTGAGAACTGCATTCTAACATTCCAAGCCACAGTTTCATCAAGTTAAACTAAACTTTTATTCTGATGGGTTGTCACGAAGATGTTTGCTGATGAAGGGAGTCTCAGATCAGCTCTGAAGAAGTTCAAGTGCTCATATCCTAAAATAATAAGACAGAGATTAAAAACTTGAGTCTTCAGTTGATCTTCTTTTGTGTTCAACAGAAGAAAGAATCTCGAACCGGTTTGTGACAAGTCAAGAGTGAGAAAATGATGACGGAATTGTCATTTCTGAGTTAAATATACCTTAAATACTTTTGGTGGCATATGATTCACTTATAGTATTACACATTCTGATTGCATTAGGGTCCTTTAATTTATTCATGAAAAATGTATTGACTTTATGAGCTATGAATATATTTCCATTTTTATCAGTTTATTTAACTTTTACAGAAATAGCAGGATGATTTTACAAAAAAATATAAACAAATATTTTTACCAACCCTTCCCCGATAAACAAAATAAAGTTACACACACAAAAAAGCTAAATAAATTAAATAAAAATTAAAAAAGCATAGTTAGTGTCAGTTATGTACACTGTAAAACTCAACAGTCAACTTTATCAAATGAAATGAGTGTCGTTAACACTCAAAATTGACTGAAAGTTAATGCTACTCATTTGAAAACTGTTTTGAACTCAGTGTTGCAGGTAATGAGTTAATTAAATACCTCATTACTTCAACCTAAATGGAGTAAGTTCACAGTACTCATATAGATTAGTTTCTTAACTCAAATGGTTTGTAGCAATCGGTTTCCTCAAACGGTTTGAGTTGCCTTAACTTATTGGGTTTTACAGTACTCAGTTAGTTTGAGTTCTCTTTATTTATTGTGCTCAAATTGCTTCTATTACTCAAATGGATTAAGTTCACAGTACTCATTAGGATTAGTTTTTAACTTAAATGGTTTGTTGTAATCAGTTTTCTCAAACGGTTTGAGTTACCTTAACTTTTTGGGTTTTACAGTGTATAAAATATATATTGTCGTTTACATTTGTAAATAAGCCTGTAATTGTGTTATTGTATTATATAACCCTGTAGTTGTATTTATATTGTTGATGTAACACGTGTACATCAACAATATAAAATTATAAACTTAATCCACAGGTTCACAATAAACTTAATTAAATTTACTCTGCAATTGAAAAACCGTAAGGCTTGTACTGGCAGTCTGTAGAAGTACATTTCCATTTTTATGACTGAATTCTATGGTTCAGTCCATGTTTGCACATTTCAGATTTCAGGGTCTTATTGGAAACTATTTGTATTTTCATATTTATTTATAGCATAAGAAATAGTGATGAGTCTAATAGCAGGTTTTTGCACTTTTCTGAAATATTCCTACACATAAACTGCATTTGCTTTTGTAAACAGCGAGATGGCCTACTTTCAGTCAAGCTGCGCACAGTCTCTCCTCTGCTGGTTCCACTCAATTTTCTATCACTATGTGTTTCACCCCTTCATGTTTTGTCTGTTCCCACAGGCTAGGGCTGTGCCTGTAATTTTCATTGAATTTTCAGAGGAGCTTTAGACGGGCTAGGCAAGCGAACTCGCCGGCCCCGTGCCAGAAAGCATCCCCAGGCAGCTGACCAAGCTCCTTCAGACTCACATGCAGCTCTCCAGACTGCTTATGTGACAGTGGGCTTCACGGCCAGCCTCATAACTCATACATGTCTGGTTTCTCGCAGCTCTCAAAGGGCCTGCGCTCAGCAGACTCGCAGCCTTCCTTTGTTTTCGCTTCTTTAAGAAGCAGACGAGGGCAACTGCTGTTGTTGGCCATGACCATGAACCAGCCGTCCCATGTTTTCACACAACCCTGTGCTGAGGCTGTGAGGTCTAAATACGGGTTGTTTGCTTTATGCATTGCAAACTACAGTGCACGCATGACCAAAATATCTGGTATATTTAAATAAAAAATGCACTTATTCTCATTTATGAATACATTTCTAGTGATGGAAAAGCCTATCAGTGATGCTGTATCCTTTTTTAAGTCAGGTGTTTAAATGCATGGTTTTGAATGTATCAGCATAAAACAGTATCCTGTATTTTACTCCATTTGCAAAGGTAGCATTTCAAAATAAAGGACAACTGAAACACTAGTTGTGTCCCAAAAGACACACTGTAAGCTATACATTTGTATTTTTGCACTATGCACTCAATTGTCTAGTGTATGAACTTTATAAGGTATACAGTTGAAGTCAGAATTATTAGCCCCACTAAATTATTATCCCCCCTGTTTATTTTTTCCCCAATTTCTGTTTAACGGAGAGAAGATTTTTTTAACACATTTCTAATCATAATAGTTTTAATAACTCATCTCTAATAACTGATTTATTTTATCTTTGCCATGATGACAGTAAATAATATTTGACTAGATATTTTTCAAGACACTTCTGTACAGCTTAAAGTGACATTTAAAGGCTTAACTAGGTTAATTAGGTTAACTAGGCAGGTTAGGGTAATTAGGCAAGTTATTGTATAAAGATGGTTTGTTCTGTAGACTATTGAAAAAATATAGCTTAAAGGGGCTAATAATTTTGACCTTAAAATGGGTTTTAAAAAATTCAAAACTGCTTTTATTCTAGCCGAAATAAAGCAAATAAGACTTTCTCCAGTAGAAAAAATATTATCAGACATACTGTGAACATTTTCTTGCTCTGTTAAACATCATTTGGGAAATATTTAGAAAAGAAAAATAAATTTAAAGGGGGGCTAATAATTCTGACTTCAACTGTATATATAGAGTTGAAGTCAGAATTATTAGCCCCCCTTTAAAAAAAAAATCTTTTTTAAATATTTCTCAAATGATGTTTAACAGAGCAAGAAAATGTTCACAGTATGTCTGATAATATTTTTTAGTTAAATTAATAAAATAAAATAAAAATAAAAAATAATTAAAGATACATTAGAGCCAGAAGTGTTTTTAAATCATGAACTATCCCACAGTAGGTGCCGTTCAAAAGGTGTGCAGTCTTAGGTTTGATAGCTCTAAATCGTCTGCCTGAGGGTAAAGATGTGAAAAGATGTCTAGCTGAATGTGTGGGATCTCTAAGTATTTTCAAACCTTTTTTTCTGCAAATGCGTGACATAAATTTCATCTTTTGAAGGCAGATCACGAGGCAGTTCACACTATTTTACAGATATGACTTTTTTGTTGACCTGCCAAACCACACGGATATTGAAAAAGTCAGCACACTTTCAATGATTGCTCAATAAAAGCTGAACATACCAGCTGTAGATACTCCAAATGTTTTGAGCTGCCTTATAAAATACAATCTTTGATAAGATTGTTTTTAAGTGTGGGATTATCCTGCCACTTCAAAAATGCAGAAATTGTGGTTTCAAGAAGCTTAAAACTCTCCACATTTTCAATGACTTTGTCATTATTGAACAATGGCGTAGCATCCTTTTGTACTTCCTCGAAAACAGAATTTTCTTTGTTTTAAGAGCATTCGATATACAGCAGGGAAAATAAGTATTGACATGTCACAATTTTTCTCAGAAAGCATATTTCTAAAGATGCTGTGACAAATTGGTAACAACCAAATAAATACATGTATGAAAAGATCTAATTAGATTACGAATTAAGTTATGTGTAATAAAATGAAATGACACAGGGAAATAGTATTGAACACATGAAGAATGGGAGTTGTAGAAAGGCAGTGAAAGCACAGACAGCAGCTGAAATCTCTCAGTAGTTTTTCAGCAACCCTCTGCCCTTCGTCAATGTAAATTAATATTAGTTGCCTTAGTCCAACATCTACAATTCAAGGATGATGAAGATGAAACCAGGGTGGACATTTCAGCAAGACAATGATCCAAAACACAGCCAAAGAAACTCTCAAATGCTTTCAGAGAAAGAAAATCAATCACCTGACTTGAATCTAATAGAAAATACAATTTAAAGATCAGATTTGATAGACGAGACCCACAGAACTATCAAGATTTTTACACTCTGTTAGGGCTTACTCACACTATGCTATCTGAACCGTGCCCAGGCCCGTTTCCCGGATCGTTTGAGAAGTGTGAGTGCTCTGAATCGGGCTCAGGCACGGTACACTTGGCCGGCCCTGGCTCGGTTGGAAGAGGTGGGCTTGAGCGCGGTTCACTTGGGCTCAGGCGCAGTACACTTACAGTGTGAGTGCAAGTATGCTTGAGCCCGAAACTGAAAGCGAGACGTGCCTTTTAAGGGACTGTTTCATATGGATTAATTAATCATTCATACTGTTCAATGAACGCAAACTGTCGTAGATTATTAAAGACGCAAACCCCTCACTGCACGTCAGCTGCGCCTTCAGCAAACTTCCTAATTCCTGCAGCACGAGGGCTTTGATTGTTTTTTATGAGCGTCAAAAGTGGCTGATCTGTTCGGCGAAATATTAGACTGCATGTCACCGCATATCAAACGACTTAAACGCTATAACTAAAGAAATCTCCACTGTGCTGAGCGAGAGCGCTTACTGAGCAGCGCGCCATCAATGACGTAAGTGCGCCCAGGCCCGAATGTAATGTGAGTGCGGGCCATCGGGGGAGACGGGAGGGGGGACAAGCGTGCTTTGGCCCGATTCAAGGCAACTGTACATAGTGTGAGTACGGCCTTAAAGTCTGTGAAACAAAATCACTTCATTCTCCATTTGAAAGGCGTCTTTAAGCTGCCAACACCAAAACAAAAGCCTTTTATATAAAGTATTAAATACATTTTAGTAGTTCAGTACTTTCTTTATGTGTCATTCCATTGTTATTACTAGAGGTGTGAACCTACACTGGTCTCACGGTTCGGTTCGGTTACGATTATCATGCCATCGATTCGGTTCAATTCGATATCTTGGTGCATCACGGTGCATTGACGATTCTTTCCATACACAGTTTTATATTTTCTTCACAGCACAGCAATTATTGTATTAAAATGTATAAATATATTTATATACTATTTGTAAAACAATTTTGTCCTTTAATACCAACAGTCAGAATAAAGGTAAAGTTGGTTTTATATTCACACATTCGTTCATTTAGAAGTCTCTATATTGTTTATCATGTTACTTTGAATATTCGATTGGAATTAGCATACAAGTAACAAACAACATTAACACCATCTAATTGACTGTGAACAATGTTGTACTTTGACAGTCATTGGCTGCTAATATGATTTCCCTATTTAGAATTTGCAAATAATACTTTTCTGAAATTATATTATTAAGGAGAAAGTCTGAATATCCCAATATAAAACCAACTTTACCTCTATCTTCAGATATATAAACTGTACCTTTAAGCAACACGAGCATTTATAGCAAATAAACAAATATAAATATCCCGCTCGCTTTCTGAGCCTTGTCTACCAACTACCAAGTTCTTTCTTACACCCCTTTGATTGGTCACGCGCTCAACAGAAAGGGCTGTGATTGGCTCTTACACACTGGTGCTCTTCACACACTGCCACAGTGAGAGAGAGTGAGAGAGAAATGGAGTTTACTTTCATTCTCTTAATCGCCGTGAAATAGGGGCTTTTGCTGTAAGTGTCAGTGAAACACAGTTCAGCAAACACACACGCAGTGAAATTGTGCACAGTTTCAGAGTTTTTACGTAGTTAGAGCGTTGTACTCGCGCTCGCCGCTCACCTCCCTCGCCATAGTAAGCTACGGCGACATAGCGCATGTGAGATAAATGACGTCAGTATATAATAACCGGTTAGGATTATTACTAAACCGATACCGAATTGTCCGCGTCTGCATCACTGTGCAGCGAAGAAACGATTAATTTTGACAACCCTAGTTATTACACAGAATTTTTTCAGATTTTTTGGTTTGTTTTATTTTTATGCTTGTATTGTTTGGGTTTTACCAAAATCTGGTTCAACTCCATGCCAACAGCTCCTTTAGAAATATTATTCACAGAAAAAAAAAACATGACGTGTTCAATACTTATTTTTCAAGCTGTGTCTTTATAAGTACTACTCCATTCGATTAATGTAAATACAATTTTCTGTAGTCAGATTTGTTATTGTCAGTTATTAAACCAATTATAATAGTATTTTCTACAAACTGAAGATTTTTAACTGATTCACTTGGTGAAATGCTATCATTCGTGTAAATGGAAAACAGAACTGGTGACAGTACACAGCCTTGTAGAGCACCAACGCTATTCTTCTATTCATTTATTCAAAACATCAAAATCTTGTCGACAGAGCGTTCATTATGTGTCTGTTCATGGGATTTCAGCAATAGGTGCACAACGCACACTGGAGGATTTTTGTTCTGGGCATACCTCATAAATATTTCAAAAAGGCAATACTATTCCTCATGAGAAATATCTAGATATCTAGCTGGCAAGCTCTACAATGACAGCCTTTCACATTGCCCACATAATAAAGCTGTGTTATTAAATCCATTCTCAAAGCAGACGTCTCATTGCTCAACTAAATGACCTCTCTATACTTACAGCGCTCTGTTATAGCACAGCATTTTACATGATGTCAAAGTCGAATCAATTAGTTCTTTATCCTCACATTGTTTTGTTCAAGTAAATCTCACGTTATGTCTCACTTACAATAATTTCTCATTGTCACGAGCGCATAATATCGCTAATATATGCCTTTAGTGCCCTTTTGTGTAAGCACAATGTGTCTGTCTCTTTCATTCTGCAGGAATTAGTGCTGGTAATGTTCTTTGGTGTGGAGTACGTGGTCCGTCTGTGGTCAGCTGGATGCCGGAGTAAATATGTGGGAATTCTGGGCAGGCTTCGCTTTGCCCGAAAGCCAATTTCTGTTATTGGTGAGTGTCTACAATAAAATCACTTTCACTTTTTGGGATGTGTTTAGAAAGCCTAACTAGATTGTGTTGTTATTATGGACGTGTTTACATTTCTTTTGTTTTTGTTCTAGACCTGATTGTGGTCGTGGCATCTATTATCGTATTGGCATTTGGCTCTAATGGCCAGGTATTTGCTACCTCTGCTGTCAGGTAAGGTTAATATAACAAATAAGTCACTGTGGTCTCTTTATACATTGTGGTACTGTGTTAATCAGGCCCTGTTCACACCTGGTATAAAATGTGTTTTGATCTGTTTGATCAAAAATAGATGAGAGACAGGACATTTCCAGTTACAGCTGGTACTTTATTCAATGTGCTCTTTTTTTTTTTTACCTTTTTAACTTCAAATATACATTCTCCAAATTTAGTTACTGTCTTTCTAGTCTGTCACATCAGTTCAGTTCAGGGGTGCGTTTCCGAAAACCATTGTTTCATCGTTTCACCGAACATTCGCTAACTGTGGTGCAAACTTGTACGCTTGCAACTACACTTAGAGCTGTAGTTAGAAACATAGTTCCTGGCTGTGTTCTATTCCCACCTATGCCCTATTTATTTAGAATGTTTCAACATTTAAACTCGGAATGATTAAAAATAAATAAGCATTAAAGTCATCGCTCTTAGGTGTAATTTGCTGTTAAAGTATTTTTACGGGTCAGTTTTAGCGATCTTCATATTGACAGTTGTGTTCTCTTCGCAGTGCACTTTGAAAACATTGATGCTATTTTGACCACAGCCGTGGCTCATGACGAAACCTATAGGTGACCTATTATTTAAAAGCAGAAATACGCTACGTCTCCAAAGTTAGGGAAAACAAAAAACATTGCATACGTTAATGGTTTTAATTTATAGTAGGTTATTTATTAAGTATCTGTACTGTATATGACATGGGCCTGTTGGTTAGAACATTTCTGCAGTGGTTTAAATGTGTCAAATTGTAAAAATAAACTTAAAAAAAATAATAAACAATATCCTACTTAATAATATTAATAATAATAATAATAATAATAATAATAATAATAATAATAATAAATTAATAATAATTATAATTATTATTAGGTAGGATTTTGCCCTACTGTAAATTACAACATTAGCCTAACTCGATTTATATGATTTATATGTGAGATTAGAGTGTTAGCTAAGTGGTTTTATGTTTTAGCATAGAATATGGAATATTCTCAATAATATTTGTAAAGGAAACACAGGCCCTATATGTACTGTTTACACATATTTCAATTAATATGGAAAACGAGTGCATGTTTTTACCAAAACTAATATTAGATTGTAAAACAATGTAATTTGCACAAAAAAAGTATTGGGTTTTTACTTTAAAGAAGTTTTTACTCCACCCCGTTTAGAGCGTCATTATGTATTTTTGGGGTATAACTAACATGGTTCAAATGGTGGATCTGTGACAGAGAAACTAAGATTTTGGGAAACACTCATCACTACATCGTTCTTTTCCCAAACGATGCATCATGCTATGAGTTATGTCGTTGTTTGGGAAACGCATCCCTGAATGATTTTTTATTTTATGCCAAAAACATTAGAATTTGAATTGAAGATCATCTTCCATTAAAATATTTCATAAATTGACTAATGTAAATATATCAAAAGTCACTTTTTGATTATGAATGTGGATTGCTAAGCACTTCATATAGACAACTTTAAAGAAGATTTTCTCAGTGTTTTGCTGTTTTTTAAACCACAAACAATTCAGTTGATGTATAAATCTTAACAAAAAACTTCCTCTGAAAGATGTCAAAAGTGGACAACATCAAAACAGAACAAGTTTTAGGCCCTGTTTACACTAATATGTTTTAGTTTTAAAACTGTGTTTTTGAATGAAAACGATCCACATCCACACTGGCATTTCACCTAGTACTTCTGAAAAGATCTCCGTCCACACTACTCTGCTGAAAACACACATCGCTTGACCACACACACACACTCTGGCCTGCGCTGCAGCGTATGCGCACATCTGAGCTCCAGGCAGTCAGCGGGTGCTTTGAGCACAAAACCCCAGGTGAGAGCAGTGCACATCAGACAGTTTATCAAGGAAATACCGCTGGATCGCGTCACACTGTAGTTGATAAACGTGATATTTAATTCATCTTGTCTCTATCTAATAGTCTTTTGAATCTATTACTTGTTCTCAGATATAGTGTTTTGGCTGAGCGCAAATAAAAGTAATATATTAATTTATGTAACCACGTACACTGATTCTCGAAAACTCCGGGGTATCGTGGACAGAAGGCGTAAACAACTTATGTGATTTAAAATGAAAACGTATTAGTATAAACAAGGCATAAGACCTCATTTACACCCATATACATCATCATCCACTTTTAACTTGAATAACCTTTTCTTTTTACATTTGTATGTGTATGTAGATTCTATGTAGAAGTGTATGTAGATTCTATTGGATACACTGTAGTGCAAAAAAACCTCTAAATCTAAACCATTGTTTACTAAACAGTGTTAATACTATGTGGAAAAGTCATAGTGATTCTCATGCATTATTGCATAGGTCTCAAACTCAATTCCTAGAGGGCAGCAGCTCTGCCCAGTTTTGCTCCAACCCTAATCAAACACAGCTGATCCAACTAATCAAAGTGTTCAAGACTACTGTGTGAGTTGGAGGTGGTTGGAGCTAAACTGTGCAGAGCTGCGGCCCTCTAGGAATTGATTATGAGATAATTCTACTATTGTAAGTCTTGCTGATATTGTTTACAGAGGAGTCCGCTTCCTTCAAATTCTGCGAATGCTGCATGTGGATCGACAGGGAGGAACATGGCGGTTGCTTGGATCAGTAGTCTTTATACATCGGCAGGTGAAGAATATGTGTTTTGGATTTGCAATTCATTACAGTGAACTACATTCTTAATAATAATAGGCTAGTTACAGAAGCTTAGTCATAGGAACTAGTCACCATGCAAGCTTAGTTCCCAGAGAACTAATCTCCCCCACAGAACATTTTTTAGGTTGCATTTGCAGCATCACCAGGAAGAGATGAAAGTCGCTCGTTATGCTCCAGTGTGAAAACTATTTATAATTAAGCGCTGATGTCAATAGAAAATCTATTTATTCTTTTCTCATGGAAATGTGTGTTTGCTTTTTATGAAAAGGATCAATTACACTGATCAGCAGTCGGTTAACACTGCTGGGTTTTAGCAATTAGTTAAATTTCACACTCTTTTATTGGCATTTCCCATAAGAACCAATAAGAAATTATTTTCAAAGTCTGGGTTAAATTTGTCATACGTGCTTGCAATTTCTTTAGTGGCTTCTTGGAAATTTGTATTTGTTCAAAGAATTGAGATGTCACTGCGTTGTGTTAAAGGATTTAAATTGTTAAAGTACCAAATTTAGTGTCAGTGTTTCCTGCGCCACTTTTAACCAGATGGAATCGTCAGCAGTACCACAAAAGGGGCCCTTTTTTTTTTACAGTATATGTACTTTAAAGTGTGCTTACACTGCACTTGGCTAAGAAGCTGTTAAGGTTAGGTTCAGGGTTAGGTTTGGGTTAGTAACTAGTTATTGTCCAGTTTTTGTAAAATAAAGTGCTATTGTTGATATTTCAGTCGTGAATAAGCATGCAGTCTGAATCATATGTCAAAGACTGCATAACACTAAATAATGAGCTGTCCTTGCGGGCTCAGCCTAAAAAATGTAACACATGTATTGAAGTTTATTGAGAAATGACTCTTATGAGCCATTTCAAGTGAAGCAAAAATATAGCAGTGAAGCCCTATTCTCTTTTATGTCTAGACTTTAAATAATTTAGAGTGTATCTGCAAAAGCAATATCCCATATTTTAGACCATTGGCAAAGGTAGCATTTCATGATGTAGCTTGAGTTACTATTATCCCAAATCATGCACTGTATACAGTCAGGTCCATAAACATACATAATATACACCAACACAATGGATTTGAAATGAAGCGAACAGGATGTGCTTTAACTGCAGACTGTCAGCTTTAATTTGAGGGTATTTACATCCAAATCAGGTGAACGGTGTAGGAATTCCAACCGTTTGCATATGTGCCTCCCACTTGTTAAGGGACCAAAAGTAATGGGACATAATAATAATCATAAATCAAACTTTAGGTTTTGAATACTTGGTTGCAAATTCTTTGCAATCAATTACAGCCTAAATACCCTCAAATTAAAGCACAAATTAAAGACAGTTTGCAGTTAAAGCAGATCTTGTTTGTTTCATTTCAAATCCATTTTCTTGGTGTATAGAGCCAAAAATGTTAGAATTGTGTCAATGTCCTAATATTTACAGACCTGACTGTACATTATGTACTGTGCACTTAACCGTCAAGTGTATGAACTTATTATTAGAGTCCGAAAGCACCATTGAACCACATAATTTCATATTTTAGTGCACAAAAGTCCAGCATCATCTAAATATTTTTGAAGTGCACCCTTTCTTTTTGGACTTCAGTAAAAACACAATACTTGCACCATTTATACTTCTGTATTTTAAAAATATATATTCATTGAGCTTGTCTTGTATGATTAATGTATACTTTTTTGTTATTTTTTTCCTTTATTCACCATATGCAGAACATTAGTTGATAGATGACCACCATGTTTGTTTGCGTTGCAATTCAGAGCTATTTAGAGCTATTCTAATCAAAATTTTTAAGCATTAAAGGTAAAGAATTTTTTTCAGCTTTTTAAGACTGTTCTGCAAGAAAACTTTTAGTGAATGTTTCCTCTTTCCAGGAACTGATCACAACTCTCTATATCGGATTCCTGGGGCTCATCTTCTCGTCCTACTTTGTGTATCTGGCAGAGAAGGATGCGGTGGATGACCACGGTAACTCTGGGTTCGGCAGCTACGCTGATGCTCTGTGGTGGGGTGTGGTACGTCCATCTCCACCCACACCTTTCATAGACACAATGCCTTTGAGGTGGATAATTGAAGGCATACAGCCATGAATTGGATCATGTTGAGTAAAGGGTGTTGCATGTCAATGTCTTTTCTGCAGGTAACAGTAACCACTATTGGCTACGGAGACAAGGTTCCTCAGACTTGGATAGGAAAGACTATTGCATCATGTTTCTCTGTCTTCGCTATCTCCTTTTTTGCCCTCCCTGCAGTAAGTAACAGAGATTTAATAGCCAGAACAATTGTTCCTTGCACAGCAGGCCAGTGTATGGGAAGAATGATAGTATTTCCCCACAGGGAATCCTGGGCTCCGGTTTTGCTCTGAAGGTACAGCAGAAACAGAGACAAAAACATTTCAACAGACAAATTCCTGCAGCTGCGAGTCTCATACAGGTATCCCTCCTTGTGGTTTATAGATGTTAAATTGCTTATTATTTGTCATTTATGAGGAAGGTCAGACCTTGTTTCTTCTGTTCCCATGCTGAAGGCGTCCTGGAGGTGTTTCGCCTTGCTGAACCCTGATTCTGCCACATACAAGTTATTTGTAAAACGAAATCTCAGCAGTTCAGGGTCTAGCCCTAAATTAAAGGTAGGCTACCAAACTATTTAAAGATGCCTGCATAAATCTACAAGAGCAAACTGTTTTCACACATACAGTTGAAGTCACAATTATTAGCCCCCCTGAATTATTAGCCCGCCTGTTTATTTCCCCCCTCCAATTTCTGTTTAAAAGAGAGAAGATTTATTAAACACATTTCTAAACATAATAGTTTAATAAATCATTTCTAATAACTGATTTATTTTATCTTTGCCATGATGACAGTAAATAATATTTGAATAGATATTTTTCAAGACACTTCTACACAGCTTAAAGTGACATTTAAAGGCTTAACTAGGTTAATTTGGTTAACTAGGCAGGTTAGGGTAATTAGGCAAGTTATTGTATAATGATGGTTTGTTCTGTAGACTATCAAAAAAATGTATAGCTTAAAAGGGCTAATAATTTTGACCTTAAAATGGTTTTAAAAATATTTAAAACTGCTTTTATTCTAGCCGAAATGAAACAAATAAGACTTTCTCCAAAAGAAAAAAATATTATCAGACATACTGTGAAAATGTCCTGTTCTGTTAAACATAATTTGGGAAATATTTAAATAGAAAAAAAAAATCAAAGAGGGGCTAATAATTTTGACTTCAACTGTATGTGTACATATAATGTTGAAAGCAAAATGATAAGCTCTCCAGTGAAAATGTAATTATTCCAATATATCCAAAGTGGTGCTAAACGGTGCAAGGAAATTTTCACATTATTTCCTATTATATTTTTTCTTCTGAAGAATTTCTTATTTCTTTTAGTTTGACTGGAATAAAAGCCATTTTAATTTTTCAATAATATTAGCACCCTTATAAATAATTTGTTTTTAATTGGCTATAGAATAAACCACTGTTGTGTTGTCCAATCACAATCACTTATCAAAGTTAAGTCGTCCAATGACTTGCCAAATTAAAAACAAAATAAATTATTAATTCATTCATTCATTCATTTTCTTTTCGCCTTAGTCCCTTTATTAGTCCAGGGTCGCCACAGCGGAATGAACCGCCAACTTATCCACACTCATACACTACGGACAGTTAAGCCTACACAATTCACCTGTACCGCATGTCTTTGGACTGTGGGGGAACCCGGAGCACCCGGAGGAAACCCACGCAAATGCAGGGAGAACATGCAAACTCCACACAGAAACGCCAACTGACCCAGCCGAGGCTCGAACCAGCGACCTTCTTGATGTGAGGCGACAGCACTACCTACTGCGCCACTGCGTCGCCCCAAAATAAATTAGTTATAAGAAATTAATTATTAACTATTGTGTTTAAAAATGTGTTAAAAAATGGTTAAACAGCTTTTGGGAAATATTAAAAAAAAAAAATATATATATATATATATATATATATATATATATATATATATATATATATATATATATATATATATACATATATAAATATAAAATATAAAATTTCACAGGAGGGCTAATAATTTGCTTTCATATGTACATACAATTTTTCAGTTTTAGTAGAATGTTTCTTTATTTTAGTTTGGTTGTTTGTTTGTTCTAAATGAAGGTGAAGATGAGGAGGAAAATGAAGATTAGTGACCGGAATAATGGGCAAAATTCTCCTGTAGTACCTTCCATAACCTATGACTCCTTTGATGATGGGAGGGACAGCAGGCAAGATACACTGACCAGTATTCAACAGTCAGGTATTACCAGCAATCAACTAGAACACTGTCAACGTTTTTTTCCGCTATTTCTGTTTTTCCACCTTTCATGCTCTTGAAGTACTGTCCTTTGCTATATCCTTCATTTCCCCTCTCAGCCATCTCAGATGGGACAAACACAACCAGAAAATACGGTGAGCTCCAATTGGTATCCCTTACTACAGCTGTCTTTGTCTTAACTCACTCGCTATCTTCCATTCTAAATGACTCTATTTATAATACATACATTTTTTTTATATTTGAATATGGTTAGTTGAATTGGCGGCACGGTGGCTCAGTGGTTAGCGCTGTTGCCTCACAGCAAGAAGGTCACTTGTTCGAGTCCAGATTGGGTCAGTCTGCATTTCTGTGTGGAGTTTGTATGTTCTCCCCGTATTGGCGTCGGTTTTCCTCCCAGTAGTGGGTTGCAGCTGGAAGGGCATTAGCTGTGTAAAACATATGCTGGATAAGTTGGCGGTTCAATCCGCTGTGGCGACCCCTGATGAATAAAGCGACTAAGTCGAAGGAAAATGAATGAATGAATATGGGTAGTTGACAAAAAGTTGTTAAAAAATGTGTTATTTATGCCGTTTGAAATCTGTTGTTTGAGAATATATAAGGCGTTGCTAACTTTATCAGTTTTTTCACAGATTTTTTTTTACTTATTACCAAATTGGAATGTAAAAATGTCCTATGGCTTGACAAAACAAACAATTAAGAAAAACTACTCTCAATAATAAACAAAAAAATGACACGAGAGTTGAGAGCTTAACACAGTGCTGTATATTTTATTTGAAATTATGAGTAATATTTTCTTTCTTCATGACAGGCAATGGTCAAACACAGGGGTAATTGGGTACATACAGGCAAATCCAGAAGCGTAGTCAGGTCACAGGCAAATGGACGATACAGGCGGCAGACAACGTAAATGAGAGAACAAGGCAAGGGTCAGAAATAAAAAGACTAGACTAGAAGAACAGTTCGTAATGTTGCACGGTAACCGAACAAGACTCAGCACATGAGAGTGTCACAGTGAGTCCTTTATATAGTCTGTTTAATCAGTCTTGAGCAGCTTCCAGCTGTATGTGTGATCAATGGAGAACCGGAACAGGTGTGTGAGTGCCGTGCCTGAAGGGAGTTGTAGTTCATATGGTGTCAGAAATGTAGTCAGAGTGAAAGTGAATGTTCTCCAGCGATCTATGAGGGTTAGATCGCTGGTGATCATAACAAACATATAGTGTCATTACAGAGGACATGGTTTTAAGTGCTAATCAATAAAGTTCCTATGTTTTTAGAATTATGTGGATGAAAAAAAAAAGATTGCCGTTTACTAAAATAGCCATTTGTAAAATTAAACCTGGGGTATTTATTATTGATTTTACTTTGCTTTTATTTTTATGGAGCTGTAATTTATTGAACTATGCTTGAGACAGTCACACTGTATGACAGTTTGGAGATTCGGCTCAAAAATGCACAGCAGTTTTTATTACTTCATTTTTAATGGTGACACTAATAATTCCAACACAGGCTCATTCTGAAAACGTAGCCCTATATAAATTTTCGGAAGATTGCAAATTATGTAGCCAGAGCTACGTATGGCTGCATTTCATCTTTAAAATGAACGCTATGGGCGAGTATGACGTCATACCTTTTCTCGCTCACCAGCTGACCGTTTACCTCCTTATGGAGTCCTATGAACGGCTTTTCCGCTGTTACCAGTTTGTCTGGTAGCTCTCCATGTACGTCAGCGGACTGGAGACACAGAGAGGAGTTGACCATGACAATGAGGTTCGAGTCCGGCAAAGACTAAAGACAAAAACAAGTAAATAACAGGGTGAGAATGTGGTAAAATCTGAAAACGTGGTAAAAATCAAGGGGCTTTTCTTTTTATGGATTGCTTTTGAAAACACTGCGGTTGGGTTTAGGAAAGGGGGTGGGCGGGTCAATCGGTGCTTTTTAAAACACTAGTTGGGTTTAGGGAAGGGGGAGAGTGGGGTAATCAGTTGGTTGGTCAATCAGTCAGTCAGTCGACTGTGGCCTCTGGTGGATTTATGTGAGAAGAGCAGGCGTTAATAGCACTCACGAGAGAAATTTGAAATCTGAAAAAGTGTACACAGCGGCCTCTGGTGGATTTGTGAAAAAAACTGCAAAAAAACGTAGCTCCTGGGATGTATTTGCTCTCTCCAGAAATGTATGTAGGGGTACGTAATCAGAATGAGCCTGGGTTGAATAATTCTAATCATTTTTGTGTGATGTGTGACAGTGGAAATGCAGCTTCACATCAACAATCCTTTATCAGTTACAGTACAGTTATCTAGCATGAGACACACACCGTTTGATTACAAATGCACCATACAAAAGCAGTGATCTGTATCTCTCTCTTCACAGAACGAGCACCGTCCTGGAACTCTCTGTCCTCGTTCCAGTTCTCCACACCTCCAGGTGGGTAATCAAAATCATGCTAATTCAATGTTACAGATCCCCCACAGGAAAGACAGGACTCTCTCAATCTGAAATGATGTGTGCGTTTTTGTGTGTATGTAGCGACGAAGCCTGGGGTTTTCGAGGTCTCGTCTCGACCCACGCTTCAGAGGAGCAGCAGCATTGCAGATGATATGGAGACTGAGCTGGAGCGAGAGATTGTGCTCGTTCCAGTCGCTCATGTGTCTCAGTGAGTAAGAACCTACCATTTATCTATCTGAGTCTATCCGCCAACCGTAGACAGCAGACAGTCAATTACTGAAGTTTCAGTAAGTTTCAGCATAACTACCCCTTCAGAAGTGTTGCGGATGACATACCATGAGAAAATCTTGTGGGTGGCCAATTAAAAAAAAGTGTTAGCTTATTTGCGTCAGCGTTAACTCTCTTGCAGTTCACACTTACAATATTGCTTCTGTAAATGCAAATGGGCTGTAATCATGGCGCTAATCTCTGCAATCACTGGATCGCCAGCTCAAATCTTTAAAACACTTTTAACACGTATGCGCCAACAGATCTCAGCTGTCCAGGGCCACCCACCGCAAGTGAAAACGTGGTTAGAGGAACAGCACGCTGTATGTTTCTGGGCCCCAAAGCATTCCCATGAAGAGTGGTTATGTTGCGGGCCATGTTTTGCCGGAGAGGGGGTCATTATCAGAATCTCTTTGCCCCATTAGCTGTTCAGCATGTGGAACAACGCAGAGCCTGTGTATACTACATTTACTTACGCAGGCAATGAAGCAAGCCCGTCTCTGAATAATCTAATGAAGCATGCCTCTGTTAGAGGTATACACAGTCCATTAGATTCCCTAAAGTGCCCTTTTCTAGTTCTGGTGGGATCCTTATGAAAGAAGAATTTACTTTGGTAGCTTATGATTCTCTTCTTGTGGTGAACAACTAATCTGTTAATATACAGAAAAAAAGAGTTTGCCTCTGCTATTTAATGAATATGCAGAATGTCTTTTCAAAACTAACAATTCTGTCATCATTTACTCATCTTTTACTTGTTTTAGACTTGTTGGACTTTCTTTCTTCTGTTGAATACAAGAGAAGATATTTTGAAGAAAGCTGGAAACCTGTAAGCATTGACTTCCAAATGAGTTTTTCCTACTATGGAAGTCAGTGATTACATCTTTCTTCAAAATGTCTTCTTTTGTTTTAAATGGCACCTATTTTACCCCTTTTTCAAGCTTTAAGATAAGTCTTTTGTGTCTCCAGAATGTGTCTGTAAAGTTTCAGTTCAAAACACCCATCAGATTATTTATTAGACCTTTCAGAATATTGGTTTTCTGCTCTGAACACAATGTAGTTGCTTTTGTTGCCTTTGCCTTTAATGCTAGTTCTCCCCGCCCCCCATTCCCACATGCCTGTCAGAGTGTGCCTCAATCTCCGCCTCGGCTGCGTCAGATAAACAGCACAGTGACAGATATTAAGCAGATCTCATGTAATGTTTGTGAGAAATACTACAATAAGAACTGGAGTTAACGAGTCGATGAGAATGATGAGTCACACACAATGTCGTTACAAATTTCACACAGACACACACACACACAGCGAGGACACACACAGCGCATACGTTTAAACTTGCACTGTTTTTGCACAGCAAATGTGACAGGATACAATTAAATATCCACTGCTGTATGGATATCCATTATGTTAATGTACAAAATAAACCTGATTTAAACGTCCACAAACCAGGATTAAAGCGTCTTCTTTTATAATTGTACTGACATGCAGCTGTGGTGATAAGGTAAAGACAGTAAAATCGCTGTAATTCATTAAAAACATGCACTGTTTTAAAAAGTTTTACACTTGTAAAACTCATTCATAATCACATTTGATGATGATTGATGATTACAGAGAGCTGAACAGATCTTTTAATCCCAGTTGCTTTGCGCACGTCCTGTCTTGTTGATATGATTATACGCGTTATTATGAAGACATGTTAATATGTGACTGTCAAACAAATTCGGTGGGCGGGGAACTACACTCCTACGTCACGTTGCGGTGGGCCTCAAAATGGGAGGGATTTGGATCCTATTGTTATATCAGGAAATGTAAAAAAAAAAAAAAGAGACTTGTTGTCTTTATATCACCCCAATATGACTGTGGACACACTATACCTACTCACACTTCTGTCCAAACAGCTTCCAAAATATCATTTTCATCATAGGTGCTCTTTAAGCAGAAGAAAGAAACTCATAAAGGTTTGGAACCACATGAGGAGTAAATAGTGAGTCATTTTTAGGTGAACTATCCCTTTAACAACTATTCTCAACCATAAGTTTCCTGTGAGAAAGAGATGGACTGGGGCAGTGCTAAAATAAAACTCTGCCCTCTGTTCATTATCGTTTCAGCTGGAAATATGTCACAATAGTTACCAACCCACCAACCTCACGGTCCATCTGCAATACTCAAAACTCACAGAGTTTTCTTCAGTCAATTGATCATATCGAAACTGCATCCATCTGTGTGAGAGATTTCTCTCATAGGACTCTCAGTTTTGAAAACGATTAATAAAAAGGATGAAAAAGACCAAAGGCAGCACAAATAAGCATTTTCAATAGCAATATTCGGAAATAGATTTCAGAAGAAAGTTTAAGATGGCGTTTAGAGGATTTTGCATCTCTTCAGATATAGAGATATACAACTGTAAGCCAAGCAGTGTTTGCTTATTTGAAGACTAACTATGTTGATCACTTTCTTAATTCTGAATACTGTTTTGGAGGCTCATATTATTCATTCATTAATTTTCCGTTCGTCTTAGTCCCTTTATTCTTCAGGGATAGCCACAGCGGAATAAACCGCCAATGAACCTTATCCAGCATGTTTTACACAGCTGCAACCCAGTATTTGGGAAACACCCATACACACTCATTCACACACACATACACTACGGACTATTTAATTTATTCAATTCACCTATACCGCATCTCCTTGGACTGTGGAGGAAACCGCAGCACCCAGAGGAAACCCACACGAACACAGGCAGAACATGCAAACTTCACACAGAAATGCCAACTGGCTGTGAGTTGAACCAGTGATCTTCCTGCTGTGAGGCGACAGTGCAAACCACTTTAATAAATTTTAGTCTGGTATCCACAAACGCTATTCAACAGAAGCTGCCCTCCTCAGGGTCTCAAATGATATTTTAATTGCTGCCGGTGTAGGTGAATGTTCTGTGCTTGTTTTGTTGTATCTTAGTGCAGCTTTGATACTGTTGATCATTGCACTGTAATTAAGAGGCTGCAATCTCTTGTGGGCATTACTGGGACAGCTCTGGGTTGGTTATCCTTCTACCTTGCTGACAGAAGTTTTTCTGTGTCCATAGAAACTCATATGTCAGACTCTGTTCCTCTGTCCTGCGGTGTGCCTCAATATTCTGTGCTAGGCCCTCTTCTGTTAAATTTGTATGTTTCCTCTTTTATTTATTTATATCTTATCATTACTACACTCAACAATATTTTTCTGCTTGTTAAAAAATACTTATCTAAATGAGCTGAAACAACACAATTCTTGATTTAATTTTTAGACAACTTTATTGTTTTATGTTTAATCCATTTAAATTAGTTAAATTACCACAATTAAGTTAACTTAATGGATTTGTGTTGGTCAACATGAATGAACTGTGTGGAATCCTGCATTTTTGCAAACTATAAAAACACTGAGTTCCACACAATTCCTTCCTGTTGACCAACACAAATCCTTTAAGTTAACCTAATTGTAATAATTGAACAAATTTAAATGGATTAAACATAAAACAATAAAAACAAACTAGTTAAAAAAAACCCTGAACCAGCTCTTTTTAAATAGGTGCACTGAAAAAACAACTATTCACACAATATAACACAATTATTTTATGAGGGCAGTGTTTGCTGATGATGTACAATTGTATTTTTCTTTCAGTCCTAACAGACTAGATAAACTTTCCTGCAGGATTGTTTAATCTTCATTAACATATGGATGGCTGGCAACTTTATGCCACTTAATCCTAATAAAACTGAGGTGTTGATTTTTGCCCCGATAGTGTCACCCCAAAGATTAGGCAAGCTTTTTGTAGGTGTGTCATCCTCTAATTGCAGTGACATAGAAATCTGGGTGTCACAGAGCTCTGTTAGGTCTGTTCACACATGCTTTTTCCATCTTAGGAACGTTACAAAAAGTTTGAAATATGATTTTGAAAGAAGAGATGGAGATGCTTGTTCATGCCTTTATCTCCTCACAGTTGGATAATTGTAATGTTCTGTACACTTGTCTGAACAAATCACTGCAAGGCTTTTAACCAACACCAGTAGGTGGTCGCACATTACTCGTATGCTTAAGACCCTTCATTGGCTTTCTATTAGTTTTAGAGTAAATTATAAGATTCTGCTTATTTATATATAAATATTATATATATGCTTACATATAGAGCTCTGCAGTCTCTGAGGTCTTCTGGCCAAGACATTAAAACTATTATGTTTAGAAATGGGTTGAGAAAATCTTCTCTCCGTTAAACAGAAATTGGGGAAAAAATAAACAGGGGGGCTAATAATTCTGACTTCAACTGTATGTATGTATATATATATATATATATATATTAGTGTTGGGCTGTTATCGTCGTTAACGTGCTGCGTTAACGCGAGACTCTTATCGCGCGATAAAAAAAATATCGCCGTTAATCTATTCTCAAAGTTGGGCGAGAGCTGGGTCTTTCCTACGCAAGCTATGATGACTTTCAACTTGATAGTTTAGCGCGGATGTATACCCGACCGGTGAGCCGTCTGGGAAAGAAGTGCCCTTCTGAATCAAATCAGCAGGATGCCTGACTCTAACTGCAGTTGAGCAGTTTCACTTTAACTCACGAACATTTAATTCATGTCTTCGTGACAAACTGGGGTATTAGACGCAAATAAATGAGTAAGGACAGGTGAGAGTGTTATGGAATTTAATAACGCACGCCAAATGAGAAGAAAAAAAACTTCCGCATTTCGCGATGTGTGTGTGTGTGTTTGTGTGTGTGCATCTGTGTGTCTGTGCGGTCCTTTACTGACAGCCGCCTGTGTGGATCTTGTCAGAAAATATGGCGAAAAGTCCTACATGACGGGAATAGTTTGTCAGTAATGCCACTAATATGTGCATACTCCACGTCTCAATTCCATTTCTGTTTAGTTCAGTTATGACTTTAGTCGCATTAAGTAATCAAAAATTGCTGTTTACATGGTAGACTCTTAATTAGAGTATTGTTTTAATCATATTAAAATCGTATTAAAGTATTGTTGCCCATGTAAACATACTCAATGTTTGACACCATCAGGGCTCTGTGAACTTGCCTTTGCGAAGCAGCATTTTCTGTATGTACGTACATCAAAAGCAAGTATGAAATCACTGTTTGGAGTTTATGTAGGCCTACAGTTCAACATTCATGTTTAACTGAATAAACAGTTAGTAAACACAAGTTCATCTTATTGATCATCATTTATTTTCATCACCAATTATCATAGTAGAACAGTTTCTCAAGCAGTTTGTGATGCATTTTGGAAACAGGAGGTGAGCCCCTGGTCTAATGCGTCACCTGGCTTGAGAAACCCGTTCTTAAAGACTTATTATTTGGGTAGCACACATATTCTGAATGCCTTCGGCAGAATTCAAATGAGCCATTTAATCTAGATTAATTTTGAAATTAATTTAGATAAAAAAATTAATCTATGCCCACCTATAATATATATATATATATATATATATATATATATATATATATATATATATATATATATAGTTGAAGTCAGAATTATTAGCCCCCCTTTGAATTTATTTTTCTTTTTTTAAATATTTCCCAAATGATGTTTAACAGAGCAAGGAAATTTTCACAGTATGTCTGATAATATTTTTTCTTCTAGAGAAAGTCTTAGTTGTTTTATTTTGGCTAGAATAAAAGCAGTTTTTAATTTTTTAAAAACCATTTTAAGGTCAAAAGTATTAGCCCCTTTAAGCTATATATTTTTTCGATAGTCTACAATAACTTGCCTAATTACCCTAACTTGCCTAGTTAACCTGATTAACCTAGTTAAGTCTTTAAATGTCACTTTAAGCTGTACAGAAGTGTCTTGAAAAATATCTAGTCAAATATTATTTACTGTCATCATGGCAAAGATAAAATAAATCAGTTATTAGAGATGAGTTATTAAAACTATTGTGTTTAGAAATGTGTTCTAAATCTCTCCGTTAAACAGAAATTGCGGATAAAAATAAACACGAGGCTAATAATTCAGGGGGGGGGGGGGCTACTAATTCTGACTTCAACTATGTGTGTGTGTGTGTGTGTGTATATATATATATATATATATATATATATATATATATATATATATATATATATATATATATATATATATATATATATATATAATGTTGGAATGTTGGAACAGCCTTCTGATTGTACTGGGGTGAACTTTCATGCTTACGGTCATTCAGTGAGAGCCACCTGTATCACTAAATCAACCCTATTGCTGATTTAATATTCTGAATTGAATGAACACAAAGATTCTAGCCCAACTAGAGTTTATCTGTGTAACACACTGCAAAAACTATCCCAATAGACACAAAAACAGCCCAACATTGGCCAACACCCGACAGTCAGCTTAGTGTGTCACAGCCCTCAGGCAACATAGTAGGATTTCACTGCCACAAGTTCTTTGTTTTGAGTTTGGTGTGTCATGACCCTTAAACCCTAAATGATTTCAAAATACAAAAGGAGTTCAGATTTTTTCCCCAACGCAAAATTTGATTTATTTTGAGAACCACAAGAGGGCAGTGGAGGTGTTTTTGTTACACCAAACCCTTCTTTCTGTCAGTTCAAAGTTCACATTTCTTTCTTTAGCAAAATCACACTATTTCAGATTTGAAAATGTCTATCACACATACAAACAGATGTGATGTAGGAAGTCAAACACAGAAAACAATAAACATTTTTAAAGCACAAACAGGGAGCTGTTATAGTCAAGAATTGCTTTTCGCTTGTGCTGATCTTGTGTATTTACATTGACCTTGATAAAGCTAAAGCTGGAGCTGAAGTAGCGATTAAAATAATCTCAGCACTCATACAATCGTTGCCTGTATGCTGAGATTAATCTAATCATCCAGAAAAATGTAGGTGTTTTCCCCCGCAGCAACTTAAAAGAGATTTGAAATTTTAATTAGCTAGGTATCATTTTTTTGGAGAGCCTTAAGTATGATTCCTTTCTAAATCCTCATGCTTCGGAGACATATTGCATCTCCTCTACAAAGGAGCCTTGTCACTACAAGCTCTCATTTGATCTTTGAAGTTTAATGAGCTTTCATTCGCCTCACACTGAGATGCAATGGCAACAGCTGGCTCTTCTCTCTCTCTCTCCCTCCCTCCCTCTCCGTCTTTCTTCTGCTGCTCGGTGTGGGTGTGTGCGCATGTTTATTTGTTTATGTCCAGCAGAGCAGGGTGGAGATGCGAAAAGGCCAGAACCATAACGCCGCCGTGCATCTCTTCTGCTCTCCACTCGTGTTTTCTTCTCTCCTCTTCTCTCCTCTCTGCTCTTCTCCGCTCCCTTAGGACATTAGTCCTGCTCTGACCTTTGGCCCAGGCTGTTAACTCAAGAGGTGGGAGAGGCACAAAAGCCTCCTCGTGCCTGCAGCTGAAACAGTTGGGCTGCATTGGGGGAGGGGGAAGAACAATGCCACAGAAACATCTCTCTGACCGCTGGGCTCCTCACGCACACATACACACATAAGTGCACACACACACACACACACTGGAGGATATCAACACTACCCACACACACTTCGCAGCCTAAAGTGATAATCTCAGAACTTTGGTTACGCTGTAAAAAATGCAGGGTTTCACAAAAATTGATTTGTGTTGACACAACATGAAGGAATTAAGTTAACTTACTAGTTTTTACAAATTTAAGTGGATTGAACACAAAATAATTAAGTTTTCCCCCCAAAAAACTCATAAATTGTGTTGTTTCAGCTCATTTTAAATAAGCATTTGAACAAACGTTGAGCAAACATCTGTTTTTATGTTTATTAAACTTTTACAGATATAACAAAGTAATTTTACAGATTACAGAAATTGTACAAATTAATAATAATAATAATAATAATAATAATAATAATAATAAAAATGTTTAAATATATATATATATATTCTTTCATTCATTTTCTTTTCGGCTTAGTCCCTTTATTAATCAGGGGTCGCCACAGCGGAACGAACCGCCAAGTCATCCAGCACACGTTTTACGCAACGGATGCCCTTCCAGCTGCAACCCATCACTGGGAAACATCCATACACACTCATTCACACACATACACTACAGACAATTTAGCCTACCCAATTCACCTGTACCGCATGTCTTTGGACTTGTGGGGGAAACCGGAGCACCCAAAGGAAACCCACGCCAACATTGAGAACATGCAAACTTCACACAGAAATGCCAACTGACCCAGCCGAGGCTCGAACCAGCAACCTTCTTGCTGTGAGGTGAAGAACGTTCTCTCAAAGTTATGAAAGCTGCTCCCTTAATGTTCATGGAATATTTGGTTTAGGTTGTTGATCTCTAGGAATGTTTTCAAAATAGCCAAAAAGAAAGAGTATATATGTTCATGTTAAACATCATTTAGGAAATATTTAAAAAAGAAAAAAAATGGGAGGCTAATAATTCTGACTTCAACTGTGTATATATATATATATATATATATATATATATATATATATATATATATATATATATATATAAAAGCAATAAAATTCAGACATTTGGGGAAACGGGTGACATATGGGATGAAGGGTTCATATTTGATGATATTTAACTTTAAATATCCTTTTAAGGCCCAAGGTGTTTTTTTTTACATGCATTTTTTATTTCTCTTAACTATTTGGGCTTATTGCAACCTAATTAGAATAAAAATCTAAGTATTATCTTTTGATATGATAAAAAATAATGTTCATATATGTGGACTCGTGGTCCGAATTTACATAAAACACTTTTTCCAGAATTTTCTTTAATGCGTATATAACATAGAATTTTTTTTGAACTTGCTTTGACTATCAGAGAGTAAAAACAATTTTTTTTTTTCCATTTTGGACAGTTAAAAATGGGGTTTGGGTCATTTCATATGACACTGTATGTTTGTAACAAAATATAAAACATTCAATGTATTTTAAATAGCCCCCTAAGAGCTAAAATGTGCTCTCCAGGTATGTGGACACTAAAGCCCTAAGAGGTTATAACTTTAGACATTTTTTGTTGTTTGTTTGTTTGTTTCACGTGTTCAGAATGACCTGAACGTGAAACATGTAACATTTTATTTAAATGGATATACTTCTTACTGGGCAAAAGTATTGAAAATAAAGTAAATTAAGTGGCAATTTAAGTGAAAGAAAGAAAGAAAGAAAGAAAGAAAGAAAGAAAGAAAGAAAGAAAGAAAGAAAGAAAGAAAGAAAGAAAGAAAGAAAGAAAGAAAGAAAGAAAGAAAGAAAGAAAGAAAGAAAGAAAGAAAGAAAGAAAGAAGAAAGAAAAAGAAGAAAGAAAGAAAGAAAGAAAGAAAGAAAGAAAGAAAGAAAGAAAGAAAAAACAGACCCAAAACTGTTATGAGTGTTACTGGGAATAGTAGCAAAATGTCTTTTTTGTTCGGATTTTGTTTTGGCATCAAGTAAAAACATTAGGATTGTTTATAGGATAAAAAAGTAAAGAACTTTTAAAAAGTAAAACAAAAACAACATATGGGCAATGCCATGCAAATTTCAACCTTGCGATGAAAAAGGTTTTTACTAAAATAGCAAACCCCTTTCCAGGGTTTTTTTTTTTTTTTTTTTTTTTTTGTAGACTTGTATTTTACAGTACTTAAAAATACTCAGCAATGTCTCTGTCAATGTTCTCAAACTATTATATTTGATTTACCAAAGTCACACAAGTGGCAATTTCACATCTGTCACATCCATAACGGAGAGATGTCACATCCATAAACAAGCTTTTTCCTCATAAATGCAAAAATGTTAAATAAAATTAAATCAATCATGTTTGTTCTATAGTGAGCCAACTCCTATTTTCTTGATTAGCATTGTTTCTTTTGGGTTGTGCAGTTTAATTCACAGAATTTCTACAAAGTATGTTGTATACTGCAAACTTGCACACTTTTTTTGGTCACATTCAAAATGTCACATTTCCACATTTAAAATATAAAGAATGTTTACAGATTGATATATTTCTGATCACATAACTCTGTGGTTAGCTGTTTTGGAAAATATAAACAGATGTTTCAGTATAATGTGAACATATACTTTCTATGTGAATTTATGTTTTGAGATTTTACTGCAAACGTCACACCCATAATGCTGGAGTTGCTCATATAACATTTTACAAAAAGTATATTTAACACATACCCAAAGTCCCAAATGACCTGAACACAATATTGTAATGTTTTATTTAAATTTTTGCATGTCTTATAAAATAATTGTAAAATAAATCAAACCTGGAGAAAATAAATAAACAAATAAAAAAATATGAAAATGATAAAAAATGATGTTCATTTTAGGTCTCAATTCATTTGGAAATTTTTATTCGCTTTTTTTATGTGTATCTTTTCTGGGTAAAAACAAACATAAATATATAAAAGGGTTTATAAGAACATAAATTAACTTTTTAATTATATACTGTTGAAGTCAGAATTATTAGCCCCCCTGTTTATTTTTCCCCCTAATTTCTGTTTAATGGAGAGATTTTTTCAACACATTTCTAATCATAATAGTTTTAATAACTCATCTCTAATAACTGATTTATTTTATCTTTGCCATGATGACAGTAAACAATATTTGACTAGATATTTTACAAGACATTTCTACACAGCTTAAAGTGACATTTAAGGGCTTAACTAGGTTAATTAGGTTAACTAGGCAGGTTAGGGTAATTAGGCAAGTTATTGTATAACGATGGTTTGTTCTGTAGACTACCAAAATAATATATGCTGTAGCTTAAAGGAGCTAATAATTTTGACCTTAAAATGTTTTTTTTTTTTTTAATTAAAAACTGCTTTTATTCTAGCTGAAATAAAACAAATAAGACTTTCTCCAGAAGAAAAAATATTATCAGACATACTGTGAAAATTTCCTTGCTCTATTAAACATAATTTGGGAAATATTTAAAAAAAGAAAAACAAATTTAAAAGGGTGCTAATAATTCTGACTTCAGCTGTGTATATAAATATCTGTGTCTCTTTCTCTCAGCTATTAAACATTACAAATGTTTGTAGCACAGTGAAGTGTGGTGCAACAAACAACGAAATTGCTGTCAACTGAAACCCCTTCAAGTGTCTTGAATAAGCCCTTTTAGTATAAAGTATTCATAGTCGCCATTTCATATGAAAAACAAAGGCGTCTTTCGCAGCTGCCTGGATCAAAGAAAATAAACTCCAGTCCAGAGCGATGCAGGTATAAAGATGAAATCAAAGCGAACGCAGGTGCGTCTGAAAGTGCCTATTTGTACTCGCACGTATCTGCTGTTGCAGTCTTGTAGGGCTGTGGTGTGAGGTTTACCAAAGGAGACCCGGGCTGAAAAGATTGATTTATTCTCAGTAAACAGAGAAGGACTTCTAGTGGCGGAGGCCAAGCCAGGCCGTCTACACTGCTGCGGAGACAAAGAGCCATTGTCTGCGGCTCTACACACGCCAACAATAGGCTGATTGACAAGCGGCCCTAGTAGTAATGGGCTTCTGGGCTAAAGAGTGCAACACTGACTTTTGTTAGAAACACTCTTGTTTTCCAGAGCAATAATCTCTGTGCTGGCAATTTCACAGATTTTTTTTTTTATGTGAATAGATTGTGTACATATATTTCTACATTGAAAGAATTGCTGTTTGATCAAACTGCTTATTTTAAATGAGCTGAATAAACATAATTCTTGAGGTCTTTTAGGGACAACTTAACTGATTTATCTTCAATCACTCTTAATTTTATGATACAAACGCACGCTTCATAGCAGTTAAATATACAGATAAAAACGCTTTCTCTATCAATGTGTTCATTTCAAGGTTTTTTTTTTTTTTTTGAGGAAGCAATGCACATATTTGAGATATTCAGTCGTCATTCTCACCTTTAGGACCCAGCAGAGACATCAACCCAATAATAATAATAATAATAATTTATTATTATATAGTGGTTAAGCCACTTTTTGGCAAAATAACCCAACAAATTAGTTATTTTTCTAACCCAAATTTTTGGGTTAACCTTAACAACTGGGTTAAAATAACCCAACAGCAGGTCAGTGCCGAAACGACCCACAAGTGGGTTACCTGTTGGGTTATTATTTGACCCAACTGTTTTTTTGACTGTATTAATTTTATAATTATGGCTGTGTAAATAAATAACATACAGTTTACAAAAATATGCTTTATTTCCATTACATTTTAAGTTCCAGACACTTAAACGTTTTTAACCGTTTTATATCGGCTATGAAGCGCACGTTTGTATCATCAATAATTAAGAGTGCTGGTGAAACGGATATAAAAAACACAACACAGAGAGGTAATTTGATAAAGAAATAACAACATTATTGTGTTAGAGCTTAAATAAACTTTATAACACAAAAACAACATTACATATGCAAAATAATACAGCTGTTCTGTCTCAGATAAATCAGTTGACTGTTTAAATTCAACATTTTTAACGCAACTGATTGAGTAAATAATAAATAACTAATAAAGGTTAAAAATAACCCAACAAAGCACCAAATATTTAACCCAACTGGTTGAGTTATTAATAAATAATCCAATTAAGTTCAAAAATAACCCAACAAAGCACCAAATATTTTTAACTCAACCATTGGGTTAAATAAATAGCTCAACATTTTTTAGAGTGTGATAAGCTAGTTTAATTCCTTCATGTTGTCCTAACACAAATCCATTGAATGGAACCCATTTTGTTACAGTGTAAGAGATTAAACTGTTACTAATTGTAACTACTTTAGAGTTTCACTAATTTGAGCTTCACTTTAACTCAAAATGCATTTTAATTTTAACAGTTGCAGATGTTTTTTAATATATATATATTCAGCATAATTGAGTACAGCCTATTTTGAAAATTTATATTTGTATCCATTTCTCAGTGAATATAGGCAATGTATTTTAGTGCATTTAAACAAAACGGATTTATTAAACAGATATATTTATTAAAATAATATTTTAGTCACCAAACATATTTAGAAATGGAAAGATAAAACAATTAAATTCAAGCTGAATATTGCAAAAATTAAATACAACCTACAAATTTTCAACTAAATTTTTCAATTGTTTTGCTTCTCTTGATTTTTCTTGATTGTATTTAATATTTTTCTATGACATATCAATATGGCTGTACTAGTTTTTGGACCGTTATCGTAAGTTATTTTGTTAGATAAGCTCCAGATTTGGCTTCAGTACTGACTAATCTAATGTATATGCACAAATATAATATTGTATAGCTTCCTAATAAAACCTGTACATATAATCATGTATTGTAAATCTCTGAACATAGCTAAAACAACCTGCAAATAATGTTCATAGTACATCCATTTGTAAATATCACCATAGTTTTTCTATAACTGCACTTTATAACTTATACCTGGATCCTGCACTTGCTGCTATTGCACTCCTGGTTAGACCTAAATTGCATTTCGTTGCCTTGTACATGTGTAATGACAATAAAGTTGAATCTATCTATCTAAACATGAATTTAAAAGACACATTTGTCAGGGGTGTACTCATTTATGCTGAGCACTGTAAAACTTTTACTACTTAAATGTTGAGTGCCACTTTTATCCAATAGGTATTTTAAATTCAATAATTGCAAATGTTTTCTGAACATCTATTTTTTTTCTTAGAGCTAAAATGTTTGCTACGTAAATAATTTTGAGTGTCCCTTTTGTTCAATAGCTATATTTAATTCAACAATTGTGAATGTTGTTATTTTTAATATTTATTTTAAGAACTAAAATTTTTGTAATCATTTTGAGTGTTTTTATCAACTCATTCATTTTCTTTTCGGCTTAGTACCTTAGTTATTAATCAGGAGTCGCCACAGCAGAATGAACCGCCAACTTATCCATGCAACTTATTACGCAGCAGATGCCCTTCCAGCCGCATCCCAGTACTGGGAAGTGCTTTTCTCAATAGGTATTTTTAGGTAGATATTTTTAAATTATATATTGGTATTTTTAGTCATGTTTAAAATGTTTATTCTTTTTCTAAGAACTAACATTTTTGTAATACTTTTTGAGTAACTTTTTTGCAATAAGTATTTTTCATTTAACAAGTGTAGTAATTTTAATAATAGTCATGTTTAAAAAATATTTTTCTAAGATTCTAAGAAATTTTAGAAATAACTTTGAGTGTCACTTCTACTTAATAGTTAACGTTAGAACTATTAAACCCCCTGAATTATTAGCCCCCCTGTTTATTTTTTCCCCAATTTCTGTTTGATGGAGAGAAGATTTCTTCAACATATTTCTAAACATAATAGTTTTAATAATGATGGTTTGTTCTGTAGACTATCGAAAAAAATATAGCTTAAAGGGGCTAATAATTTTAATCTTAAAATGTTATTAAATAAAAACTGCTTTTATTCTAGCTGAAATAAAACAAATAAGACTTTCTCCAGAAGATAAATTATTATCAGACATACTGTGAAAATTTCCACGCTCTGTTAAACATCATTTGGGAAATATTTAAAAAAGAAAGAAAAAACAAAGGGGGGCTAATAATTCTGACTTCAACTATATTTTTAATTAATAATTTAATTAATTAAAATTTTAAATTAATTAATTTTAATAATATTTTAATAAACAATTGTAAATGTTTTATATATTATTTTTCTAAGAACTAACATTTTTGTAATAATTTTGAGTGTAACTTTTTCTCAGTAGGTATTTTTAATTCAACAATTGTAGTAATATTAGTAATTTTATTAATAGTCATGTTTAAAATGTTTAGTCTTTTTAAAAATATTTTTCTGAGGTAAAATTTTAGTAATAGTTTTGAGTGTCACTTTTATTCAATATCTATTTTTAATTTAACAATTGTAAATGTTTTTTTATATTGTTTTCTAAGAACTAAAATTTTAGTAATAATTTTTGAGTGTCACTTTTTCTCAATAGGTATTTTTAATTCTAGTAATAGTAGTAATTGTAGTAATTTTAATAATAGTCGTGTTTAAAAATGTTTATTCTTTTTTAAAATATTTTTCCAAGAGCTAAAACGTTTACTTAATTTTGAGTGTCACTTCTACTAAATAGGAATCTTTGAGCTAAATGTATGCTTTTCCTCACGTTTTCAGACATTTTGTGTTAGTATAATGTGTGTGTGTGTGTTATAGCAGTATGTGTGTGTGTATTGGAGTGTGTGGCAGTGTGCGAGGCGTGCTGAATGGGACAGAAACATTGGCTCACTAATGCCTCTTCAGCGCGGCTTGCCAGCACAAGTTTCTTTATCTTGCCCGTCACGGCCCCTTTTCTTCCCCCCTTAACAGTAATTGTGTTTCGTTACAGTGTGTTAGAGCTAACGAGGGACATGGAGCGAGAGTCAGCCAAGCAGTGAAAGACAGACAGAGAAAGAAAGAGAAAGGGAGAGCGAGAGTTGCTCAGCAAGAAAGAACACATCCCAGATGATTCTCTCATTTGCTGTCAGACCAAGAGCCCAGCAAGACTCTCTGTGGAAGTTTGCGGCAGAACACGGCACACAGTGAACTTGACAACCAATCCCGCTAATTTCTGTGTGCAGGGACTGCCAGATACAGTGGTTTATTTGAAGGAAATAAATCTGACTAACATTATAGATAGTTCAGCCCAAAACGGAAAAAAAAGGATCACTTTACATTAAGGTCTTAATTAGTGTGTTAGTTAACATGAACCAACAAAGATATTCACTCTCAATATTACTCACAATCAGTCCCTCTCATACAGGTCTAAATATGTATGACTTTTTTTTGCTTAACGTACACAAAGATAGATATTTTAACCCTTGTGCACTGTTCAAATTTACTAGCCTTTTGTTATGTTGGGGATGAAAACTTCCACTAAATTAAACTGCTGTAAAAATGCATCAGATTAATATTTTTTAAGGGTTTTTTGGCATAAATCTGTTAATCAACCTCAGTCCTGATCAAAACTACTAAATGTTTTTAAAAATTACAGGATTTTAATGCTTTAATTGCCAAATTCATAAATGATGTCACGGATTTGGTGAAAAAAACACACAAAATGGCGGATTTTTAATATAAACAGTGATTGTAGACTGGATTTTTTAACCCTTTTATCACAGTCATGTGAACGATTATTAGTAACAACATTGGCTTGGATGCATTGTTAGATTTTCATTTTTTCTCCCTAATTTACTGTTGGTGGCTGTTTATGTCCCATTGACTTCCATTATAGCCACATTTGATGGTGCATAAATACACAGTCTTTGTTTTTGTTTACTCCATGTAGTTCTGAGGCCCCGTTTACACTAGTACGTTTTAGTTTTAAAATGGCATTTTAGAATGAAAACGATCCGTGTCCACACTAGCGTTTCACCCAGCGTTTCTGAACAGCTCTCAGTCTACATTAAAACGGTGAAAACGCACATCACGTGACCACACACACACACTCTGGCATGCACTGCAGCGTGCTTTGAGCACACACCCACATGAGAGTTGTGCACGTCGGACTGTTTATCACGAATCTCCCGCTGGATCTAATCTCACTATATTTGTTAAACGTGATATTTAATTCATCTTGTTGTCTATATCTAACTACATTTTCCCCGACTTTGGTCTTTTGAATTCATTACTTGTTCTCAGGTAACGTGTTTTGGCTGAGCACAAAGATAAGTTAGGTGCAATAAGTTTATATGTTAATTAATGTAACCGCGGACACCCATTCTGCACATCTGGACTGATTGTTTGCCTTTATTTTCTCTATTGTATAAACTTATTGCACGTTATACTTTTATAATGGCCGTTATTGATCATTAAAACAGATATTCAGTGAAAGAGAGAGGGTATGCTTGTATTTTCAATGAAAATGAAAGGAGGCAGTAATGATATAGGCTCCGTTTTGTTATGCATGAAGATGACGGTCATATCATGCAGCTACACGACGCCTCAACATTTTTGATGTCTGTTAAGTTGCTAATATCAAAATGAAAATAGGCACTTCCTCACATCATGTTTTCATTTTATTGTCAAGATAGTGAAACAGCATAGCCAGGGTGATGCGAATGACTATACACACTCGGGAGTTTGTTTTCCATATCAAACTTGCGAGGTCTGAACTTACACAGAGAGGATGCAGGACTGAACTGTGTGAAGGCTACTGAATATTGAGGAAAAAGCCCCAATCAGATAGGGGAATATCTGCAGCTCCGCCTCCATTTTCAGTTGTCTCCGTTTTCCCCCATCTACATCGAGACGGAGCAGCAACGTTTTAGAATGAAAACGGCCTCTCCAGCATTTCCAAAACACTCCGTTGTCGGCACTCGAAAACTCCGGCGTAGTGTGGACGGATGGCGTAACCGTAGCAAAACTTATGCGTTTTAAAACTAAAATGTATTAGTGTAAACGGGGCCTGAGAGCTGAGATTCATATTTTGATTTTCTCAGACACATCAAGGTAAGTGCATAAAGGTCACTCTCACAGACACACACACACACACACACACTTTATTTTGCTGTTATACTCCATATAAAATCCAGAAAATAAGCTTTTTTTTTGCACATACCTATCTAAAGGTTTGATCAACATTACAAATTACAAATTTGACCTCTTCCCTAACAGGGAAAACCACCAAAACCAAACCTGCATGATTATATGGTGTCATGGTTTTGTAATAAAAAAAGTGGTTATAATGGAAGTCAATGGAGCAAAAACAGCCACCAACAGTAAATTAGGAAGAAAACATTAAAATCAATCAAAAACAATGCTTTTATATGCGAATTCATGTTTTAATATGGGAATTATTCATAAATCACTTTGCTTTTCCAGTAATATTTATTTTCATTGATATTGTTATAAAGAAGGAGTTGTCCAACACTTATGTACCTTTTTTATGAGAACAATTCTGTACCTTCATTTCAGTTGTACCATAAAAGGTACAGAACAGTATCATAAGAGGTCTTTTCTGTACCATATAAGGTACAACTTTTACAAAGGTACAAAACTGTTCCATGTACTGTAAGGAACATTATTGGTACCACCATGTACCTTTTTTTCTGAGAGTGTATGAGCAAACTAGGATGAGAAAATAATATTAATTTGAAGTTTATCAAGCACTTAACCATCATTCTCAAAAAAAAAAAAAAAAAAAAAGAAGAAATCGCTTATCATTTCACTCCATTTGTTTGTCAGCCCCAATATTTCCATTTGACTTGGGGAAATGAATATCGATGTGCCATATCAGATTTCTTTCCTTTCTAAGTTAGTGACTTTGTTAGCTGGCAACATGATATGACAAAAGACTCGGAGGCCCCTCGTGATGTATAAGGACTTGCGCTGAAATGAACGCTGTCGGTTTCTTTGCCGCTGTAATGTTTAGGATCATATGAGGCCACAAGTTTGGCACATAAGCCATTTAGTCATGGTGTATGGCAGTGTAGCACTCAACGTCAGACTGAATGCTGCATCTCTGTGTGTCACTGTTCATAAGGACATTTAATACTCTCCGTATTTGCCTGCCTGGCGCTTTGATGCTCGGGATGAAAGAGATCTTTGCTTGGCTGAAGCCAGAGGGACCCCTGCTGCGTGTGTGTGCGAGCATCTTGTGTCCGAACGTCTTTGTGCGCACATATGTGTGTGTGTGTGTGTTCGTGTGCATGGGCACAGCCGGGGGATTGAACATTTGTGAGGTCTAGGGGTTGTTATACTGTATGCAGATTTGTTATGTTTCATACAGATGCAGCAGTACGTTAAAGGGATAGTTCACCCAAAAAAATCATCTTAATGTATTATTAATTTACTCAGCCTGATGTGGTTTCAAACCTTTATGAGATTCTTTCCTCTGTTGAACACAAAAGAAATATTATTAAGCAAGCTGAAAACCTGTAACCAATGCATTGTAGGAAAAACCACTATGAAAGTCAATGGTTACAGGTTTCCAAAATATCTTCCTTTGTGTTCAACAAAGGAAAGAAAAACAAACAGTTTTGAAACAAGTAAGAGTTGAAACTATCTCTTTAAAAATTATTAAGAATCTATGAATGGTAAATAAGAGCTTGTGCTCTATTTTCACTATACGAATATGAATGTTTAATGAGTAGATTTCTGCATGACTTTGAAAATGCTTAGCGAACTACACTCTAAAATATTGACTCAACTTAAATTTGTCAGGCAACATTCTGCTTATTTTTAGTTGATTCAACTTACGCCAAGTCCAGTACTTGGGTTAAAAACTCTTAAAAGCTGTGCAGCAAATTGCTTTACACTTTTAAGTTGTCAACTTTTTTTTAGAGTGTATTAAACATTAGGGACGTCCAGACCCGATTAAGTGATAAGAAATCGGACCCGACCACGCGGTTTCAGACTCGATCAGAATCGGATGTTACCTCCCGATCAGGACTCGAATATATATATATATATATATATATATATATATATATATATATATATATATATATATATATATATATATATATATATATATATATATATATATATATATATATATATATAGTTGAAGTCAGAATTATTATAATATAATATTTTTTTTCTTTCTGAAAAAGTCTTATTTGTTTTTTATTTCGGCTAGAATAAAAGCAGTTTTAATTTTTTTAAGAACCATTTTAAGGTCAAAATTATTAGCCCCTTTAAGCTAATTTTTTTAAGCTAATTTTGTCTACAGAACAAACCATCGTTATACAATAACTTGCCTAATTACCCTAACCTGCCTAGTTAACCTAATTTACCTAGTTAAGTCTTTAAATGTCACTTTAAGCTGTATAGAAGTGTCTTGAAAAATATCTAGTCAAATATTATTTACTGTCATCATGGCAAAGATAAAATAAATCAGTTATTAGAGATGAGTTATTAAAACTATTATGTTTAGAAATGTGTTGACAAAGTCTTTTCTCTGTTAAACAGAAATAATTTTCAGGGCTAATAATTCTGACTTCAACTGTATAATCATTATTTTTTAATCATATCTATAGTTGTGCATTGGTGCAGAGTTAGACCTCTCTCTTGACTTGAAACAGCAAATCGTGTGGCATGACATCACTTTGTCACAAAGATTGGTTAAATACTGGCAAAGTAGAACAGGAGTATGTCTGCGGTCTGGAGTTATTATAAAGTTGATGACGACAACATTGCCATAGCAAACTGTGAGATATGTAAACTTGGAATTGCCTGCCGGGTATTTTAAGATGAGGTGCTGTTTGTTTTTATATTAGATTTACTGTTGCATTAAAGTCCAAAAGTGAAGAATTTATGTTTTTTTTTTTTTTGTTATTTATTACTTGATTGTTCAAGCCTCACTGAAGTGCTCTGTTTGTTAACAGAGTTGTTGAATGTTAAAATAAGGTGAATTGATTAAAAATAAGGAACATCCTGCATTTGATTCTTCACTCTTCTATTTTTTTTATGTATTATAGAAGTATCAGATCGGGTTTCGGTATCGGTAGATACTCCAAATCAAATGACTCAGACTCGAGGGTAAAAAAAACCTGATCGGGACATCCCTAATAAACATAGATTTAGCAATTCGTAAAAAAGAATACAGAATCACTAACCTCAACCTTCCTTTTTGAATTTTACTAACCCCCTGAATACTTTGTATTGCTGTTACATTAAGAATTAAAAAAAAATTTCAATGGCACAATTCATATAATAACTCTGGCAACATTGCGGAGTAAAGTTTGCACCAGTGTTAAGAACTTTCTAAAGATTTAGTAAACTTTCAGACCTTTTTAGCCAAGTTATTTTATTTTTGAAAAAGCACTTTAGCTACAAACAAAGTGGTTTTTGAAGAAGCTGTACTACTTTCTAAATTTCACCAGTACTATATTGCTCCCCTGGCATCCCACTGTGAGCTGTGTATGTGCATACTGTTGTCTCAGACTAATCTCCTGCTCCTTTGTTTCAAATTCAAACAATTTAATTTGATGTTTATTCTTCTCTTGTGATTCTATTGCTCGCAGTCACAGAGCTTTGGTTCATTTCGGATTCTGAACTTGCCTGTGCTTATTGTTTTAACATCCAACAGACTAGATTGTAAACGCATTCAAAACACAATAAACCTAATTTAACTGATATAGAAAAGCATATATTTATAAAAGAAATTTAAATACCACTGTATTAAACATATAATAAAAACCGATGCAAATATAGGACATGATCATAAGTAATGTGTTAATATTCACATGATCTCATCTGTCGGCAGTTTTTGTGCGGACTTTGATTACTTTCCATTAAAAATAATTGGGAACACTGGGTGGCACCTGTGCACAAATCTCCACTGCTGCAAATCAGCCACGTTCATTTATTAAGCAACATGATTGTAAATAATTATTCATTCACAAAACTTAAAATAAAGAATTAAGCCTCAAGAAGCATGGTTTACAGTTAATTTATAACAGCTGGAGCATTGTTACACACAACGCAGAGCATATGCAACAAATAAGCTTTCAAAAATTAAAACAAAGCAAATAAAATACAGTGGTGGAAACAGTACTGAAAATCATACTCAAGTAAAAGTACCATTATTTGCCCAAAAATGTAGTGCAAGTAGAGTAAAAGTACCTGTTATAAATATTACTCAAAGTATGAGTACAAAGTAGCCCTTTTACAAGTACTCAAGAGTAGTGAGTATCACACTGTGAAAGGTTTAAGCAATTACATACCATTTGTGCATGTGTGTGAAAACGTAACATTCTGTAGTGCATTTAGTTATTGTTTAAGGCGATTTCACTCATCACACAGTACGCATTCATCATCTTTTCATCAGTGAGATGCAATCTTTTGGTCATTGTGTGTAAAAATTTTGAACATGTTGGACACGCTTAATGCTTCCAAACGGTTTGCTGCATATAAAACGCACCCATGTCTTGAGGTAGTTCGGTATGATGCGATTTACTTTCTATGAGATATTTGATTAGACAGGAATCACAGGACTGATTTTTCTACTCAGCCAATCCCCACAGACAAGAAAAAATAAAGTAATGACTGCAGGTTGAAGGAAAGTAGTGGAGTAAAAGTACAGACACAGCACTAAAAATGGGAAAGTAGTCGGTACACATTTATAAAACTACTTAGTAAAGTACAATTCCTGAGAAAAACTACTCCAGTAATTTGAGTATTTGTAACTTGTTACTTTACACCACTGATAAAATGTAATAATATTAATACAAATGCTACTCTTGTGCCAAAAAAAGTAGTTCCTCAGAAACGGTAGGTATTACAGCAAAGTGGTTACCAAGCAAAATAATTCATATGATCAACATAAACTGTCACAGGTCAGATGATATTGTCGCAGGTGTTTGTTTGTTTGCACTGTAAAACCCAATAAGTTAAGGTAACTCAAACCATTTGAGAAAACTGATTACAACAAACCATTTAAGTTTAAAAACTAATCCTAATGAGTACTGTGAACTTAATCCATTTGAGTAAACGAAGCAATTTGAGCACAGTAAAACCCAATAAATGAAGAGAACTCAAACCAACTGACTATTGTGAAACCCAATAAGTTAATCAACTCAAACCGTTTGAGGAAACCGAATGATACAAACTATTTCAGTTAAGAAACTAATTTATATGAGTACTGTGAACTTACTCCATTTAGGTTGAAGTAATGAGGTATTTAATGAACTCATTACCTTCAACACTGAGTTCAAAACTCTTTTCAAATGAGTAAAATTAACTTTCAGTCAATTTTGAGTGTTAACGACACTTATTTCATTTGATAAAGTTGACTGTTGGGTTTTACAGTGTAGAGTACAGCTTCAAGCATGGCTCATCCAATCATAGTTAAGGACCGAAATGATCCGAAATGAAATTTGTTATATTACGACATCACTTGTTATTTACATAGAGAAGCACACAAATTTGGCTTATCTATTAAATATGTAGCAATGATCCAAAATGTGTGTGTGTGTGTTTTATGATAACTCATATTTGTATAATGACATGTGTATTACAGAGAGAAGGTAACGTTTCCAGTGTCCACATTTTCTTATCATGTGGCTTAAAATCATAGAGAAGAGAATTTCCTGTTGGGTTTAGGGATAGAGTTGGGGTAGGCAATTGAAAATACAATTTGTACAGTATATCAAAAAATTATTCATTGGATTTACTAATTTTTGTGTACAAACTAGTTTTTGTTTTTACTAGTTTTCAGTGTACAAACAATAGAAACGTATTCACCCTAATCATTGCGTATGAGCGGGCGCAGCCATTTGAATCTTTTTGGCTCGAGACTTCCGGTCTCATTCACTTCCATTCATTTTTAAACGTTAAAAACAGGTTTGTTATGCTGCTTGATGTTGCAAACTGATATTTTCCCATTATATTATTCTGCTTTGTCTGTATTTTTATGAACACACTTGTTTGAAGAGCAAGTAGTTTGACCGTTTTCTGCTGTTTATTATTCCTAGTCATTTCTCCCATAGGCAACTGAATCGGAAGTTCTAAAACAATCGCAAAAACGAGCGCACTTCTGCATTAAAGAATAAGGTCAACAGGACGTCCCCACAGTTGACAACAGTGTGTGCACAGGTCTGCTTGCATCTTTACTTCACCATACATCGGCCAGCTGCTGGTCAGTCACTACAGCCTCAGTGTCTCTTATCTCAGCCAGACGTATTAAAATGTCATTGAGGTGTTTGAGCTGAAGGGAGAAGATGAAGCTGATATTTGGGCTAATGTCCTGTATGGGGCACAGCAGAGCCCTTTAAACCTTGTGATTCTCAGACCGCGGCTAATCGGAGAGTTCTTCCCCTCCTCTTCCCCAGAGCTATTCTTAGACACACAGGGCCCCCGTGAGCCTTTTAGTGCCATAGTGCCACGATCCTGCAGCCTGTGGCGCAACACCGCCACACAAAGGTCTTCATCCTTTGACTCACTGAGACGAGTCACAAGAGTGCGCATGGCCTCAGTGGGGGACGCTGCATAATTGACATGTGTTTGTGATTCATCATATGACGTAACAAAACATTTGGGAGGGTCTGAGTGTGCTGGATGATCCTGGCAGGTGATTGAGTTGTAAGTTATATCATGTGGTTAAAGTCTTAAAATAGAATCTGTAAATATCTCTCTCTCTCTCTCTCTGTGTGTGTGTGAACTCAATACATCATCTTTTGTGCACAGAATTGTGTCATAAATGTAACCCCATTGTAAAACATGTATACTCGTGTGTGTGCGTGCGTGCTTGTGTACAGTTATTAAAAGGATAGTTCACCAAAAAATGAAAATTGACTCCCCTCTTAAGTGGTTTCAGACCTTTGTGAGAAGAAGAAAATATCAAAAAGATATTTTGTAGAAAGCTGAAAACCTGCAACCAATTCAACACAGGTTCATTCTGAAAACATAGCCCTTTATACATTTCGGGAGATCGTGAATTATGTAGCCAGAGCTACGTATGGCTTCATTTTGTCTTTAAAATGAACGCTATGGGGCAGTATGACGCCGTTCCTTTTCACGCTTAGCAGGTGAGCACTTACTTCCATATGGACGGCTTTCCCACTGTTACCAGTTTGTCCAGATATCTCGACATGTACATTGGCGAACTTGAGACGCAGAGAGGAGTTGATCACGACAACGGGGTTCGAGTCTGGGGAAGAACGGTTCCAGAAAGTGGATTGGGTTCAGGGAATTGGGTGGATGGGTCAATCTGTGCTTTTGAAAACACTATTGGTTGGGTTTAGGGAAGGAGGAGGGTGGGTCAGTTGATCGGTCAGTCATTCAGTCTCATTTACGTGAGAACCGCAGGTGTGAATGGAAATCGCGAGAGAAATTTGAGATACGAAAAAGCCTACACAGCGGCCTCTGGTGGATTCGCAAAAAAAAAAAAAAAAAAAAAAAAAACTGCAAAAAAACGTACCTCCTGAGAAGTATTTGGCGCTCTTCAGAAATGTATGTAGTGGTACGTTTTCAGAATGAGCCTGGATTGAACCAATGACATCCATAAGTGAAGAACAAATACTATGGAAGTCAATGGTTACAAGTGTCCAGCATTTTTCAAAATAACTTATTTTGTGTTCAAAAGAAAAACAAACTCATAAATGTTTGAAAAAAGTAAAGGGTGAGTAAATGATGACAGAATTTAAGATGAACTATCTCTTTAAACGGTCACTTAATGTTGTTTGTTTATGTGGATTTACAATTTTCTAGTTCTTTTTGAGTAATTTTTTATTTATGTATTTAATTTATGAACTACTGGTGATATTTCTTCCTAATTTAAATAATTTTAAAATACTTTTTTTGTAATTTAGAGCTTTTTTTTGCATAAAACAAAAAGTGGCACTTAAAAATAGCAATTAAAGCAATTCATTCTCATATATTCATAATTAAATAGAAAGTTTAACAAAATTATTTAAAATAAAAATACAATTGTAACAATGTAAATATCCGTACTCTCACTTTTTATTTTGTATCTTTCCATAATTGAAAGTGTTAAATTCTTATATAAATAAATAAGTATATAAATAAAAAAGCAGGTGCATTTAATTAACTTTGAAAAAATTATAATGAATTACATAATAATAATAAGGGGTGGCGCAGTGGGTAGCGATGTTATCTCACAGCAAGAAGGTCGCTGGATCGAGCCTCGGCTGGGTCAGTTGGCATGTGTGGAGTTTGCATGTTCTCCCCATGTTGGCGTGGGTTTCCTCCGGGTGCTCCGGTTTCCCCCACAGTCCAAAGACATGTGCTATAGGTGAATTGTGTAGGCTAAATTGTCCGTAGTGTATAAGTGGGAATGAGTGTATGAGTGTTTTCCAGTGATGGGTTGCATCTGGAAGGGCATCCGCTGCATAAAACATATGCTGGTTAAGTTGGTGGTTCATTCTGCTGTGGCGACCCCTGATTAATAAAGGGACTAAGCCAAAAAGAAAATGAATGAATGAATAAGAGTAATATTAATAATAATGTATTGGAATAATAGTGGCCAAATCTTTAAAAACGTTTTTTTTTTTTTTTTTTTTTTAAATAAACTACATCCATGTCCACTCAATAATTTTTGCCCTACTTCTGTAATTTTCCCATTCACTCATTTTCCACCTTTTACAGTACCTCTGAGGGTGTGTGAGCGTGTGTGTGTGTGTATGTGTGTGTGAGTTTGCCTTTCAGTGATAAGATTAGAGTGAAGCCCGGTGATTGTTATGTTTCCTGTTTATCTCAATTTGATTACACTGAGATTAGCAGAGAGCCTTAGAGGGAGGTCAAATGACAGGTCACTTCCCACCTAAAACACACTGATAAATGCCACAATCTTTCACATCATCAATACATTAATATTATGCTGCTTTAAGTCGATAATGTGTCTCTTTCCAAACCCTCTGTTTCCCCTCAGAATCTTTGCTATCCTTCCCCAGAATCAAATCAGTGTAGCTCTAATCAGTACAAAGATACTGCACGTGTTGCCCCGAGGAGCAGTCAATGACCCCGGATCAGGTGTTCCCTCATCTGCCCTATTAGAGAGTTTTAGTAGACACACAGAAGGTCAATGTGCAACTCTACATGTAGAGGCCGAGCTAAGACCACCTCCTCCGCCCAAACCCACCCCGCTAGAGTTCATTAAAGGTGGGGAGTTTCAACCCTTTAGCCTCAAGTGTTGATGGTGCTAATTGCATGTTTATTTCCTGTCCCATGATGAACTCCTTTGATCTTTATTTGGTGCACTTCTGATGGCCTTTGTTACATTACGACATCACTTGTTATTTACATAGAGAAGCACGCAAATTTGGCTTATCTCTTAAATATGTAGCAGCTTTTGAGTGTGTTGGTTTTTGGCCATCAACATTGCTCAAATCGGGTTTATTTTTGGAGATGCTGTAAATAATGAACATCTAATTCACTTTTAAGTTACTTCAATGTTGTCGTGTGGGTTTTTATGATAAGAATTGATTGATATAATAAAATCAGTGCTAAACATGAGTTGATTATATTTGGACTTTCAACAGCACACACAAAATTCTCGCCCTGAATTCACAATTTTAGAATGGTTTATGGGTAATTCATGTTGTAATGCATAATGTTAACATATTGCCAAGTTTTGGTTTGTTTATTACAACAAATCCCCATTTTAAAAAAAACAACTGGAATCTCTTGAGGAAACCAGTGGCAAATTAGTACACATTTTGATGTCACAACCAGGGCTTGACATTAACACCCGCCAGCCTGCCAAATGCAAGTAGCTGTGGCGTGTTAGACAGACACTCCCACTAGCCTCTCTGGGGTGCGTTTCCCAAACAACGACGTAACTCGCGGCTGAACTATCATAGTACGATGCATCGTTTGGGAAAAGAACGATGTAGTGACGAGTGTTTCCTAAAACCCCTAGTTTCTCTGTCGCAGATCCATCGCTTGAACCATATGAGTTATAACATAAAACGCCCATAAAGATGCTCTAAACAGGGTGGAGTGACAACTTCTTTAGAGAAAAACCCCATAATTTCTTTGTGCAAATTATATTGTTTTATACAAACACACATTTAAAATAAAATCCAATATTAGTTTTGGTAAAAACATGCACTCATTTTCCATATTCATTGAAATATATATAAATGGCACATATACAGTAGGGCCTGTGCTTCCTTTACTAATATTATTGAGAAGTTGAACAATACATATTCTATTCTAAAACATAAAATCACTTACAAAAGCTAACACTATTCTAATATCATATATAAATCATATAAATAAATAAATAATTAATGAGGCTATTTATTATAAATATATTTAATTTAATAAAAATATTAATAATATTAATGATGATGATGATGATTATTATTATTATTCAGTAGGATATTGTTTATTTTTTATTTCAAGAGTTCGCCCTTGCTGATGATTGATTATAAAGCATGTTTGGCATGCTGTGCCGGGAGAGAGCCCTGAGCTCATGAGATCCTCGAGCCCGGGGCTCCCCCCCGTTGCAGGGCGAGAGGGGAGTCAGAGTTCAGGTAGGTCTCGGGAACTCCCCCTGTTTGATAATGATAGATGTGGATTATGAATCTGCTATGAAGTGTGAATACTAAATTCAACGCTTGTTATGATGTCAATTAAGTTTTGTCAATTTACTTGTGACACATGTTTTTGGTCTGTGGGAGGAAACCGGAGAGCCCAGGGAAAACCCACGCAAACACGGGGAGAACATGCAAACTCCGCACAGAAATGCAGACTTGGCCAGGTAAGATCTGAGCCGGTGACATCCTTTTTGTGAGGCAATGATGCTAACCATTAGGCCTCCGTGTTGCCCTGACAAGGAAATGGGAGGAGTAGGGGTGGAAGGGGGTATTCTTCAAGACGAGGATGGTTCAGGAAAGATACTCTGGTTATTTATAGTGATTTAGGAATCGTCTGATTGGTGAATACTGCGTTAGCTAATGAGGACCAGCTGTTATCAATCATAAACGCGTGCTCCTCTCGAAATGAGTTTATAAATAAACTTCACTTTTTGAAAAGTCTACTTTTACAATTTGACTCATGCAAACCACTGCAGAAATGTTCTAACCAGCAGGCCCATGTCATATACAGTACAGATACTTAATAAGTAACCCACTATAAATTAAAAGAATTAACATATGCTATGTTTTTTGTTTTCACAAGCTTTGGAGACGTAACATAAATTCCGCTTTTAAATAATAAGTCACCTATAGCTTTCACCATGAGGCTGTGTTCAAAATGAAATCAATGTTTTCAAAGTGCTCTACGAAGGGAGCACAATTGTAAACATGAAGATCGCTAAAACTGTACTGTAAAAATACTTTGAAAGCAAATTACAGCTAAGAGTGATGAGTGTAATGCTTTTTTATTTTTAATAATTCCAACTTTGAATGTTAGAATTGTCAGGGTTCTGCCACTCTGGTTTTGTAAACCCTTGTTTTGGTGGCAGAGTCCAGACACTAGCTCTGTCTTGTCCTGTCCTGCTGTGCTTGGCTCGAGTTTTCTCGGGTCGAGCACTTGTTTCTGTCATTGTGTCTGTCTCAGTGTGCGCGCCGTCATGAGTGTGCGCGGACCGTGCGCGCTCCCGCTTGATGCGGACGCGCGTGGTCTGCGTGAGCTTTGGACACAGCTATATTTTGCTTGTTTTTACACATTATTTAAAATTTGTGACTAAGAAATAATTATTTATTTATTTTTGATGTGGTCAGGGATAAATTTGTTAAATCCTTAATTTTGAGCCCTGAAAAGTCTTGTAAAATAGAAACTAATAGCAATGTGACATTATGAAACCACAACCCATTTGCTCATGCACAAAGAGCAAGCTCATACACACGAAAAAGTGAAATGAATGAGGAGGCATGTGAACATAACTCACAATTTGAATCAAGACATTTTAGCATGTCAAAGTCATATTTATGCCTATAAAATATATTTTCCCAACAACAAAATTGTGGCTAGTGAAAATGGCGAGTGGCTAGTAATGTTGGAAATCTACTAGCCACTGTGGCTGGTCATCAAAAAAGTTAATGTCAAGCCCTGGTCACAACCATAGCATTTTATTAACATCTTAAATGCCTTAAGGGTCCCATGAAATTAAAATGAAGTTTTTTAGATGTTGTGCGCTCCAAAACAGTTACAACATTTGCATTTAGAAGATTGATTTGTCACTTCCGCATAAATGGATCAGCGGTTTTATTCACGTCACCTCACACTACAGATTCTCATCACATCATGACCAATCAAATGCTCTCTAGTATCTGACATGCCGCTTCAAGACACTTCTCATTTGCTGCTCATTTGCAGCGGAGGTGGATGGTACGGCGGGGGGAGCGGTCTTACGGTCCCGCCGATAGATGACTTTGCCCATCGCATCCGACTGCTCCTTCACCGCCGTGAACTCCTGGGTGAATTCACCGACGGTGTCGCCGAACAGGCCAGCCTGGGATATGGGCGAGTCAAGAAAGCGGACTTTGTCAACATCGCGCATATCTGCCAGGTTTAGCCAGAGGTGGCGTTCCTGGACCACTAGTGTGGCCATCAACCTTCCCAGGGCACACGCAGCCGACTTGGTGGTACGCAGAGCATAGTCGGTTGCGGTGCGGAGCTCATGGAGCAGGCCTGGGTCGGAACCACCCTCGTGCAGCTGGGCCAGCGCCTGCGCTTGGTAGCGCTGGTAGGTGGCCATAGCATGCAAGGCGGAAGCAGCCTGGCCCGCGGCTTTGTAGGCTCTGGCTCCGAGGGAGGCAGATAACCTACAAGCCTTGGACGGGAGACGGGGCTGACCCCTCCAGGAAGAGGCGCCACGCGGACATAGGTTGACCGCAATGGCGCGCTCAATCTGGGGAATCGCCTCGTACCCCCTGGCTGCTCCACCATCCAGGGTGGTGAGGGCGGAGGCGCACGCAGATCGGGCAGAGAAAGGTGCCCTCCAAGACTGCGTGAGCCTACTGTGCACTTCCGGGAAGAAGGGGACGGGAGGCTTAGAAGGCTTCGCCTTTTTGTCCTCCACGTAGCACCCATCTAGTCGGTCCGGCCGCGGGGCTGGGGGATAAACCATCTCCAAACCCACGGCCGAAGCAGCCCGGGAAAGCACGGCCAGCATATCCGCTTCTGGATCCGAAGCCACGCTCACAACCCCGGAGGGAGGGAGCGGGTTCGGATCCTCGTCGGATAATGATAGCCCACCCTCCGATGCATTGATGGACATCTGGTCCTCGGTGTCATCGAGTGAAAGGGCGACCATCCGTCGCTTCCTTCACTCGAAGCTTGGATGGAGCGCGCTGAGGAATGAGAGGTCCGCGAGCCCGAAGGCGGCGGATTAGCTCCCACCGTAACCCTCAGATCTGCCCGAGTGCCAACCGCAGAGCGGGGGACAACTGGGGTGGGTCGCCCTTTTACAAGAGCGAGCCGCGATCTTAGCTGCGCAACAGACATGACGTCGCAATGACGGCATGCACTGCCCGCGAGCACCGCATTGACATGCTGGACCCCCAGACATGCCACGCAGTGCTCGTGCCCATCATCCGAGGACAGGGAACCACCACATCCAGAAACGCACGGTCAGAGCGACATCTTTAAAAAGACGCACTGCACGACCGTGTTGCTCTTTTAGGGAAGCTTGCTTCCTATACAAACCGCTCAGTTTGAGGACCGGACCCAAAGGACGCCAGGCAAGGGAGAGAAGACCCAGCTCGACCGTCTGCCGCAGCGTAAACGCACTCTGGACCGGGAGAACAGCTCTCAATCTCTCTCTCTGTACAGACAGGTTGGAGAACCCTCAGCAACTCTCTCAGAAGCTTGTGAAAGGCTCTGAAAGCGAAAAGGATAGCGTTGCTGAGCACATGCTAGCCTTTTATGCCACACTGATTGTCATTCAAGACAGCTGTGCACGCTGACGCTGCCAACTCATTGGCATTTCATTGGCCCGTTTTTATACTCTTTCAGATGATTGGATTCTGACGAAATCCCCATAGTGGAAGTTTTTCCACATAGCATTGAAGTTCCCCTCCCGAAGGGGAACCATTCACATCCATGGTAAGAAAAACAAATACTATAGAAGTCAATGGTTACAGGTTTCCAGCTTTCTTCAAAACATCCTCCTTTGTGTTCAACAGAAGAAAGAAAGACAAACAGGATAAGAACAAGTGAAGGGTGAGTAAATGATGACAGAATTGTCAGTTTTGTGTGAACCATCCCTTTAACTTTATCAACTGACAGTCAGAAATGACCTAAATATGATCGTCATACAATATTACATTTTGCATTAGTAACTTACATTTCACACCATCAGTTTCACACTCAAGCTGAGAGGATCTCCTGCTTTTCATTCATTAGAAATCAGTTTAAAATTCAGTGAATCTGATCAAAAACATTCTTCAAAATGTCGTATATTCCACACAAGAAAGAAACCCATACAGGGCGGCAAAGACAATGGTCATACGATCACAGAATATTCATGTTTGGGTGGGAGCTTTCCCTTTCATCCATTTCTCGCAGGAAGTGTCGATTATGGCGTTTATATTGTTGCATTATTGTAACGTATTGTTCCATAATAACCACAATGTAAGTATATTAATACAGCACAATACTGTCTAGACACACTCTGCGAGTATGAGTGAAGGGACGCCCTCATACGCAGTTCCTTTCACATCTGGCTGCTATTGTTTACCAGACAGACTCAACAAAAATAAGATTGGGAACGGAAGAGGGAATCACAGTCTGTCTTTGGCAGAAAGAAGCCCTCGTATGATCGCCTCCTTTTCTCTTTCTCTGTCGTTCTGTCTCCATCTTTTTCTTTCTTCCTCTCCCTCTCTCTCCCTGTCCCAGTGGGAGCCTTTCTCCCTTTGCGTACATCTCCACCAGTGTTCGCCATTAGCCAGGCTTTGTGCCAGCGCTAGAGGCAGATGGTGACCCTGCTGAGGTCATGAGACCAGCGTTGCTATGCTGGTAACCATGACTGGAGAGAGGAAGTGGCACTGCCTCGGGGACAGATGGGGTGGTTCCCATGTTTTTGTGTCCCCCACCTCTCTCTCTCTCATCTTCCCATGCTCCTCCATTGGAATGACAGACACCAGGGATGTATGATTCCTGAACTCTGAGTGCCGGCAGATTACAAATGGCCACTTTTCACAATTCCATGTTCCTCAGTAGCGGAAGGCGTCATAGTTGGTAAACTTAGAGCGCAGTGAATGGGAGAGTACAACAAATATATATTTTTACAATCCTATTTGCTGAAATAATAAAAGAAAAACTTGATGAGGTTGTAATCAAGACTTTCAGAAAAGGGAAAAAATAGTGCGAGACTGATAACGGCAGCCAGAAGAGAGAACAACATCAAATTTACAGTCCTGCCCTGCCCCCATAGACGCTGCATTAGAAACGTCCCTCATAAGTGGTACTTCGTTTTTTTGTAATTTGAAGGATTAGTTTTCCTTCGGTATAGTCCCCTATATTTATCAGGGGCTGCCGCAACAAAATGAACCACCAACTATTCCGACATATGTTTTACACAGCCTCTGAAGCCTAGACTGCAGCTCTGCACAAGATGTTGGCCATAGGAGAAATGGTCATGCCCAACTAAGCCTGGTATCTCTCCAGGTTTTTTAATTCTTCACTTTCGCCAATTGGTGAAGTTTTTTTCCTTGCGCTGTCGCCACTGGCTTGCATGGTTCAGGATCTGTAGAGCTGCACATCGATGGAATTGCTCTTCAGTGTTTGGACTCTCAGTAGTGATTATTAAGCCATACTGAGCTAAGCTAAACTGAACTGAACTTAAACACTGAAAACTGAACTGACACTGTTTCAATTTACTATAATCTTCCATGTGAAGCTGCTTTGACACAATCTACATTGTAAAAGGGCTATAGAAATAAAGGTGAATTGAATTGAATGCTCTTCCAGCCATAACCCAGTACTGGGAAACACCCATACACTCTCACATTCTCACACGCACTCATACACTATCCAATTACCCAATTCACTTATACTGCATGTCTTTGGAACAAGTGGGAACATCCAGGGGAAACCCACACGAACACGGGAGAACGTGCAAACTCCAGACAGAAACGCTAACTGACCCAGCCGGGACTTGAATAAAAATGCTGGTAAAAATATAAAAAAGCTTTCAAGGATTTAAGATTATGATGATCGTTAAACATGTCATAAGAGTCTTGTGAAAAGGGTCCATTCAGCATATTATGTTAGATTCCAAAAAATTCCCATGATGCTTTGTGTGAATTACGGGAGTAATTTCCATTAAACTTTAAGCAATCAGTAAAATGTTTTAAATATCTGTACAATATGGTGGCATTTCTGTCCTCACAGTTCATTCATCCAATATTAAATGCAACTTACTACAATTAACGAATTACTTTCATCAGACGATGACTTGTTTATTTAACAGGGACAATACACTTGACATTGTTATACAAAGATAACCGATGTTGCGTACATGGGGCATATAACATAAAGCTAATTTGCAGCCCTCCTCCCTGGTTAGGCTTTACATAAAAAATAAAAATAAAACAATCAAGAGTAAAACACAAAACATGTACAGTATATACAGAGCCACAACCATAAAATGCAAGTCAATCTGCATAAAGAGAAATGTAAACAGAACCAACCTGAAAGATTAATACTTAATGCTCACATTTCTGTAAAGATTTCAACCATTCTTTCAGCTTTACAGAAAAAACTGGGAGTTCTGATAATGATTTTAAATGAACAGGCATGGCATTCCATGGATGTGAACCTTTTACTGAAAAGGATGACTGACCCACAGCGGTCACAGCGGAATGAACCAAACAACTCAAAATATTGAGTCTTTCAGCAATATCATGGATGTAGGGTGTCACGGTGGCGCAGTGGGTAGCACAATCGCCTCACAGCAAAAAAGCCACTGGTTCGAGTCCCAGCTGGGTCACTTGGCATTTCTGTGTGGAGTTTGCATGTTCTCCCCGTGTTGGCATGGGTTTCCTCCAGGTGCTCCGGTTTCCCCCACAGTCCAAAGACATGCGCTATAGGTGAATTGAATAACTAAATTGGCCGTAGTGTATGTGTGTGAGTATGTATGGGTGTTTCCCAGTGTTGGGTTGCGGCTAGAAGGGCATCCGCTGCTTGAAACATATTGTGGATAAGTTGGTGGTTCATTCAGTTGTGGCGACCCCTGATTAAGGAAGGGACTAAGCCGAAAAGAAAATGAATTAATATTTCTGTACTATTGGAAATACATACAGAAAATAGATATTTAGATATTTTTGGCCTATTTACACTATTTTCGTGTTGGATAAAAAATAGAGCACAAAGTTAAACATATCTTACATTCAAGTTGGCAGTATGTGGATTATATGTACACTACCTGACAAAAGTCTTGTCATCGATCCCAGTTATAAGAACAACAAATAATAGCTGGACTTCTAGTTAATCATTTGGAAAAGTGGCAGAAGGTAGATTTTTCAGTTCCCAGTCATCACAAATACTGCAGAAGACTGGAGCCCACATGGACCCAAGATTCTCACAGAAATCAGTCAAGTTTGGTGAAGGAAAAATCATGGTTTGGGGTTACATTCAGTATGAAGGCGTGCTAAAGATCTGCAGAGTGGATGGCAACAGCAACAAGACATTTGTGTTTTTACAAACCACAGGAGAGGGCAAATTCTTCAGCAGGATAGCGCTCCTTCTCATACTTCAGCCTCCTTATCAAAGTTCCTGAAAGCAAAGAAGTTGAAGGTGCTCCAGGATTGGCCAGCCTAGTTACCAAAGGTAAACATTATTGAGCATGTCTGGGGTAAGATGAAAGAGGAGGCATTGAAGATTAATCCAAAGAATCTTGATGAACTCTGCAAGAACGCTTTCTTTGCCATTCCAGATGACTTTATTAATAAGTTACTTGAGTCATTGCAGAGATGTATGGATGCAGTCCTCCACGATCATAGGAGTCATACACAATATTCATTCTATTTCCACAGCACAATGACTTTATATTCTATACTGTACATTATTTTTGTTAAGTGAGGAGACTTTTGTCTAAGCAAAGTCAGAGCTTACTGTCCTAATTGAACAATTAAAAATCAAGTGATGATCATATTTTATTTTAGTAAAATAAGTGTAATCTAGAGGCCTTTGCCTTTCACATAAGCCACTTCTGATACCAAATGATCAACTAGAAGTCAAGTTATTATTTGTTGTTCCTAAAACTTGGATAAGCGACAAGACTTTTGTCAGGTAGTGTAGCACAAACTTATTTTAACCTATTTTTTTTTTGTTAGTTTGGATGAAAGTTCTGCCAAAAACTGAAGTGTAATCCATAATATGAACTGCAGTCACATTCAGAAAAACATGGATACTTATACCAACCATTACACCAAATCTCTATGATGTGTTAACTTCTGAGATGAATGTGAACATCACATTGGACCATAAAAATTCAGTCATTTGACATGGAAATAAGCTATTTTCTTCATACTTTCATTTAAAGTTCAAATGTTTGGGGTCAATAGGAGTTGCTTGTTTGGTTTTTATAATACATTAGTACTTCAACTATGCTAGCATGCACTGAACTGAAAACAATACAAACAATTACATTGTAACAAAAGATTTCTGTTTAAGAAAGTGCTGCTTTTTTTCACTTTACATTCATCAAAGAATCTTGAAAGAATCACTATTAAGAAGCACGACTGTTTGCAGCATTAATAAAGTTTATTGAGTAGCATCAACAAATTACAACTGCTGGAAAATCAAAGGAAAACAATTACATTAAACAGAAAGCATTTGTACAAGCACAAAATAAGTCCAGTTTTGTCTTAGACGTTTGTGTGCTGCCATTGTTTTCTCAGTGTGTTTTCATTGGTCACCATAGTTACTAATTGTTTGATTAAATTTTACACCTGTCCCTGATTAATTAGTCAGTTTGCCATGTGGAGCCCTCAGTTCTGTTGCTTCTTTGTTCTGGGATTTGTTTGTCCGTTACTTTGCTTCTTCTTGTGGATCGCTTTGTTTGGTTTTGTAAGTTTGTGTTTTTAAAGTCATATTTAGATCTTCCCTGTTTTGCTTCCTTCCTCAAACAGCATGTGACAGAATACCAGACCTATATGTGCATGTGCTAAAGAAAAAAAACACAGCCCAGAAACTAAAAGTCCCGATTTAATGTCACAATACTACTGTCTTACTGCATCTTTTTGTGGTATTAAATGGATAGCAATCCAAAAACAGAAATGTGCGCACATCTGAGATTCTCAAAGGCAGGTGCTCGATCAAAAACAAACAGTGAAAAAAGTCAAAAGAAAATTGGCACACTGCCACTTTAGCTCTCAATTTTTTTTTATTGTAACATTGTTTTGACCTACATGGTCTTCATCCATCCATGTCCACATGTTATTTTTGTAAAACATATTTTTATTTTTTTTCATTTTCTAAAAAACACAGACCCTGGCACTTTTAAAATCTTCACCCTGACAAAAGTGTGGGTTACAGTGTTTCTGTTTTCGAGTGGATGAACAGTCAAACTGTATAGAAAAAGATTTAGACAATCGTTTGTGTGTAAAGCAGGGTTGTAACTGAGTTCAGTTTTAGTTTTTTGTTTTCTTCAGTGATTCTGCTTTTTAACAGTAGGAGTTCATTATTCTCTACTCAATTAGCACTTTAACTCTGCTCCAGTGTTACTTGAACTTTTGTTGTGGGAGTGGGAGAAGTCAACTTTAGTCTGAGGATTTTGCTGTATATCAAATTGTGTACCAAAAAGTCTAAAGTAAAGATATCAGTTAAATGGTTAAGTTATATTTAGATGGGGTATTATGAAAGCAAAAAACATTAAACAAGACCAATAACCTTGATTTATTGACTTATTAACACATTATTCCTTATTTTCCCATGATTTATGTACTTACAAGGTATTTGCCCATTGACAACTATAGCTGCCGCATGAACTTTTGACAAAGTATAGAAAAACTATAGATCTATTGAAAGATTTGTTTTGTTGGGATGAATCTAGAGACCTTCATGATTATGTGGATGTACATTTGTGAACAAAAAAAAATTACTTTTAGTAATATAGAAATTGCCTTTATTTGGGAGGGTTTGCCTCCATTTTGCATCCTGGAATTAGCGGTAGGAAGTTGAAAGTCTCACGTGACAGGAATTCAATCAATTCCTTTTTTTCTTTCTTGAAATCTTTTATTTGGTTGTTTTCTTGCATGTCATTGAGAAATTAAACATGGATAACATGTAGAAAATTACTTATGAAAGAAAAATGGCAACTATGAACTTTGGCAACTATAGTTTCCGGTGGGCTTTAATGGGTTAAAAGGATAGTCCATAAGTTCTGTCATCATCCTCACTCACCATTCACAAAAAAATAAAACTCAAAACCTGAAAATGTTTCTTTCATCTGTTAAACACAAAAAAATATATATTATTGCTGTACATCCTGTGTGTATTAAGCAATGTGTAAACGTTTGTACCCACATAGGCGCTTAACTAACATGCTCTGCGCCGGACTTTAGACCAGATTTTAGTTGGTCAATGGCGCGGTCTATTCTAGTTCCTCAAAATAGCAATGTGCTAGCAATGTGCCCTAACACACCACCTTTTTAGACTAGAACACAGATAAGTCCACAAATTCAAACAACATGGCACAAAACATGTAAATTGCTGTTGCGCTGGTCTGAAAATAGCAACAAATCGCACCAAACACGTCTTGCGCCTTATTGCGCCGGGTGTATGATAGGGCCCATAAAGGTTGAAAACCACATGAGGGAGAGTAAATGATTCAGGATGAATTATCCCCTTGAAAAATATTCAACTTGTTATATTTAAATGTAATATTAAATATTTGCATTTCCATTGATACAATAGTTCAAATTTGACAATTGTTATAGTTGTTTTAACATTACATTTTTATAATTTATTCAAATTAAATCTTTGACTAGAGTGAAGAAAAAGCACTTGCTCATTATAACTCCCAAACTAGTTTACATTACAGTACCTTAAGTAATATCTAAGAATGTAGCGACTTCCTAACATTAGACTAAACATGAAAGGAAATGAGGCTGCACATGGCTTAGTGGTTAGCACTGTCGCCTCACAGCAGGAAGGTCACTGGTTCGAGTCCTGAAGATATGTGGTATAAGGTAATTGAAAAAATTTAATTGGCATGGGTTTCGGCTTAAAGGGCATCTGCTGCGTAAAACATATGCCAGAATAGTTAGGTGGGTCATTCCACTGTGGCGACCTCAGAAATAGAGCCTAAGCCAAAGGAAATGGATGGATGAAAGGAAATAAATCACAAACCAAATCACTCCAAGTATGCAAAATAACCGATTTTTTTTTGCTATCTGGTGCTTTCCATTACCCACTTTCCTCTTCCATTCATGCTAATTGAACAGACATTTGCATTGCTGCGGGTATGATAATGCTCAAAGCTATGAAGGTTGTGATTTAACCATTGGCAACATTAAAGAGAGAGATGCTGGTTGAAGTTAGAGTATGGCACCAAAGAGCAGTAAATTGGCAGTTGCCTGGAGCACAGCATATGCCTTATCCCTCATTTCCCTGTAGCCCACAGCCAGGGAGAAACCAGAAACTGTCAGCTAACCATATCCATTAAGTCAATGAGGCCTGATAGCCTGCAGCCAGTCTACTGCTAATGCGTTTCAAAGAAACTTGTGTGAGTGCGCGCCATCTTTTGTCAGACTGACATGCAACAGACACGAGCCTTAGCATGCTAACGTAATCACATATGCAGACTGGCATGCGGGAGCCGACGTGCAAGGGAAAGTGTACGTCTCATACTTTGTCTTTATTTTAGAAAATGTCCTGTTCCTCCAGATAACCTTGGGTCTCTTGGGAGTCAATCCCTTCCCCCACCCCCAAATCTCAGAGCTGTGGTTTTTAAGTGGTTTGGAAAGCAGAGCGAGACTTGTATTTTCGCTTAGACACTGTGTCCTGGTCATGACCCTTCTGCTCAATGGCCACTTGCAAAAGTCCTGACATAAACGACATCTGGAGTGGCTCTGGGCTGCACCTGAGGGCCTGTTAGCGTCTGATAGGATTGTTTTGCAAATGATATTGAAACTGTGAAAAGGTCGCTGATTGTGTCGTTAGTTATAGCGGTGGCGTGTACAATGGAAATCCCAGATTTCTCATTTATGACCGTAGATATGCATCTGCATTGAAGATGTTGTTCTTATTTAATCACCATGTGCTTTTACAACGATATGATAATCTCATGAACTAAAGGGAGAGTTTAATCAAAAATATCATTGCAAATATTATTGCTTTCTTTTTTATCTTGGGAATAAAAACAATGGTATTTTGAAGGGAAAAAAGACTCAGACGTCATCGAGTTTCATTGTGAGGGGAAGAAACCCTTTTCTTCAAATGATTTTGTATTACGCTGACTACGTTTACATGGACACCAGTAATCGAATTATTATCTTAATCTGAATGTATTTATTTATTTTGGGTTTTAATGCCATATCAGCATCATTGGCTATATTCATGGCAAAAACATATACTGATAAATATACAATATATAATAATATTCATTCATTCATTCATTTTCTTGTTGGCTTTGTCCCTTGCGGGGTCGCCACAGCGGAATGAACCGCCAACTTATCCAGCACGATTTTACGCAGCGGATGCCCTTCCAGCCGCAACCCATCTCTGGGAACTTCCACACACACATTCACACTCATACACTATGGACAATTTAGCTTACCCAATTCACCTGTACCGCATGTCTTTGGACTGTGGGGGAAACCGGAGCACCCGGAGGAAACCCACGCGAACCCAGGGAGCAATATATAATAATATAATCAAATCATTTTCTTAACATACATACATTGTAACAAACAACAAAAAGTAAACAATTAGCAACAACACTAAAAAGAGTCTTATACGATCTTTTAGTCTGGTTAAGGATAAATATTTTAAAATTGCTCTAGGAGACACCTTTTCAAACATTTCACTTAAAATATTTCTCGTATAGAAACGTTCTCTAATATCATTTAAAAATACACATTCTATTAAAATATGCTTTATCGTCAAAATGTTCTTACACAAGTCACAAATAGGTTTTTCTTCTCCTTTTAATAAATATGCGTGTGCGAGTCTTGAGTGTCCAATTCTGCATCTCATATGTACAACCTGGTCATGTCTACTTTCAAAATGGTATTTTTTTCTTTCATTTACAAGTGGATTCACTTCATACAATTTGTTATTCCTACATTCGTCCCATTCCATTTGGCGTTTCTCATTAATATACTGATTTAAAACAAGTTTCACATCAGACACAGGAATTTTACATTCCGTTATCTCCAACTGTAAGGCTTCCTTAGCTGCTTTATCTGCACATTCATTTCCAATGAATCCCATATGACCAGGTATCCAGCAGAAAATAATATCAAAGTCTTTAGTCTTTAAAAAGTTCACTTTTTCTATTATGTTAAAAATCATAGGATGATCAGTTTTCATATTTAAGCGTTTGTAAGCAGGACATGAAATCTGTGCAAATTAAAAACTGGCGTTGCTGTTCTTTTTCTTTTTGATCCAGAGCTAAAAACAGCGCACAAGCTTCAGCTGTGAATATCGAGCTTTGTCCGGGAATACTCTTTCTGAAACACTCTGAACCAATGACTGCTGCAGCAGATACTCGTCTATCTGATTTTGAACTGTCTGTATACACTGGTACATAAGTTGCATCGGATATTCATAAATTCTTCCTGGTAAACATTTGGGTGGATTTCCCTTTTTTTAAACTGAGACAGGTGCATAATCATAGACGGTGGTATAGGGCATACATGCATCGTTGTTATTACATCCAGATTGATATCCAACTTCTCCACGTGAGTTTTCATTCGAATTCCGAAAGGTCTGATGTATCTGGGTCTGGCTTGATATAGGTGCTGATATTGAGGGTGGAAAACTGTAGAATATGCTGGGTTGTCTTTATTAGCTTTCAGTTTGACTGCATAGTTGAGAGCCAGTTTCAATCTTCTGTTGTAAAGTGACATTTCTCCTGCTGCCGTATATAAGCTTTGAATTGGAGAAGTCCTGTATGCTCCAAGAGCTAGTCTCAGTCCTGTATGATGTACTGTATCAAGCATCTTTATGTTTGATATCCTTGCAGATCCGTAAACTATGCTCCCATAGTCCATTTTTGATCTAATAAGTGTCCTGTAAAGTCTTAAGAGTATCACCCAATCTGCACCCCATTTGATCTTTGCTAAAACTTTTATGACATCCACTGCTTCAAAACATCTATTTCGTAATACTTTAATATGAGGAATAAAAGACAACTTTTTGTCAAAATTCATTCCTAGGAACTTTACCTCTTTTACAACTTGTATATGTTCTCTATCTAAAAAGAGCTCTGGATCTAAATGCATAGATCTTAAAAGACAAAAATGCATGCACACAGTTTTTGATTTAGAGAATTTAAAACTGACCAGTCATACATTTTATTTATACATAATTGAATTTGTCTCTCGATTGTATTCATATTTTTCCCTTTATAACAAATACATATATCATCTACATATAAACAACAAAATATATTATTCCCAATAACATTTACAATATTATTAATTTTAATACTAAATAGTGTTACTGATAGTATACTTCCTTGGGGCACTCCTGATTCTTGTATATGCAATTCAGATAATATATTTTTAATACGCACACGAAAAACTCTATTGGATAAAAAATTTGCAATAAAAATAGGCAAATTTCCTCTAAAACCCATCTCATGTAAATCTTTTAAAATACCATACCTCCAGGTAGTATCAAAGGCCTTTTCCAGATTAAAAAAAACTGCTACTATCTGTTCTTTTTTAATAAAACCATCTCGTACAAAAGATTCTAATCGTATAAGATGGTCAAGAGTACTTTTCCCTCTTCTAAACCCACACTGATATTTATTAATCTTCTGTTCTTTTTCTAAAATCCACACCAATCGATCATTAATCAGTCGTTCCATTGTTTTGCAAAGGCAACCGGTAAGTGCTATTGGGCGATAATTATTTGGATCAGAACGATCTTTTCCTGGTTTGGGTATTGGTATAGTTATAGCTTATTTCCAAAACGCTGGTATTTCTCCTGATTTCCAGATGTCATTAAACATATTCAGTAGAATATGTAGTATATTTTGAGGTAAATGAATTTAAAAATTGATAATGAATGTTATCAGGTCCAACTGCAGTATCTTTGAAATTTTTAATAACTTTTAAAAGTTCTTCCATATTAAAAGGTTGGTTATATGATTCAGTGTTATCAGAGGAAATTTTTTTTTTCTCCGTTCCTGTTTTCTTTGTATTGGTTTAAATTCAGGCAAACCATTTTCTAAAAAGGAATTTCTTTCAAATGTCTCAGCCAAATTATTGGCAATATCCTGCTTCATTGTTAACACTTCATTTGGAAGTTTCAAATGTTGTATTTGTAATCCTCCTCCTTTGTTTTTCATCTTCCGTATCATATCCCATATTTTCTTTGTTGGAGTCTGCGATGTTAAACTTGATACATGTCTGCGATGTTAAACTTGATACATGGTGTTTCCAACTCTGCCTCTTTGTTTCGTTAATGATTCGTCGTGCATATGCTCTTGCTATTTTCACTCTGATGAGATTTTCTTTTGTTGGATGTTTATTAAAAATCCTTTCCGTCTTCTTTCGATCAGCAATAGCCTTTTTACAATCTTCATTAAACCAGGGGTTTTTCCTGTGATGTGGATTTATTGATGTTTTTGGAACAGATTTTTCTGCTATTTCAATAAGTATATCTGTAAATTTCTTCAATGGATCTTGATGTTTTTGCCAGTCTATGTTGAACTTCTGTTTGGAAAGTATACCAGTTAGCATTTTTTATTTGCCATCTTGATGCGTCTTGTTGGATATCTTCTTTAATATATGTTATAATCAATGGCTATATACTCTACCCATGTTTTCATTCATAATTTCATGTAATTTCAGGTGTTTTATTCTTAATTTGTCGACTTTTACTGCAGTTTGGCACTTTCACTTTCATTCAGGAACATTTCATGCATGCCCCCATGACAAACGAGATATTGGATGGAAGCATGAACTGCTAGAAGAGTGTTGTTTAATGGAATTTGATACAACACACCGTATTGGGAAAAAAAACATAATTTTCGTGATGTGTGGTCTGTGGTCCTTTACTGACTCAGTAGGTGCAGAGAATAGTGTCAAACAGCCGTGTGTGTATAGATTATCCAGTCACAAAATGCGGCGAAAATCCTACACGATGGTAATAGTTTGATTAAGGTGTTTGCATGTCTGTGCTGCACTTCAAAAATGCGACTAAAAGCGACATACTCAGAGTTCTGTTTAGTTTGATTATGACCTTAATCAGAGTATTGTCTTAAATGTATTAAAATCGAATTTTTGGTGTCCATTTAAATGTACTCACTGAGGGTAAAACATGCTATAAAGGTTTAGAACAACGTTACAGAGGTTTTTGTTTTCAACTGAACTACTCATTTAAAAAGAATATGGTGTTTAAGCATTTCAATACTTTTTCTTTGATTGCAGGAAATATGTCGGTATAATAACTGATTAAACTAAACTTAAAGTGATAGTTTACCCAAAAGAGAAAATTCTGTCATCATTTACTCATACTTTACTACTGTTTGAATTTCTTTATTTTGTTGAACACAAAAGATATATTTTGAAGAAAACCTGTAAACACTGACTTGCACTGTATTGTTTTTCCTACTGTGCTGGTTTTCAGCTTTCTTCAAAACATTTTTTGTGTTCAGCTGAATAAAGAAACTCATAAATGTTTGAAAACACTTGAGGGTGAGTGAATTGTTAGGTTTTTGTTTTAAATTTTGGGTGAACTATTAAGCAGCTTTCAATTGCACACATTTTCAGTAATTAGCACTCCTCTGTGAGTAAAAGTAGTGAATGGACTGTCTTTCAACACATATGGGGAGACCTTGTGTCAGGACTCATTTAGTCCTAACAGATGCTCAAAAATACATGCCAATGTCAAAAGGATTACCTTAATGACTGTCCTACACACTTTCTGGAGATTGAGTGACACTTGATACTTGAGAAAGTGTGTTGTATGTGGGGGAAAGACATTTTAGAAATGATCTTGTTTTACACGAGGGGAAAGCATGCTAGAAATGTTTGGAACAGCAGTATGGGTGAGATTAAATGACATCATTTTATTTGAGTTAATTGAAATTAAAATGGACGTATCACCATTAACGTAGATAGACTCAAGTGGTCCTAAACTTTTATGAATTTCTTTCTTCTGTTGAACACAAAACAAGATATTCTGAAGAATGTGGGTGAAAACACCCATTGTCATCCATAGCATGAACTTTAAATAATAAGGAATTGAATGGCTTTTATTACTCCAACATTCTTCGGAATATCTTTCTTTGTGTTCAACAGAAGAAAGAAACTCAAACAGGTTTGTATCAAGTGAAGGTTGAGTAAATGATGACAGAATTATAAATCTTTGGTGAGATAAAATCTCTTTAAGTGTCTTAAGACTAATCACAACAAATGACCACACAGGTTGCGGGATTCTCATCGAGCAGCCATCCGTGTGATCCAGAGAATGTACTACTTTGTGGCCAGAAAGAAGTTTCAGGTAAGATTTTCTTTTTCTATTCACAAACACAACCGAAGTGTAATCAAGTTAACACAATTCTCATATGAGCAGTAATGGAAAAATATGTCTACCAGCATTTTACCAAAAACATAATTATACATATAATTAGGTGCAGATTTCAGCTGAAGTGAACCCTAGAGGCAGTAAAACATCAACAGATGTATTCATTTTGACACAGTTTATGATTACAGAGCACATTATCATTTAATGAAGGCTTAATTAAGCATGGTTCGCTGCACAATTTAATACCTCATAGTTCATTATGAGCAAACTAATACTTTTTAGTGTTTACACTAGTGATCTGGAGAGCTTTGGTACAAGTGCCATGTAAAATCAAGGCAAAATCATTTAGATTTTTTTTTAATTACACAATTTGTCTAGGTGTTTGAAAGTTTAATGTAAGTGAAATTATATATCGTCTACTTGATTTTTAAACTGCTATGATATGTTAGTTAACCAGTCTAATAAAATTTCCAGTCACGTTTATATGTTTTTGAAAAAATGCTCTTAAATAAATCATTTAAATACTATTTTGAAAAGAAAAGTATAGAGAAGTCTATACACTCTCAGAAATAAAGGTACTGGAGTTGTCACTGGGGTGGTACCTTTTTTAAAAGGTACACATTTGTACTTAAAGGGTCCATATTGGTACCTCAAAAGTATATACTAGTACCTATAAATTTTAAGAGGAACACTTTTGTACTTTTTATATGTACCCTTGAGGTATTATTTTGGACCTTTTAGGTAGAAATGTGTACCTTTCGAAAAGGCACCACCCCAGTGACAGATTGTGTACCTTGATTTCTGAGAGTGCAAGTACAGTATTTTGTGAATTTATTTGGTTTTAAACAACCTTAGTCACAAACGAAATGGAAGTTATGATTGTGACGTACATCCATTTGAAACAGTCCTGAAATGAGCATAAAATGTAGGACAGTGCATGATTTTGTCCATCAGGGACTAGGGCTGTGAGTTTAATTGAAATCGTATCGAAATCGCAATTTAGATTGCATATCGAAATTGCGATTTCTAAATCGCCTTATAGCACGATTTTGCTGCAGTATGGTATTTGAACCAATCATAACGCAGCGCGCCTAAACAGAGTGCGAGAACAGGAGACTGAATAGCCTGTGTATACAGGGATGATGAGTTTAGCACAGGAGGACTTGTTGCCAAAAAAGTTAACATCTGTGGTATGGGATTAAGTTACTTTTGATACAGGAAGGCTGATGTGTGGCAGAACCAGGTAATTTGTAAGTCAGTCATATACTGCTCTGAAAAGCCTAAGCCCATCGATTCCTTCAGCATTTTCAACGTGCTTTGCGGTTGCTCCTTTGTTGGTGCTCGGTGACTATCTTCCATTTTCTCAGAGGATGATTCATTCATTTATTTTCTTGTTGGCTTAGTCCATTTATTAATCTGGGGTCGCCACAGCGGAATTAACCGCCTTAACTTATCCAGCACATGTTTTACGCAGCGGATGCCCTTCCAGCCACAACCCATCACTGGGAACATCCACACACACTCATTCACACACATACACTACGGACAATTTAGCCTACCCAATTCACCTGGACCACATGTCTTTGGACTTGTGGGGGAAACCGGAGCTTTAAGGCGAACGTCCTAGCCACTGCGTTGCCCTCGAGGATGACAAAGCGTTGCTGCAGTTCTGATACAAGTTTTATGTATAAGGGTAATCGAAATATGTAGGTTCCATACCATGGTATATTACCTAAACAGTATGAAGCTGATCAGTCAGTTGATCAGTCACATGACTCGTGGTGCGGCATTCTGAAAAGTTAAATTTAAAGTTTGTCTGAAAAGAGATGTTTTCAGCTGGGTGTGCCGCTCTCAATGTGCACGCAATCCATGTGCCTCCATTGGAAATAATGGACTTGTGCACACAAAAGATGCAATATGTGAACTTCCTATTTTACGGCAGCGTCACAAAGTGGTCTATGATCTATGCATGACAAAACAAAAGTGTGAACACACACGCAACTTTTAATATTTGGTCAAGCAAAAAAAATCGGAGCCTTACTTGAGTTTGACGCCGTGCACGCTCACACACACATTTGTTTTGCCTAGGTCTGTTCTAGACACAGTTTGTTACAGCTTTACTAGTTGATTTTTATTTTATGTCTGTTTTAGAGACATGTTACAGGTCTTTGATAGTTTTTTTTTATATTTGTTTCAGATTCAGACTGTAAACACAGATTCAGTCTGTGATTAAAATCGAAATTGCAATATTGTTGAAGAAAATTGTGATAGGTTTCTTTTTCCCATATCGGGAACCGACTGGACTGTTGAAACATGGGTGTTGCTAACAAAATGAGGAAGATTGATGATTGGACAAAAGCAAAGACACACCCTGATGGCATTCCATGTGACCAAAAGTGATCAAATGTCACTTCGAGGGCAAATTAACTTCTAGAAAATAATAAAGTGCACTGATACACTGTTTATAACAAGCACAACTATATAAATATAAAAATAAGAAGAGCATATTTTAATTCCATGGGGACTTTAAGCAACGTTCATTTTCCTTTATATCCTGTAATTAGCATTTCTTGATGAACACTTGATGAGTCTTAGTAGTGAATAAGCTTTTGTTACCACATATAATTGTGTCTTGTTCGGTTGCAGCAGATGTTTTGAAATTCATCCTAACGAGGATTACCTTAATAGCTGTCCTACACACTTTCTCCGACACTTGATACTCGTTACTGCACTCTGTTTGTCTTCTCTCTTTACCCTCCCATCCTCTTGCCATCTTTTCATTTGACCCACTCGCCTAAGTCATCCATCAATCCCCTTATATTCTCTAAGTCCTTCTGCCCTCCTCTCACACACTCTCGCGACACACAACACACACTTTGGAGTGTTTGTCAGATGCTTCTGGCTGGATTTGCTGTATCTGATGTCATGATAATGTTTACCCTCCTTTGAACGGCTGAAGCTTCTCCTGAATTGGGTGATTTGTGCCGGAGATGTGTGAATGTTTGGTTATTTCGCCCACGCTGATCAAACTGAAGTTCTGTAGCAAACGTGGAGCTTCACACATCTGCCACGTGTTAGTCAGGAAGTTCAAATACATTTAAAGCATCATCACCTGCTCTCGATCTGCCCTAAAAGCAAAGATAAAGCGTTTGATCAGGGTGTACGTTTGGTGTCAGCAGATGTGAATCGTTTTCCTCAAAGGTGACAATCAAGAGGAAATTTTCCCCTTTGGGCTCGTTTGATTTGGGACCGGTGTTATCAAGTCGAGAGAGTTTCCCCTTATGATGATTTCCCCTTTCTTTCAGACTTCACTAATTGTAAAGTTTCACTTACATACAGGGATTGTGAGCCCCAAGGCAAGATCTTATCAAGATTTTATGTTAAAAGTAAACAAGTAAAGGAAAGTGTGTTTTATAGTTTTTGACATCTTCTGTTTTTTATTTATAATCACATTTTCTCTTTTGTAGTTCATTTGAATAGCTCTGCATTGTGAGTTGCGATATATATATATATATATATATATATATATATATATATATATATATATATATATATATATATATATATATATATATATATATATATATATATATCGCAACTCACAATGCAGAGCTATTCAAATGAACTACATATATATATATATATATATATATATATACTTTAAAAAATCTCAGTCAATATGAGTTCTATATAATGTTCTTGTAGCTCAAATAGTAGAGGATGGTAAGGCCAAATGTGTGGGTTTGATTCCCAGGGAAAGCAAGAATTGATCAAACATGTCTCTTCAAGGCAATGTAAGTCACCCTGGATAAAAGCATCTGCCAAAATCAAATATATATAACTGTGAAAACTGAAGTAAAGGCTGTTGAAAATTCAGCTTTGGATCATCACAGGAATAAATAGCATTTTAATCTACATTAAAATAGAAAACAGCTCTTTTACATTGTAAAAATATTATTGCCTTTTGACTGTATGTAGATTTATTAAATTAGGCCTTGCATGAAAGACTTTTTTTTTTCAAATGTTTTGCACTGTATAAACAAAATACAAAAAGTTTTAGATGTTTATTCAACTTCAGCTGTCTTCAAAATATGAACAGACTTTTTGGTAACCTCAAATTTGACTCAAACTTTGGCTATTGGCAGTTTGTGTTTATTAGCCATTGTGAATGTTGACTTAATTCAAATCTAAGCCTTCATTTGTTATATTTATATCACATATTTTTGCAGACTTTACACAAAATGTCTATTCAAGAAAGTATATGCAAGATTTTTAATTTTGCCGTTTCAACAATTTATTAATTGACTTTTTTAATGTACCATCGTTAAACTTTTTATCTGTAGTGCATAATTATTATACAAGCAATATAGGCTCATTCTGAAAATGTAGCCCATTTCTGGAGACCGTGAATTATGTAGCCAGAAGCACGTATGGCTGCATTTCCTCTATAAAACGAACGCTACGGGGCGGTATGATGGCAATCCTTTTCGCGCTTACCGCTGTATGGACGGCTTTCCGGCTGTTCCCAGTTTGTCCAGTAGCTCGCCATGTACATCGGCGGACTTAAGGCGCAGACCGAAGTTGACCATGACAACAAGGTTCAAGTCCGGTGAAGAACGGTTCCAGAAAGCAGGTAAGACAAAAACAGAATCCAAAAAAATAAAATAAACAAGTAAATAACAGGGTGAGAATGTGGTAAAATCTAAAAACGTGGTAAAAATCAGGCGAGGGCTTTTCTTTTTCTGGATTGCTTTTTAAAACTGTCGGTTGGGTTTAGGGAAGTTAGTGGCCGCTGTTCAATCAGTGCTTTTGAAAACACTATTGGTTAGTTTTAGTGAAGGAGGAAGGTGGGTCAGTCGATCAGTCAGTCATTCAGTCAGTCAACAGTGCCCTGTGGTGGATTTACGTGAGAACAGCAAGCGTGAAAGGCACTCACGAGAGATCTGAAAAAGCGTACACAGCAGCCTCTGGTGGATTTACGAAAACAAAAACTGCAAAAAAAAATGTAGCTCCTGGGACGTATTTGGTGCTCTCCAGAAATGTATATAGTGATACGTTATCAGAAAGAGCCTGGCTTGTATATATTAGTGCTTTACTGTAGATCTAAATAAAAAACTGCATAAATAGACAAAAAAGCAGTCATTGATGAGTGTCATATATCTGCATTTCTGCAGCAAGCGCGTAAGCCGTATGATGTGCGGGACGTCATTGAGCAGTATTCACAAGGTCATCTCAACCTTATGGTGCGCATCAAGGAGCTGCAGAGAAGGTGGGATGAAGATCATCTTTATATTACTTAGAAAAGTGTTTACTTAATACGGCAATCCTTGGATGGTATTTTATAGACGTAAAGGGTTAGTTCACCCAAAAATAAAAATGATGTTATTAATTATTTGCCTCATGTTGTTCCAATCCACTGAGACCTTCGTTCAACTTCGAAACACAAATTAAAATATTTTAGATGAAATCTGAGAGCTCTCTCATCCTCCAAAGACATCAGTGGTTCTGAGATGTCTAGAAAATGAACCAAAATCTTTGTTAGATCTTTCGTTCACACTTTATTTTGATGGTCCGTTTGTTGAATTTAAGTTACATTGCATCTACATGCCAACTAATTCTCATTAGATTATAAGTAGGCTGTTAGGTTAGGGTTGGGGTTAGGGTTAGTGTAAGTTTACATGTACTTGCAAAGTTTCTTATAGTCAGTTAAATGTCTGTTTAGGAGCAGTATCAACAGATATTAAGCAGACAGTCTACTAATACTCAAAATTGACCATAAAAGTAAAGTGTTACTGAACTTTCCATGAATCTTCATTGGCTCTTAGGCTTTGTTTTGGTTCCTTTTCTGGACTTTGAACTTGTGACCATTGCTCTCTATGGAGGATAAAAAGATTCATCTCGGATTTCATCTAAAGTTTCTTAAATTGTGTTTCAAAGGTGAATGAAATTTCTCAGGGGACTGGAACATGAGGTGGAGTAATTTGTAACAGAAATGTAATTTTGGATGAACTAATCCTTATAGTCGTATAAACCCTTATATTTAATATCAATATAAATTATATTTTGGTTATTAAATGCAGAGTTAAGAATACATCCATCCATGTCATTATTCCTCACATTTCATCTCATCATTTCTGTACATTTCACATGATGCACACTTGACCCTGACAGATTGGATCACTCCTTAGGGAAGCAGTCCCTTTTCCAGACAAGTTCAGGTAAAATGTATTACACTTTCAGCTCTTCTCTCACCATGTTTTGCTACATGTTGACCCCTTCATTGTTCCTAATGCTGCTGTTTAGTGTTGCTTTTAAACCCTAGTGCACATTATGGAGGGGTTTATAATGTTTTTCTTGGCACCCTTCTTGTTTTCTGCAGAGCGCTTGAAAGACAAAGGCACAAACACTATTGGCTCCAGACTCAACAGAATGGATGAGAAGGTAAGCACTTGAATATTTGTGCTAAAGCCAGAGTAAGATTTAGCTAAACTTACTAAGAAGGACATTAAGCCTACAAAATCCAAAAATGCCTGCGTCTGTGTAAGCCACAATAATCTGAGTAGGTGGAAAATTGCAAACAGTCGGTTAAAAGATAACAAAGGTCCCTTTTACGTCTGGCGTTAAGATGCATTTTTGTTGATCTGATCAACAAGTGGATGACGCTAAATACAGGTGTAAATGGGTTCTGAAATGTTTCAAGTTTGTCCACTCTTGACTGTTTATCTAGAGGTTGTCGTAAATGCACTTGACTGGAATGCTTTGAAGTTTATTGTCAACAAATGCATTGAAACAGCCACAGAAACTAACATCTGTCTGCCTACTTACGCTAATACAGGACAGAATTTAAACTTTGTTGTCTAAAAATATACATTTTGAAGGGGAAAAACAATTAAAGCGCAATGTCAGTCCTGATTATAACATATGGAGTCAATACAGGGCCTTATTTACTTGTGGCATAAAATAAAGATTTGCAAACAAAAACGAAATTGAGTAAAGAAATATAAAAATATTGCAAAAAATAAAAAATTCGCAAAAAGAAAGTGGGTAGCATGATCGCCTCACAGCAAGAAGGTCGCTGGTTCGAGCCTCGGCTGGGTCAGTTGGCATTTCTGTGTGGAGTTTGCATGTTCTCCCCGTGTTCGCATGGGTTTCCTCCGGGTGCTCCGGTTTCCCCCACAAGTCCAAAGACATGCAGTATAGGTGAATTGGGTAGGCTAAATTGTCCGTAGTGTATGTGTGTGAATGAGTGTGTATGGATTTCCCAGTGATGGGTTGCAGCTGGAAGGGCATCCGCTGCGTAAAACATATGCTGGATAAGTTGGCGGTTCATTTCCGCCGTGGCAACCCCAGATTAATAAAGGGACTAAGCCGAAAAGAAAATGAATGAATGAATGAATAAATGAATGAATATATATATAAATAGTTTCGTTTTTTTTTCTGCACTGCTTGATTTTTATTTGCAGTTCTTTATTTTTGTTTGCAAAATTCCTTTTTAGTTCACAAAACTTTTATTTTTATTTTTGCATTTCTTTGCTCAATACTTTAGTTTTCGTGTGCAAATCTTTATTTTATGCTGCGAGTATATAAGACCCTGTATTGACTCAATAATACACACAAACACCAAGCAATCAGGATAGAGTTTTTAGAGTATATGAACGACACGTCTCTCTGTATTGCTTTCTATTGTCTCATTTCATGATTTCAATATTAGATTGAAATTCTAAAAACAAGCATATTCAAACACTCGTCCACACTGTAAACTATTGATTTGTGTTGGGACAACATAAATTAAGTTAACTTATTAGATTTACAAATTAAATTCTGAGTCATTTTTTTCACTTGATCGCCGATTCTTAATCTTTTAATTACAGTATATGCTACATGAAGCATCAAGCCTCAGGTCTCTTGCCACAACTTTAAAAAAAGCTGATTTTCCTAACTGTCGGTTCTTTTCTAGACTACAAAGTGGATTGAACATTTAAAAAAATAAGTTGTCTCAAAATAAAACGCAATAATTGTGTTGTTTCAGATCATTATAAATAAGTAGTTTGAACAAGCAGCAAACATAAATCAGGAAAGTGCTCAAATGTGGACAAGAGAGACAGACTAAAACACCAGGTGGTGGTGTAAACTGGGTCAAAAAAGCACAAAGAACAAAAACAAACTCTTGACAGAGGGAAAAGTTCAGTACTACATTGGGATTCCTGTATCTGAAATATTTCATGTGACAATATTACTCTTTAATTTTACCAAAACCAAACGTTACCAACAAGTTAATAATTGGTAGAGCAAAAGCAAGTTCCAGGCCTTTAATCTAGCAGTAAATGTGCAGAGTTGGATTAGCCATGAATTACAGATAAAGATCTGTAAGCTTCATTCATTAAGCCTTAACCTGGAGGCAGAAGGAGCCTCTCTCTTTCTCTGCCTTCAGTCAAACATCACTTTTGAAGACTTCTCAAACATTCTCCTTGGCTGATCTGTGCTGATAAGGGTGTTAAGACTCTGAAAAGAACAGCTCTCTCTCCATGTGTGTGTGTAAAAGTGAGAGGTCTGTTGGCCTCCCAGACTGACAGGGATTCAGGAGCTCTACAAACACTCACTCTGCTCCTGTTCATTTGCCACTCCAGCCATAAATCCTTTTACAAACAGCTCTCATCCCTGACACGAACTCGAAACAGCGAACACACTTGTTCACATGATCACTCTCTCTCTTTCTGCCACATACTCGCTCTCTCTTTCTTACTCTCTTTCTCTCAGAAGCATTTAAGTAGTAAATTGACTCATTTTAAAGAAAAAGGCAGTCTGACATGTTTTCGATTCTCTACTGAGACTGTTTAGGAAAGCATTTTAGAGGGAATTTTAATATGTTTGCTTTATACATATCTGACATTTTCAACATCATCAATTGTTCTGATTTAAAAAAGGGAAAGAGTTGAGGACATCAGGATTGTTTTTGATCTTGTTGCATTCATGTTGTTGGGCATATTTGTTTGGCAATGCTAATTAATGACACGTTAAGTGGCCAGTTTTCCTGCTGGATGAGGCTTTGATTTTTGTTTGCTTGAAATTTTGTCATTAGCTGTAGAGGCTGTGGACAGGATACCCTGCCCCTTACAGTGTCTTTCTTTTCCCCATAATTCTGTGGTAAACAGGAAGCAGACAGTGTCTGACATAAACAGGAACAAATAGCCTTAACATTTATGCAAACACTCATCTGAAAGCTCATTACTGCATCACGAAAGTCTTCTGCCTTTAATTTGACTGGAACATCTACCCTATTTAAGGCCATTTTATGTTGAGAAAAATACATATTTGTAATTTATTTCATTTTTTTCATATAAATTACAATCAAGAACGTCTTAGGTTGTTTTTCAACATGTCATTGATGACGCGCAAGACTCAGATGGAGGGCAGGAAGTGATTCTTCTACACAGAAATTGCTATCAGAAGATAAAAAATTTTATGTTTTGTGTTGTTTATAATTGTTTAAATCGGCCAAAATGATAAATGCCAAACAGATTTTATAGACTTTCAAAAGTATTTGCTCATAAAGGGGGGAAAGTTCAAGAAACTGGCAGAAAAACTAAAGAAAAGACAGCATGTAATAAACATTCATTCAATATATTCATGTCTACAAACTTTTTTTGAACACGATAATTCGTTCGGCAGCACTAATATTTATTATATACAGGCCTATATGTGTATTATATGTTGATGTGTTCTATAAAAATCAGATACAAACACCACCACACATACAAAATCCAGGAGAACAGAAATAACATATCCTGCCATTTAATCGCTGCTATGAAATCTTGTTTTGCAATAATCCAAGTCTTTACTGGCGTTTCTGCAGAATAAACATAACGTTAACCGTAAGGTTAACACCAAGATGTGCAGCAGCATTGAATGATTGATGGTAAGTTCATTGACTGAACAAAAAAGAAATGCTACCGTTATGAAAACTAGACTTGTGGAGCACTTTTTACCATCCACTAAAAATATAGAATAATGATGATGATGATAATAATGTAGACTGAGCATCCACACTTTTATGTGCTTTCATATGTTTTTTTCAAGTATATGTCTGTAAGATATGTTATCCACGTAGAAAAAATGACAGTAATTTATAATGTTTTTGAACCACACTATAGTGAAGTGTATAATGTATAGTGGAGCTTTGTTAATGAATGCTACAGAATACTGTAGCATAGTGAACTGATAAACTGTATTAAATACTGCAAAGTTAATATAAACTGTAATATATTTTACTGTTGGTATATATTATAGTAATGTATTATAAAAATTTAGCCTGTTGGATAATTTGTTTATTACTACAGTTGTGTTGTACCATATCCACATAATTACTACGACAGTTTAATTCAAGTATGCTTTAAAACACTATAGTACTTACTATACATGTCTTTTTGTCATGTAATACTGTAGCTTAAAGTAGCTATCTAGAAAACATGGCCCTCTTCATGATATAAAGATCATGCCCAACATATGTGGTTATTTTATATTTATATCTCCTTTGAAATATGGTATAAATCGCAAAAATACAGACTTTCTCCTATTTTTTCCCCTTCCTGCCACCATCTGAATTCAGCGCATCACCAGAACCACATGATTGAAAACAACCTATATGCCCACTAATGCTGCAAAATTGAGCATACAACATACAAATCAAAATATAGGGGCGGCACGGTGGCAAACTCCACAGAAATGCATGTTCTCCCCGTTTGGGTGTGGGTTTCCTTAAGGTGCTCCGGTTTCCCACATAGTACAAAGACATGCGCTATAGGTGAATTGATTAAGCTAAAGTGTATGAGTGTGAATGGAAGAGTGTATGGGTGTTTCCCAGTGATGGGTTGCAGCTAGAAGGGCATCCGCTGTGTAAAACATATGTTGGATAAGTTGGCGGTTCATTCCGCTGTGGCGACCCATGCAGAATAAAGGGACTAAGCCGGAGGAAAATGAATGAATGCACGAACAAATAAACATTTTTATTAATGTTTACATTTAATCAATGAGAAAATATATTGCTTTGAATAAAAGCTGCCATTACTACAGTCTTTAGTCACATGATCCCATATAAATGATCACATATCATTCTAATATGCTTATATACGCTACTCAAAAATTAAAAAAAATAAATTAAAAGCATTATTAATAAACAGTTGTGATTTATTTTTAATTTTTTTATAGTTAATGTGTTTATTTGGTTTACTAGGGAAACATGACTGACTACATTTTATATTGTTTATCTCAGATTTAGCCTGCAAATGTATTTAATATTATGGGTTTATAAGTTATAATAAATAGTGTGTATGTGTGTGTGTGTGTGTGTGTGTGTGTGTGTGTGTGTGTGTGTGTGTGTGTGTGTGTGTGTGTGTGTGTGTGTGTGTGTGTGTGTGTGTGTGTGTGAGAGCGTGTCTTTCTTTCACTCTCTCTCTCTCTCTCTCTCTGTCTCTCTCTCAGTGGTTAACCGTCTGGATGTTTGCATTTATGTCTATAAGGGGACTGACTGTATATATTTACGCATGCTGTTTGGTGGGCAGTGTTTGTGCATGTGTTTGTATGTGACTGCAGTGGCACTATCATTGTGTAAACTGTGGTCCAGCGTGGAGACGCTCGTCTGGTTATTTCTAATGGGGTGTAGACAGTCCTGGCTCCACACTTCACTTAACTTGAACCCAGGGGAAAGAACCTCATGACATTTGGCTCCCCAACTGTATGATGAGGAATTACAAGTATTTCTCTGATAGTTTTCCTCCTTTCAAACACGAAGCCCTTTAAAATTTGACAACAATTTTCAATGCACTTAAAATTGCTTTGGCTTTTTAGGCACATATATATTACCATACATCAACGACAAAGTAAAAAAATCGCAACAAAACCGCAAGTAACTCTTTTTTTCTTTTTTTACGTATACAGACTGAAATAGTATTTTTGTAAAAAACAAATATGGATTTGAAACTATGTCCATATTTAACTCAATAATTGGGTTTGTCCATATTTGAGCCAAAATTAAGGGTGGAAAAAATACCCAGAATCTTTTAGTGTAAAAACAGCCAAGTGTTTTTGACAAAAATACTAATTCAGTCTGTATACATAAAAAGAGTTACTTGCTGTTTCGTTGTGATTTTTAACTTTGTTATTGATGTATGGTTTGTTAAAATATGACAATATTTGTTTAAGAATTTATTGAAAATCTGGAATTCGAGGGGTGACAAAACTCTAAATACTGAGAATCAATTTAAAGTTGAATAAATTAAGTTCTTAGCAATGCACCATACCCGATCAGAAATCAAAAATCCCAAGGTTTAATCAAAAGTTTATTTACGGAAGGACATTTACCAAATGTCTTCATGGAAGTTGATTTAATGTATTTTGGCTTTAAAAAGTGCAACATATTGGTTTTGTTGTCCAGGGTCACATATTTCAAAATAGTGTTTTATAGTAATGAAAAGTAATGATATTTTGGAGTATTTCAGTCCAGATTGCACTGTAGTTTACACCCAGATAACTTTTAATTAGTATGACCTAATCTTTTCATTAAACTGCAAACATTTCGACTATTCATCATCACCTCTTTGATCAAACTTTAATCCCATTTTTAATATGTTTGCTTTTTTCATACCTGACATTTTTTACCACCTTCAATTGTTCTGTTTATAAAAAGGGAAAGAGTCATTCATTAGGATTGTTTTTAATCTTATTTGTTGTATTCATCACATTAGGCCAACCTCATCCAGCAGCAAAACTGGCCATTCATATATATATATATATATATATATATATATATATATATATATATATATATATATATATATATATATATATATATATATATATATATATATATATATATATATATATATAAATAAAAGGTCCCATCTGTATAAATAGTCAAGTAAAGACTATAAATCTATTTATATATATATATATATATATATATATATATATATATATATATATATATATATATATATATATATATATATATATATATATATATATATTTATATATATATATATAATATAATATATATATATAATATATATATATATGTGTGTATGTGCAGTAAATACAAATAGATTTATAGTCTTTACTTGACTATTTATACAGATGGGACCTTTTATCGGTTGCTGGTAGTTTTACAGCTTGCATGGACACATTGTCTGTTGTTTATGACTTTATTTACCGAGGCACTATGGCGACGTTATTTTAGACAGTGTTTTGAAAGTTGTGCTGAGGCCACACACTCGTTTCCTCCACAGATCACACACATGGACAGGACCCTCAACAGCATTGCTGAGTCGCTCAACCTCATGCTGGCGAGGGAGAGACGGGGGGATCTGGCCAGGGGGAAGGAGCAACGGAGCACCATGCGCCGACAGTCAGCCACGTTCAGCCTGTCAGTGCCGGACAGCAGCGAGCAACTGTCCACAACAACTGCTATTCACGAGGACAGCTGAGTCACCAAAGGAGCTCTCGCTCACAAAGTGCCTACTGGGGCCTTTTCGGCTTGATTTAGTAGAAGAAAGTTTGGCTCAGGTTCAGCATCAGATGACTTTTTAAATATATGACTAATTCTGTTCATCTTTATATTTGGTCAGACTGCTGAATTTATTTTAAAGTACATTTATAAATATTAGCATACCAAGTATGACTTAGATTTTTTATTTTGATTAAATGTTTGGTTTTCTTTTGATTCTCTGGTGCTGTTTGTGTGGCAGTCATAAAAGTGACTTTTTTTCACATAAATAAATATACTGTATTTTAGTCCAATATGATTTTTATTTTATTTTATATGTTGTACTAAATCATGCATTAGTTATAATCCATTTATTACATGTAAAAGACTTTTTGTGCGTAGATCTAAAAAAAAAACTGCTGTGAATTCTGAGTGATCTGGATGGCAAAAAAAAAAAAAAAAACTTGACAGATTTTAAAAAAAAAAAAAAAGTTCACAAAAAAAGTGAAATTATAAAAACTGTTTGTTTATATAAAAACATTTATATTGTTTATATTTTCACATTTTATGTTAATATATATTATTTTACTCTGAAGCTGAAAATCAAAGCCATAACAATCAAAGTGAAAATAAAAAACTATAAAATCTAACCAAGTTTCATATTAAATTTAAGGTTGATATCTCATATGGAAAGAAGAATAGTTTGGGCATAGCACATTTTTTGCTAGATTAATTTCTTTTCATTTCCATTGACCACAAACATCACAACAAAACCATTTCTACATTTATTTTGCTTCTGACAAAGCATGTAATCCTTAAAAAATATATATTTATATTTACTTTTTTTGTTAAAAAAATGACTAAACACAAACGGCAACAGAGGGTTAAAATGAAACATTCCCAAAATGTGATTTGTGTTTATTATTTAAGGATGCTAACCATTTTGGTTCCATGAAGAAAAAGTCATTAAAAAGAACCATTTTTTTCTGAGTCTAAAGAACATTTGAATAATCTAAAGAACTTTTTCCATGATCTTTTATACATTGGAATATTAAAGTTTCATGTACGTAACCATAAATACTAAAGGACCTGCATTTTTAGGATTGAGATCTGAACATTGTGACATTGTTCTGGAGTGTTATGAATGGACAGATGTTTTTAAATGATTACTATTGACAGGAACAAAAGTCTGCTTTTTGAATCACTAAACCTTTTCAAGACACAGATTTGTGAACTGTTTAAATTCAGCTTTTTCACTTAGCCCCGTCCAACCATTCATTGTCATGAAGGTTTTATTTCATTGATTTTTATTGTAAAATAAACGCGGTATTCCACAAACAGCACTACTAATTCAATTTATCCTGTAAAAAACTGCCTCTATCCTAAATAAACATCTTGTTTCTTCTTTCTGGTGTTTGCAGCGTTTTAATTTTCGACATGTTTCGGTGGAGGTCAAACGCCTTGGCTATTCAAACACAAGTGTGTAGGCAACCCGGCTTCCCGCTCTTTTTCCTGCACCATCAGGCCAGAATGGTTCTATTTATGCCGTTGTGGAGGCATTTATGGCATTCAGGCGCAGTTGTGCTTTTTCTAAAAGTCTTTCACTGACACTTTCAGAATTCCTTTAGAGCATCCCGACAGATCAATGACTTATGCAGCACACGACCATATGGGGAGCACCGTGACCTCTGATCTTATGACAATGCATTTGCTCTCAGGGGTGAGGGGCTTTGTTGCTATGGGGACGACTACATGTGCCCCCTCTGACCTTATCCTGGGCACAAACACGGCTGTCCACTCTGCCTTTGTTGGCGCACAGCTTCTTGTATGGACCATTGTCACCTGTAATATGTGCAACAAATCAGACATTCCGTCACATACACATTCCTGAAAAGCATGACATTTTGTCTTTATTACCTTGCTAAAGTAATCGAGGGCTTAGGATTAAATATCAGGAAAGCCAAAGCGGCGAACCAGGATGTCAGCTTCCTCTTAGCCATTTGTGCTGACTTAATCTTAATTTGATAAAACCTGATACGCCATATGGCTTATACGTTTCCACCAAAAACTCGACTAAAGTCCCACAAGGGAAGAGGAATAAGACGCTTTAGCACTTGCCTCCTCATGGCAGGACAACTATGTCAACAATGGAGTGGACAGGACAACAGTATTGGCAGACAGCACAGAGAGCAGGCCTGCTACAGAGGGGGTCTGGCCCATATGCCGCCAGATAAATGATAAGCCTTTGTTATTCGTTTAAAAGGACGTACTGCTGCCACTGTCTCTGGGACCGCTGAGCAAACTTTGGGACCAAATGCCATTAATCCAAGCTAGTGAACCCATAGAGGTGTATCCAGCCTTGAAGACACAGCTTGCCAGTGCCTCAGCTAGTTTTATGGGTTTTATTAGTCAAAGAGAAATGGAGAGGGCTACAACCCCTCAAGGTTTTTGCTGCAAATTGGAGATGTTTGTGACAAAAGGGGTATCAATTTTGGGGAGGAAAAAAATAAAGGAATGAATATCTGCTGAGGGGCCGAGGTGATCTGGAAAATAGTCTTTTTATTGTTTAAACTACTCTTTTACATTGAAATATTTAGTTTTTTCACCTTTATTTAAGACGTTTTTAAGACCCTGAAAAATGAAGATTCAGACTTGTATAAGACTAAATGCTAAGGATTATAATTAGTTATTTCTTATATATTTTAAACAATCTGTCAAAACAAGCAGACCTTGGCCTGTCTACAAAAACTCTTTAAAAAGATGTATGCACAACAGACTGTTACAATATTTGTTATGAATACAATTTGGTTAAAAGTTTTATTGAGATGTATTGTTGGTGATTGGATGTGTGTTGGATCGATTGGGTAGCATTACATTCATTTTATTTCAGCTTAGTCCCTGACTTTTTAGAGGTCGCCACAGCGGAATGAACCGCCAACTATTCCAGCATATGTTTTACAGTGCTCAGCATAAATGAGTACACCCCATTTTGAAAATTAATATTTATCTCCATTTCTCAGTGAATATAGGCAATTTATTGTGGTGCATTTAAACAAAACAGATTTATTAAACAGATATGTTTATTAAAATTATATTTTAGTCACCAAACATATTTAGAAATTGAAAGATAAAACAATTAAATCCAAGCTAAATATTGCAAAAAAAAAAAAAAAACATTACAACCTACAGAATTTCAACTAAAATTATTTTGCTTCTCTTGATTTTTCCTCTTTTAAATTTGTATTTAATATTTTTCTATAGCATATAAATTTGGCTGTACTAGTTTTTGGACCGTTATCGTAAGTTTTTTAGTTAAGCTCCAGATTTGGCTTTAGTACTGACTAATCTAATGTATGCACAAATATAATATTGTATAGCTTATTAAAATATGAATTTAAAAGAGAGATTTGTGAGGGGTGAACTTATATATGCCGAGCACTGTACAGATGCCCCTCCAGCCGCAAACCTTACTGGGAAAGGTTTAAACAAAGGAAAATTAAGACCCGTTTAAAATGATTTAAGACTACAAGACAATGTTTCAGTGAATTTAAGACTTTTTAAGGCCTAAATTATTATTTTTTTTTAATTTAAGACATTTAAGACTTTTTAAGACCCTGAATAAGAAATCCATTATTTCATTCCACAAACAAAAGTTCTTTAGAATGAAAAAGTTTATTCATTTCATTAAAATGTTATTTACATGAAGGAAAAGTCTGCTGTGTGTTTATTTTTAACCCTTTAACTACCCCACCAAGAAAAAAATTGGATTGCATTTCTTTGCATTACTAATGTCGCTAGTTAACACACTCAATGCGTTTTATTTCAACACATCCTATAATTTCTAAAAAATCAACCTCTACCAAACGATTGATATGTCGGTTTATGGTAAAAGTACCGGAATTAATTCATATACTATAAAAGATCTGAAAATATAAAGTGGAAGACCAATTTATTTTATTATTTATATAAACATTTTTGAATACTAAATCATCTTTATTTGTTGAAGTATGCCATAAAATATTTCAGATTCTCATTTAACATGTTCTTGTTTTTTTTTTTTTTTTTTTACAATAAAACCAAAATCAAGTGTAGTAGTCCAACAGGATTATGTTTGTTTGATTATTTTGTAAACCAAAATGTTGTATGTGTAAACCATTATTTAATAAATACATCATTCTTTAAATGACTTCATTATTCATTATTTAAAACAGTAAAAACATGGTCAACCATTTGGTAGAGCAGGCAGTCAAAGGGCTAAGAGAACTTTTAAGAAAACTTTAACATTAAATGGTTTTAAACCTTTAGGAGTTTCTTTTTTTTCTGTTGAACACAAAATAAGTTATTTAGAAACCTGTAACCACTGACTTCCATAGTAAGTAAAACAAATACTGAGGAGGTCAATGATTTTCAACATTTTTTCAAAATATCTTCTTTTGAGTTGAACAGAAGAAAGAAACTCAAACAAGTAAATGATGACAGAATTTTCAGTTTTGGGAGATTTATCCCTTTAAGTGAACTTGGAACAAAAATTAGGTTTAGTTTTTTGTATTAAACATTTTTTAATAAACTATCAAACATAAATACTAGCAGTTTAATTTTACATATTTGGTTTACTTAAATAGCTTGCATTAATTTTGTGGTTTAGTGAATACTTTAATTTGCAAGCAGAAGATTGTTCACTCTTAAAAATTAAGGTTAGTCTATTTAACATGAAGAACCTTTAACTTCTTAAAACAATTCAATTCAATTGTAGGTTCTTTTTGTAGGGGGGGAATGTTGTTTCGTTTATTAAAATATTCTTAACACTATAAAATTGTTGTTTTAAAACTAAATGAAACCAAAACTGGTTCTTCTGTTGCATGGCCTGCAAAAGAGCCCGTTGGAACCTTTATTTGTGAGAGTTTATTTACATCACACAGTATGTCGTATTGTTCTGCAGTCTAATAAACGAACATAATTTGAATAATGTTTTAGTAGGAATAAAAGAATAGGAATTGAACTCTTAACTTCATTTAATGATGTACAGACTGCAAGGCCTGAATGAATGCGTCTCTGTGGGATTTGCTGATAAAAGTCGAGGTCCCATGAGCCTGAGGAGGTAATCCATCTGGTCAGGAAACCCAGCTGAGCTATAACGGAACATATTGGAAACCCTGTCAATCTGGACATAATGATTTTAGTGTAAAAGCTCAAATAATGAGGTCTAGTTGAACCCTGTGGGATTTTTTACATTACATGTCGCACAATTAAGATTATTAAAATCCTCGTTTTTCATTAATAATTTTGAAGCATGGTGCTGTGATAATATTAGGATATTAGTTTCAGACGATTACAGCGCAAAGAATTTGGGCCTAATATATTAGCTATAACACAAGAAAGACGTTTGAGGTTAAAAAAATAAACATTATGCTATACTTGTACATAATGATTTTTTATTATAAAAGGACTCACGTTATGCGTTCCAATGCTGATCAGAACAAATGAACATTTATTTGTTAGTCCTGCTTGTGAAGGCCTATCACTAAAAAAATTAAATAGTATTTTTGTCAGTAACAAGTAGCCTAAGATATTATTATCATATCCATTATTATTATATTTATTATCCATTATTATATCTATTTACTGGCATATTACACATTTATTTAAAGAGACCATCTTTGCGCACGCATATTTTTAAATGTTATTCGTTTTATTTTGTCTTTTTGTCTTCTTTATTTGAATGAATGATGGTCAGTCGCTGGCATGACGGCCTGGAGTATCTCTGTTTTCTTGCACACGACTAGATACGGACTAGAAACAAAAGCAAACAGGATTTGTGAGCACCAAGAGCTTCTGTGAGAGCACAAAGCCTCATTTGCAGGTGAATGCGATGGCACTCGCTTCGCCTTACGCCTTTAGCTGCCTTTGTTCCATTTCGCTTTTTTTGGTGCCAGATGGTCATGGAAATGGGAAACTTCTTTAAAGAAAGGCTATATCTGGCGAAACACTGGCACTCTTCACCTACACCAGACGATGACGGCAGAAATGAAAAGAAAACAGTCTTAGTGATATGTACAATTCGTTAATAATCTTAGTCCTAAAGATTTAATTAAATTTTCATTTTAATGCGACAAAGTGACCAACGTTTCACGTTTTTGGTGTAGCCTGAAAGAATTAAATTATTTTCCGTAAATACAATTCTATTATCGGTAATTTTATTGTTAGAATGTTTTAACGATAATTGCACATGCATTGAGGCTTTTACTTATATTAAATGTAACTTATTTTACATTATTTGTTACTGTTGCTGTTCATCATTTGAAACTTTGGTGTAATTTAAAACTTAGAATTATTAACAAGTGTGATAACCTGTTAAAACTGGTCAAATTAAACCAAATTAATTTATATAAATTCGTATAAATATACATATTTGTATTTATAAATTATATATGAATTATTATATATAAATAAATGTATAAAAATATTTATATATAAAGTATATATAAGAACTGAAATACTTATTATATTATTTAACTATAAAAGAAAGTTGTAGCCCTACCTGTGCTCACATTTCCTTTGGTACCTATTTTGTCAGTGTAGTTTTTGTTCTTTTTTTTAATTTCCATTAGCTTTTCCCCTATCTCAATGACATTATAAAGATCTGGCGTGTGGTGGTATCTATATAAATGTTATTCACAGATAGTGTGTAGGTAGGGGGAGGGGAGGCAGGTGGTTGGCGTGTAAATAGAAGGAGCCCATTTTGTTCGAGTCTTGGTAAGTGTTTCATTAGCGGGATAGCTGAGAGGGTGCTGAAAATGAAGGTCTTATGCGGACAAAGCGGGGTTCCAAGGGCACCTGCCTCCTTCATTATGGAAAGAAAATGGCATTTAAATCCTCCCTATAGGACGCAGCTGCCCGCATATCCCTCCCCACAAACATTGAGGGCGGAACAGCTGAGTCCCTCCTGTTTAGAGGCCAAACTCTTCTTTTTTTGTCACAGCTAGCAAAATGTTGACGCCCCAAAAGTGTAGGGCAAACATTTTTTTTCAGCCGTTTACCCACATCCAATGATGATGCACAATAATGTAGCTGAAAGATTATACATGACTTCCAGAAGAACACACTTGAATGCGACCAGGTTAGCAAAAATATAATTTAATTTACACTTTGATTCAAAGGTACAACGTGAGCTACTGAATATATTTTTAAGGAACAAGGCTCAGAAACATTCTTTGCATGAAATTGCAAACCAAACTTAAATAAAACACAACATAAAATATGGCCGAAACAATAAAAATAATAATAACAATTGCTGTAAATAATAAAGAGTAACCAACTATTATGAACATAAATAAAATAAGTTAGTATATTCAAAAATAAAACAAACACGTCTTGCTCTAGACTGTTTAGAGCACTGTGGACTAGCCTTCTACACAATTATAACAGAATAAAAGAGAAAATTGCACCGTTTAGACATTGTAACACTGCAACAAAGTCTCTGTTGGCGGAGCCATTATTGCTACATGAGTTCAGAGAGAAAGGGTCTCGTCCACTTCTTTCTTTCATCCGCTCTGCAGATAAACACAGGTGGACTGATGCATGTATAGTGCAAACATCTGTAAAGCAAAGAAAATGACAATTAACAGTTGTTCCACGGCAGTATCGGAGAATAGAAATTAACGGATTTAGTTGTTACCAATCACGACTTTATTACAATTCCTAATAAGTTTATAATAGCTAGGCTATTCAAATCAAACTAACAATTATTTAATGAATTTAAACTATTAAACGGAGTGGATACTTACCATCTAATTGTTTTACGTGGCGTTACTTCAATGCTCGTGGATGTGCCGGCTTGAAGGTAACTGCGTTCATCCTGCTTCGACTCCACGACCCTCTTTCTTTTCGGGAAGAAGTCTGGTGGAAACCAAGGTTTTATGTCATTATTCAGGTTTCATTTCACAGTAAAAAATACTTAATAAATTAATTAACAGACCGAAAATTGTGACAGTTATTTACATACAGCCTAACTATTTATCGTTTCAAAGCATTTACCTGTAATTTGCGGCGTGCTGTTTCTGGGGCTCTCTGGCATAAGTGACCTCTTCCGTCTGTTTCTGACGACTGAAGAACGAGCTGGTTTGGAGTTTAGTGCGCCAGAGATGTTCTCCTGGTTGGGTTCGTTGGGCCGACTTGGGACTCCCTCGGATTCTTGAGCTACCGGACTCCTGGAAATCCCGCAGTCGACAGTGCTTGAAGCGTCTCCTGTTGCGTTGACAGACGTCGCGGCACGAGCTCTCTTGTTTTGTGCTTTATCCTTGTAGAAAAATGGCAAAGTGTCCTCTGAAATCGCCTCCCACTCGTAATCTCCAGGCAAAGGCGAGTTGGTCTCAAAGTTAAAATTCCACCGGCTCTGGTCTCGCTCAGAGATCTCCTGCAGTTTGCGTTTCATCTCACAGTGCAGCTCCTCATGGTCTACGGGTCCGAATAGGTTACGGCAGACCTTTGTGCGGGTGAGGAGAGGAAAAGTGCTCCGTGCAACATGACGCTCCAGATTGCTTGATACGTCCACGTTTGCCATGATGTTTAAAAGTCAATGCCGTGAGCCGACGTTTGTTTGGTTCTTGTTGTTTGTAATCTGTTTATATCCGTGCCGGTGGTTAAAGGCCAGCGTTTGCACGAGAAAAGCCCTCCGATTGGCTAGACAGACACCACGCCCTGTGTAATAAACCCCCCACCAGTATCAACAAAGTCACCTTCCCCCCTCTTTTAAGAAAACCACAGTCTGAAAATTACGACCCATGAAGGCCATGAATTAAGTGATTGTTTTCCAAAGAAGAGAGAGAAGGGGAGAGAATGAAAAAGTTACAATGTTATAAAAAATATATATTTTAAACAATGTATCATAGGCTAAAACAATACTCTTCCTCTATATTAGGCCAGTATAATATAGCCTATAATACAATAAAAATATTTTTATAGGCTATGGAATTATTAAAAAAACATTTTGAATATTTAATGTTTGGATTAGTTTCTGCAATATCCATATCTTCATTAAAACACTTGTCATCGTCTGGCATAATGTAAATAAGTTTCATAGCGTTCCATAGGACAAAACATGGTGAAAGCGTCACATTTCAGAATTGTTTTACACTTTCACTGACAGATTTTTTTTAAATCACCTAATGCCACAATGTTGTTGTTGTTTTTTATTTATTTTTAAGACAAAAAACTATCTATTAGTTTGCATATACTAAAGTTTGTTTAATTAAATTTAAATAAATTTCATTTTGGATGTATTATTATTTTGTCACATTAAAAAATACCACACACACACACACACACACACACACACACACACACACACACACACACACACACACACACACACACAATAATTCTCAGTATTTACATATAAAGCAACCTCAGACACTCATACAAACACACCACATAATTAAAGTGACAATTTAATTAACGTTATTTGATCTGCAGCATAAAAATATGGGGGGAAAGGGTATTTGTTTTTCTCCACAGGCCAAAATTAAAAATGTGCCAAAATATAACAAAATTAACTTTAATTAAAATTTGTTACATTTTAAAGCCTCCCCCTATATAATACTGATAATAATAATAAAAGATGAAAACTAAAAGTAATTTAGCCTACATAAAGGCACTGTACGAGCAACTTTCTAACCATGGGTTTGCGAAAAGAAACTGTAGTAAAACATTAAAAGTTCAATAAAAACATACCAAAATATGTAACGTGTTTGCATCAACAGCCGAAATGATCCAAAACTGAAATGTAAATAAGGTCGCACATGTGTGTTGCCGCTGAACCTAAACCTGCAGCAGCTCCAGTCGATTCTGAAATACGTGCAGTTACAACTAATATTTAAAATGTGTGTGTGTGCGTGTGTAAGACTACACTTTGTGTAACAAGTAATTCATCGCACTGAACCTCACATACCTTCTAAACGCTAACTCGAAATCCAGACGTTTCTCAAATTCGCGCATTTCTGAAGCAGCTGGGCTATGGAGCCAGTATTGTTTCATATTTCCAAACAAATATAATACAATCCACAAATAAATGTGAAGCGTTTGACAAATACCAAGCATATTCACAAATAAATACAATGAGATCCACAAATAAATCTTAGAGTTCCACAAACATTAATTACATTCACAAATAAGTAAAATTAGACTTGCAAATAAAAAACATACTCACACATATTTTTTTTTATTCTACAAACACAAATTTGCCTGACATTTATATGTGAATTGCGTCCTGTGCATTTGTAGATCACTGTGGTATTTGTGGGTTGCTCTCTGTGCATTTGTAGATCACTGTGATATTTGTGGGTACCTCTCTGCCCATTTGTGGATCGGGCTGTGCATTTGTGGATTTTGAAACAGTTCTAACGTCAAGACGAACACTGATCCACAAATAGATGGACTCCACCCACCTTCTGCTTAAACCAATCAGATACCGGCACCGTGATGCTGACCAATCGCTGCTCGTTCTCGCTCCAACCAATCACGCTTTGCCTTACAATCAGAGCGGGACCAGGCCAGCCGTAATGAACCAGTCTCTTCAAAATGGACGCATTGCTGTAATAATATGGAGCTGTCCTTGCTTTTTCAAGAGACTGATTAATTGACTGCACGATGGCTTTTCTGTGTTTGTGCCCAGCCCGCACGGACGAGGCTGAATCCAGCTTCTTATTGACGCTATCCGGTCGCGGGTTTTAAGGTGGACCGGATAGGTTTTTAAGGTGGACCGTATAGCGTCAATAAGAAGCTGCGAATAAGAAGCTTGATTCAACCTCGTATGTTTATAAATGTTTCCTAGGAATACAGTGAATGACTTTAATCGAATCATTAATTAAACAGACAGCTGTCACACCAAACCGCAAAGAGGTTGACTGATTAATTGACTGCACGATCGCTTTTCTGTGTTTGTGCTCAGCCTGCATGGTCACTCCTAGTGGAACCACTGTATGCAGATGGTGCAAGAGAGGATGATACAGCTTACACTCGCTGTTTATAAGTGTTTCCTTGGATTACCATAAAGGACTTTAATCGATATTATCATGGACTTTAATAAAAAAAAATTATATATAGCTAAACTTTGATAGAACAGAAATATAGCCATCTGTCTAAAACTAAACATTCTAATGTCATTTATTAGGCAAGTAACAAACTGAAACAAATGTTTTTTATATGCAAAAAAAGTATTTATATGCAAAACAAAACCTAATACATTTTTAAAGCAGATTAATTTCTTCCTGATTTATACTTCTACATGTATTACATCTGATTTAGGTTCACAACTTGCATCCTACATGAAACTAGGTGAGGGAGACAGTTTCCATCGTTTGGCTGAGGGTCTCATCTGCAGGGTGAAGCGACACAAGCTGGACAGTCATCATCTCTCTCTATTAGCGAGCATCAACCAGATTTACACAATGGCTTGCCTTCTGCCCATTAGTAAAAGCTTGAGCAAAAGATTAAAGAGAAGATAACATTTGATGTGGAATGATGAACTTGAATTTATTCTTTTAACAAATATAAACAAGTATACTGTACATAATTTTTAGGGTTGCTTGCACTGCAGGGATATAAGGTTATTATAATAAACGTTCATTTTCAATGTATTAATTTAAACATTTAAACATAAATAACAGAACAATTTGAGTGAACATTTGTTCTGCACTAATGTACATATAACTTTAGATGCTTGCACTGCACTAATGTAAATATGCAGTTTTTTTTGTGCATAGAGAATTATTAGGGTGTCCACCTCCATCAAATGTTGTACGAACCAATCGACTACAGTCTGACCCCCAGTGATGCTCAAACACTTTTTTTATTTAATTACATTTAATGTTAATCTTTTTATATAAGATTACAAGAATAATGCAAAATGCGTTTGGTTTAAGTAGCTAAAATGTAATAAATGGGATACCACCTCCAACTCATTTTCAGCAAAGAAAACCCTGAACTGTGTGAATATAAGTAACTACACATTTGGACTGCAGTAGTTAAAAAGGTAAATAACTTCAGACATTTGCAATTTATATTTATGTAAATATAAATAATTTGACTCAATGTTAAACATTTCCCTTACAGTGATCTGTAAAAATACAACATTAAACAATTATCATTAAAAGTGATGTGTGTATGAATTTTGTTTCAATCTGTAGTCATCTTGGCAGGTAGAAGTAAAAAAAAGAGAAGAAAAAAGTAGACAGAAGGATGGATGGATAGATAGAAGTGATGTGTAACGGGTGTCCCATCAGCAACACACCCGTCCATATTCACTCAGATCCTGAACTCAACGAAAGAGGCCATCCATGAATGTTTCCTAGGAATACAGTGAATGACTTCAATCGAATCATTAATTAAACAGACAGCTGTCACACCAAACAGCAAAGAAGAGGTTAAAATTCTACATTTCGAGTTACATTGATCATTTTAAGGGTGAGTATTATTATGCTATTTATACGAACAGCAATATAACGCTAGCCGTGTCTGTTTCTCACAGTTCATACCAGTTTTTGTTTTATTTTAATTACCTGCATCTGTAACGGAGTTGAAAAGACGATATAATTCATCAGATTGAATAACATAAAATTAGGCTTTATAAATGAAATGGTTTGAGTGCCCCCTTGTGGTTATAAAAAAATGCAGGAATTTTTCGTATTGTGTCCCTTTGCGCTTACCGTAGATTCAGACAGATCGGTGTGAATGTTACAGGTAAGCGCAGCTCGTCGCTCTCTTGTGAACAGATTAAGAAGGGATAATATAAACAATTTTATATCATTTCAGTGATCGAAATAAATGTGTATGTTGTGTGAATAATATACTAGTTCATGTTTTGATTTCCTAATGTTTATTTTGGAACGATTGAGATGATTTGTGTTTTGCTAACTGAAAAGCCACATTGCTATTGCAATTTAGTGTTGTATACAATATCTCAACGAGAGAGTTTTTGTATTTTTCCATTTTAGAGACAGCCGAATGTTAAATCCTGCACTTTCCTGTGTTGCATATTTTTGTTTTATCTCAGGTATGTTGTCTATCAATTTATATGTGTTATGTTTTTGAGTTTAAGAAAATGCTTACCGTAGATTCACACAGAGATTGGTGAATGTTACAGAGAGAGCCGAATGTTAAATCCTGCACTTTCCTGTGTTGCATATTTTTGTTTTATCTCAGAAAATAAATCCCATTTGAGTACATTGGTGGATGGCCTCTTTCGTTGAGTTCAGGATCTGAGTGAATATGGACGGGTGTGTTGCTGATGGGACACCTGTTACACATCACTTCTATCTATCCATCCATCCTTCTGTCTACTTACATGTTTGTGTAAATTGTGTCCTTAATATCCATAACTATGAATATTACAAACTATAGGTTATTTCTCAGTTTCCTGTAAGGGTGGAGTGACAGGAGAGATCAGCATGACGATGGGAAGCTGCATAGTTTGAGTAGCAGGTTATTTATGCTCAGGATGACGATGACCCAGCTCTTCTACAAAGACATCAACATGTTACGGACCATCTGAGAAGAAGCTGACCATTTCTTTCTTTATTTCTTTTTCTTTTCTTTTTTTTACTTCTACCTGCCAAGATGACTACAGATTGAAACAAAATTCATACACACATCACTTTTAATGATAATTGTTTAATGTTGTATTTTTACAGATCACTGTAAGGGAAATGTTTAACATTGAGTCAAATTATTTATATTTACATAAATATAAATTGCAAATGTCTGAAGTTATTTACCTTTTTAACTACTGCAGTCCAAATGTGTAGTTACTTATATTCACACAGTTCAGGGTTTTCTTTGCTGAAAATGAGTTGGAGGTGGTATCCCATTTATTACATTTTAGCTACTTAAACCAAACGCATTTTGCATTATTCTTGTAATCTTATATAAAAAGATTAACATTAAATGTAATTAAATAAAAAAAGTGTTTGAGCATCACTGGGGGTCAGACTGTAGTCGATTGGTTCGTACAACATTTGATGGAGGTGGACACCCTAATAATTCTCTATGCACAAAAAAAAAAACTGCATATTTACATTAGTGCAGTGCAAGCATCTAAAGTTATATGTACATTAGTGCAGAACAAATGTTCACTCAAATTGTTTAGATTAATACATTGAAAATGAACGTTTATTATAATAACCTTATATCCCTGCAGTGCAAGCAACCCTAAAAATTATGTACAGTATACTTGTTTATATTTGTTAAAAGAATAAATTCAAGTTCATCATTCCACATCAAATGTTATCTTCTCTTTAATCTTTTGCTCAAGCTTTTACTAATGGGCAGAAGGCAAGCCATTGTGTAAATCTGGTTGATGCTCGCTAATAGAGAGAGATGATGACTGTCCAGCTTGTGTCGCTTCACCCTGCAGATGAGACCCTCAGCCAAACGATGGAAACTGTCTCCCTCACCTAGTTTCATGTAGGATGCAAGTTGTGAACCTAAATCAGATGTAATACATGTAGAAGTATAAATCAGGAAGAAATTAATCTGCTTTAAAAATGTATTAGGTTTTGTTTTGCATATAAATACTTTTTTTGCATATAAAAAACATTTGTTTCAGTTTGTTACTTGCCTAATAAATGACATTAGAATGTTTAGTTTTAGACAGATGGCTATATTTCTGTTCTATCAAAGTTTAGCTATATATAATTTTTTTTTATTAAAGTCCATGATAATATCGATTAAAGTCCTTTATGGTAATCCAAGGAAACACTTATAAACAGCGAGTGTAAGCTGTATCATCCTCTCTTGCACCATCTGCATACAGTGGTTCCACTAGGAGTGACCATGCAGGCTGAGCACAAACACAGAAAAGCGATCGTGCAGTCAATTAATCAGTCAACCTCTTTGCGGTTTGGTGTGACAGCTGTCTGTTTAATTAATGATTCGATTAAAGTCATTCACTGTATTCCTAGGAAACATTTATAAACATACGAGGTTGAATCAAGCTTCTTATTCGCAGCTTCTTATTGACGCTATACGGTCCACCTTAAAAACCTATCCGGTCCACCTTAAAACCCGCGACCGGATAGCGTCAATAAGAAGCTGGATTCAGCCTCGTCCGTGCGGGCTGGGCACAAACACAGAAAAGCCATCGTGCAGTCAATTAATCAGTCTCTTGAAAAAGCAAGGACAGCTCCATATTATTACAGCAATGCGTCCATTTTGAAGAGACTGGTTCATTACGGCTGGCCTGGTCCCGCTCTGATTGTAAGGCAAAGCGTGATTGGTTGGAGCGAGAACGAGCAGCGATTGGTCAGCATCACGGTGCCGGTATCTGATTGGTTTAAGCAGAAGGTGGGTGGAGTCCATCTATTTGTGGATCAGTGTTCGTCTTGACGTTAGAACTGTTTCAAAATCCACAAATGCACAGCCCGATCCACAAATGGGCAGAGAGGTACCCACAAATATCACAGTGATCTACAAATGCACAGAGAGCAACCCACAAATACCACAGTGATCTACAAATGCACAGGACGCAATTCACATATAAATGTCAGGCAAATTTGTGTTTGTAGAATAAAAAAAAATATGTGTGAGTATGTTTTTTATTTGCAAGTCTAATTTTACTTATTTGTGAATGTAATTAATGTTTGTGGAACTCTAAGATTTATTTGTGGATCTCATTGTATTTATTTGTGAATATGCTTGGTATTTGTCAAACGCTTCACATTTATTTGTGGATTGTATTATATTTGTTTGGAAATATGAAACAATTCTGGCTCCATACTGGGCGGTGTCCACCAATGGCGCGCGAAACTCAACCAACCAGGTGACTTGAGAAATGACGTCAAGCACTTCCGCAAGATGGCCGCGCTGAGATACCCAGGGGGTATGTTCGTCAGGAAGGTTCAATACACCACCATAAGACCAACTGCAAAACAATTAAACAACACAAATATATAAAAATAAATAAGCTTACATGTTCCATAAATGTTAAATTATCCACATTAGACTATTTTTTAACTTACACAAATAGGCCTAACGTTACTTCAAACAAAGCAATCGCTGCACACCAAAATCACTCTAACGTTAAGTGAATAATATATATTTAAACGTTTATTGATAACTTACACGCACATTTTACAGTTTTGTCTCGGTAATTAGATATCATTTAAATAATTAGATTATCCGTTACATACCTCAAACTCGTTTCATTTGGTGTCTCCTTTCTACCTTCTGCTGCCCTCCGAGGAAACAAACCTCCAAACGGTTGTAGATTTTTAGAACAGTCTTGTTTAGCCGCCGTGTTATTTTCCCCTAGGGGCTGCTGACATCTAGTGGCTGACACGTGTAATTGCTGCTGTTGGACGAAAACCGTACGTCACGTATTTCTGGAACTCCGGACAGCCCAGATGGTGGCCTTCCCAAAGTACATTTTCATAGCTAAATCAAGAAACTACGTACAGGCGCACCTTCTTTTTTTCTTTTTTTTGTATTCTCTTCATTTTTTTTTTTTTTTGATATTTATTGTTTCAGTCAATGCAATGTTGGTTAACATCATATAATTATTTAAGTCTACTAGAAAGAAAACAAAATCTAAATTTAAGTGCATGCTTAAACATTTTTTTTATTTGTAGCCTATCTATGGTTAAACATAGTTTATAATATATATATATATATATCATGCATTTATTTTGCCAGAAATTTCCACTGAACCCAGTTTTATTCTAGTGTCTTTTATGAAGATTTTTATAGGGTTTGTTAATACATCCACCTGATTTATTTAGTAAATTTAACACTTCACACCTAAAATCATAGCGATTTTTTTTCTGGCTGCTGACATTTTCAGAGTGATTGACTGATGGTAAATTAGTTATATCTTTAAAAATCAGATATACTGTCCAACTGCTCCTTAACGCAAATTTCTAATCAGCCAATCACATGGTAGCAACTCAATGCTTTTAGGCATGTAGACATGGTCAAGGCAATCTGCTGCAGTTCAAACCGAGCATCAGAATGGGGAAGAAAGGGGATTTAAGTGACTTTGAACGTGGCATAGTTGTTGGTGTTAGACGGGCTGGTCTGAGTATTTCAGAAACTGCTGATATACTGGGATTTTCATGCACAACCATCTCAAGGGTTTACAGAGAATGGTCCGAAAAAGAGAAAATATCCAGTGAGCGGCAATTCTGTGGGCGCAAATGCCTTGTTGATGCCAGAGCTCAGAGGAGAATGGCCAGACTGGTTCCAGCTGATAGAAAGGCAACAGTAACTCAAATAACCACTCGTTACAACCGAGGTATGCAGAAGAGCATCTCTGAACTCCATCAAACCCTGGTACTAGTAAGGTGTACCTAATAAAGTGGCCAGTGAGTGTAGGCTTATCACTTTAATATATTGACAATAATGCAAAACCATATAGTCCACATTTATGTCCTGAACTTTTATGCAAATTAGTCCGAAACTGATTATATGATGTCTCATTTGCATTGTTGGAAGCATTGTTACATTTATTCATTCATTCATTCAGTCAATCAGTCAGTTTTTGTATAAATTGTTTCATATTAATCTGTTTTATCTTAGCTACAACAGTCTTCCAAATTGTATTTTTCCCCTATGACTAAGAATGTGAGCCTTGATGTGTTGAAAGGGGAAAATTGCAAGTGAGTTACATTGTCTTAAATAATCATAACTAATTTGAGCAAGAAGCAGTCAAGCTTAAACCACACACTTAAAATCTGAAGCAAATAACCAAATGGGGTGTAAGGAAGCACACTTACAGTACAGTAATTGCCTTTTTTAAAGATTTCTTTCCCCTGTTTTATGAATGCTTATGTTGTAGATCGGAAGAAAGGCAGGTGAATGGACGGACAAATCATCATTTGTTTAGGGAGTGGTTTTGTCATCATAAACCTCCAGATTCACTTCCTGGTGACACTCTAGAGCTGCCCAAACCTGTAGTGGCCTAAAAAAGCTCAGAGCATCCAAGAGCAAAGCCAACATCCAGATATGCTTGGGCATCAGGATACCCCTCTGGTAAGTCAACACTTTCATCATATTACAAGGTAACCGAACGCAAACAAATCATTTCTCTGGGACTGTTGAAAATATATGCAATCTCATGAATTTCTTTTGAGATTGGGTGCCTGGGTGACCAATTTTCTTAGCTCTAGGATCCAACAGGTTAAAATGGGAGGTTTTATTTAAGATAAAATGTGTTCTTCAGTTGGAGTTCCCCAGGGTTGTGTATTATGTCCGTTATTATTTATTTTATTTACAAATTCTTGTATAAGTTCATTTAAAAATAGATATATTATAAAGTATGCAGATGCTTTGGTGAGCCTTTTAAATGAAGAGGAGGAAGAACACGGGCCTGTTCTTGACTTCTTTTTAGACTGGTGTGAAAATTCAAACCTTCTCCTAAACATTTCTAAAACTAGGGGTAGGTTATTTATTTTAGAAAGAGAGAGCCAAAGCAAAACTCATCCCACATTATTAATGGGGAAGAAATTCAGTTAGTAACAAATTATAAATATTTAGGTGTGATGTTGGACAATAAACTGAATTGGGATATAGAGGTAAAGTTGGTTTTATATTCGCACATTCGGACTTTCCCCTTAATAATACAATTTCATAAAAGTATTATTTGCACACTCTAAATAGCGAAATCATATTAGCAGCCAATGACTATCAAAGTACAACATTGTTCACAGTCAAATAAACAGTTTTAATGTTGTTTTCAAGTCACACTTGCATGCTAATTCCGATCGAATATTCAAAGTAACATGGTAAACAAAATAGTGACTTCTGAATGAACAAATGGGCGAATATAAAACCAACTTTACCTCTATAATTGGGATGTATGGACTGACTGTGCAAGGAAAAAGCGTCAACAGAGAATGTACTTCTTAAAGAAATGACTGTCTTTTAATGTTAACAACACGTTGTTGGTCATGTTTTAAAGTGCTTTTATTAAAAGTATTGCAAAATTCTGTGTGATCTGTTGGTAAGGAAATGCTTCTGAGGCCCAGAAGAGGTCATTGGGGAAGGTGGTAACAACAGCCAGTAAGTTGTTGGGAATGAAACTAAAGAGCATTGGTAGTATATACAAAGAAAGAGTACTAAATAAGGCTATCATGATTGTCAATGATGAGAGACATCCTTTATCAAACACCTTCCAATTGTTACCATCAGGTCATCAATGTTGTGTGTCCAGGTGTATAAGAAATAGGAAAAAAAAATCATTTATACCCCAAGCAATTAAGTTATTAAATTCCTCCTCCTTCTGTTGATGGCTAGTAAACTGGATATTTATTTAGAGTAGAGGTACCATGTTTTTTAAATTATATATATATATATATATATATATATATATATATATATATATATATATATATATATATATATATATATATATATATATATATATATATATATATATATATATATATATATATATGTATGTTGGAAGTGTCTGATTGGCTAACTGACAACATTTGAGTTAATTGGAGGCACGACTGTAGAATAGTATTTAAGGAAAACCTCAAGCCAGTTTACAATTTGCAAAATTACACTGGGAAAAAGAATAATATTTGGAGACATGTCCTGTGGTCTGATGGAACTACGATTGAACTGTTTGGCCATAATGACCAGTGTTACATGTGGAGGACAAATGGGAAAGCTTACAAGCTTAGGAACACCATTCAAACTTTGAAATATGGGGGCGGCAGCATCATGTTGTGGGGCTGTTTTGCTGCAGGAGGGACTGGTCCACTTCACAGCATAGATGGCATCATGAAGAAAGAACATTATGTAGAAATACTGAAGCAACATCTCAAGACATCAGCCAGGAAATTAAAACTTGGCCACAAATGGGTCTTCCAAACAGACCATGACCCTAAGCATACTGCCAAATTAGTTAAAATGTGCTTTAAGGACAACAGAGTGAATGTTTTGGAGTGGCCATCACAAAGCCCTGTACTCAATCCTATAGAAAATTTGTGGACAGAGTTGAAAAAGCTTGTAAGAGCAAGACAGCCTACAAATCTGACTCAGTTACACTAATTCTGTCAGGAGGAATGGGCCAAAATTCCTGCAAACTATTGTGAGAAGCTTGTGGAAGGATACCCAAAACATTTGACCAAAGTTATACAGTTTAAAAGCAAAGCTAAAAAAAAATACCAAGGAAATGCATGTAAACTTTTGACTGTCTAGAAATTAATAAACAATTCTCAAAAAAAATCTCAAATTTTTCTGTCATTGATTTGGGTAAATGATTTGGGTAATCCTAACAGACCTAAAATAGTAAACGTTTAGTATGATTTACCATCAGACATTTTTTTTTTAAATGGTTATGTTCCTTTTTTTAGAGTATATGTAAACTTCTGGTTATATATATATATATATATATATATATATATATATATATATATATATATATATATATATATATATATATATATATATATATATATATATATATATATATATGCCAAATGTGGAATGTCAGAAGTCTCTGTGAGTGTATGCTGCAAATGAAATTTCCCTGTGGGGACAAATAAAGTTAACTAACTAACTAACTATTATTTTTTTTATTAAATTAAATATTATTGTCAGAACGTGTGTCATTGTTTAAAAGATCTGTTTCCTCTGGTTTCTAATACCATTTTTTCTGTGACCTTTAATGCAAATGATTGTGTGCTAGGTAGTCTATGGCATTTTACCCATCCTATCCCCTAGTCAAATCATGGGCAGCACCCAGACCTCTCCACACACCCACACACATCAGTCACTTTGCATACAAGTAATTTGTGCTTTTCAGTGATCGACACCTGAGCACGTCCAGCAGTCAATTATTATTTAAGCCATGTTTTACATATTCTTTTTTTATTTATAGCTCAATGGCTTTACACCTTTCAATGAATGCTGATTGGGAGCAATTGCATGTTCACTGATCAAACCAGATTGTATCTCTTTATGAAAACAATTCCACTGATGGCAGCTATTAGAGATCTGGAGGGCTGGGAAGGGTTGAACATGCCTGGAGCAGGTGTGCAAGTGATCTCATGGCATTCAGATAAAAACTAATTGATTGAAAAGACATTAATCAGCTCAATCAAATCTGATTACATCAGTCAAATGCTGTTGGCTACTTGAAATGTTTTTGTAGCAAGTACGCCTTTGTTCTGACTGCTTTAATTTTGTTTGTTTAACCACACGAGTCAAACTGACCTCGAATCACTGTTGATCAGAATGCAAATAAGCTGTTTTCAACTGCATAGGAAACTTCTGTGGGTCACAGATTTTGCCGGACATTAGCGTTTATTATAACATGCCTAATTTTACAAGGGTGTTTTTTTATATATATGTGCATATTTCTATATTCAAAAAACATGTACAGTTGAAGTCAGAATTTTTTGCTCCCCTTTGATTTTCTTTATATATATATATGTATGTGTGTATATATATATATATATATATATATATATATATATATATATATATATATATATATATATATATCCCAAATGATGTGTAACGGGGCAAGGAAATTTTCACAGTACAGTATGTCCGATAATGTTTTATTTTCTTTTTTTTTCTTTTTTTCAGAAAAAGTCTTATTTGTTTTATTTTGGCTAGAATAAAAGCAGTTTTTAATTTATTTAAAACCACTTTAAGGTCAAAATTATTAGCCCATTTAAGCTATATTATTTTATTTTACATTTATACTTTTAAGTACTATTGTGCACACTTTAAGTACTAACCTTTAAAAGGATAGTTCACCAAAAAATGAAAACTCTGTCTTCATTTACTCACCCATCACTTGATCCAAACCTAAGTTTCTTTCTTCTGTTAAACACAAAAGAAGATATTTTTTTATTAATAAACTAATACTCACTACTCACCATTCACTTGTCACAAAACTGCTTGAGTTTCTGTCTTCTGTTGAACACAAAAGAAGATATTTTTAAAAATGTTGGAACCTGGTAACCATTGACTTCCACAGTATTTGTTTTTCCTACTATCGATGTCAATGGTTACTAGATTTCAGCTTTATTAAAGAGATCTTCTATGTTCAGCAGAATAAATAAACTTATAAAGGTTTGGAATCACTTAAGGTAGAGTAAATAGTGTGAAGTTTTCATTTTGGGGTGAACTACTCTTTTAAGGAACCAATATGAACTCTTTATGTACAAACTACTATGCAAAAAGGTTCTGCCCCAGTTTGATATTTGTAGCTTTATATCCTGGAGGGTTTTCAACACTTTACAATATGGTTTTAGTTTTAGTTAAAATGATAACATGCACTAACCATGTAAGTACTTCCACAGCATTTATTTTCTATCTTCTATTTTTACACGTGAAGTCAGTTCAAAGATGGAATTAGACATCCTGTGGCATGAATTGGGCATTTTGTGTGTTTGACGCGCTTCCGACTGCAAAAGAAAGTGTGAGCAAACATCTAACAAATGGAGCAATGGAACAAACAGGTCGCTGGACATTATTTGTGCTTTGCATGTATGACTGGTATTATGATGTGCATCAATTCGATAAATTATTTCGTTTTACTCTTTCCTTGCAGTTGACAAGAGAAAACGATTCCCTGCCACTGACGAGTTTTACGGCAATCCGTGTTATAGGTTTATTATGGTAGGGGAAGCCCTAACCATGTCCTGAGTGAGGTAGATGATGTCAGATGCTCCGGGGAGTGAAATCTGAGAAAGAGAAAGTAAGATCGTGGATAAAAATATGGGTCATACAACCTTCCTTTGGCTTAATCTCTATCATTTTATATATTTGACACACTTTGTCATTGTGTCAGATTGCACATCTAACATACTGTAGTAGGCTACCTAATATGGTAAATCCATCCATCCATTCATTTTCTTTTCGGCTTAGTCCCTTTATTAATCCGGGGTCGCCACAGCGGAATGAACTGCCAACTTATCCAGCATATGTTTTACGCAGCGGATGCCCTTCCAGCCGCAACCCATCCCTGGGAAATATGGTAAAAAAGATATATAAAAAAAAAAAAAAAAAAAAAAAAAAAATATATATATATATATATATATATATATATATATATATATATATATATATATATATATATATATATATATATATATATATCATTTAATTTTTTATATTAATATATATTTTTAGTTGCAAAATTGTCCTCAAATTTCTGGGAATTACCGCCACAAAATCAGTAAATTTTATTGCAAAAAAAATCACAAAATAAATCGTGAAAAACTAGGGGGTCTGATTATCATAGTAATCATTAAACTATAACTCTATCTATAGTAACTCTCTGCTTAATATCTGCCACCTATTTATTTTGATGGACCCCTAGGATCCCTGTATTTCCAAAAAGTTAATTTGCAACTATATCAGCTTATTCGATTAACATCAATCTTAAGCCTAACCTGCTAATACACACTAGTTGTGCATTATAATGTTAAAAAACACATTTTTAAACATATTGTGAGTCTTAAAGTGTTACTTCATTGCTGACTCTTAATATATTAAAAAAAAATGAAAAATGTTTGGTTTCCCAAATCATGTGTGCCCTTTACCAGGAGGGATGGTGTATTTACATGTCTGTGAAGAATGAAAATCAAAACGGCTTCTGCTTTACATAAAGATTTACAACTACCTGAAGTACCTCACTGAGCAGAACCCGCTCTCAGGGCTGCATTTAACAGGACGTGATGCAGATGCATTATAATTCTGTCTCCAGGGGGTGTTACGGCAGGGCAGGAGGTGTCTGCAATGTGGGGAACTGATGAACGAATCCCAAGGATACAGGTGAGACTAATGGCCCCACTTATCACCACTAAACATGTTATACAAACCAGAATCCTTGACCTTTTGTGTCACTATTTGCAGTTCTCCAGTGGGATGTCGGTGTTACATCCCACTTACACAGTCTGTCGTTAGTATGGTCGAGAAGTCCAGCGAGAGATTTGATAAACAGATGGGTGGACGATTGGGAGATATTGATTTTACTGGTGTGAGTCGAACCAGGGGCAAGGTAAAAACGGACAGATATGTACAAAATCACAGTTCTTGATGAGGTAAAGCGTTTGCACATTATTAACATACTTTATTTGTCAGTCCAGTTTGTAAGGGTGACCAGCTCCACGGATCCAGCTGAGATCTATCAGATTTTGACTAAGCAGTGGGGTCTGGCTCCACCTCATCTGGTGGTGGCACTGATGGGAGGTGATGAAGTTGCTCAGCTTAAGCCCTGGCTGAGGGACACACTTAGGAAAGGTCTTGTGAAGGCAGCACAGAGCACAGGTGGATCATTTATTGGTCATTAAAAATAAAAATCACAATCTGCTTTTGTCACAAAACTCTAATGCTTGATCTATATAGGGGCCTGGATCCTCACCAGTGGTTTGCGCTTTGGCATCACTAAGAATCTGGGTCAGGCCGTAAGGGACCACTCTCTAGCAAGCACTTCCCCGAAGGTGCGAGTGGTGGCTATTGGAATTGCCCCCTGGAACATGATTCAGAACCGAGATCTGCTGCTGTCTGCAAAGGTAAAAACTGCCTGTTAAAATGAATTCAACACAGGCTAATTCTGAAAACGTAGCCCTATATGCATTTTTGGAAATCGCGAATTATTTAGCCAGACGTACGTATGGCTGTATTTCGTCTTTAAAACAAACGCTACGGGGCAGTATGACACTGTTGCTTTTCGCGCTAGCAGCTGACCGCTTACCTCCGTATGGACGGCTTTCCCACTGTTACCAGTTTGTCCAGTAGCTTGCCATGTATGTTGGTGGACTTGAGACGCAGAGAGGAGTTGACCACGACGAGGGGGTTCAAGTCTGGTAAAGAATGGTTCCAGAAAGCAGGTAAGACAAAAACAGAAGTCAAAAAATAAAATAAACAAGTAAATAACAGGGTGAGAATGTGGTAAAATCTGAAAACGTGGTAAAAATCTGGCGAGGGCTTTTCTTTTTCTGGATTGCATTTTAAATCTGTCAGTTGGGTTATGGAAAGTGGGTGGGCGGGTCAATCAGTGCTTTTTAAAACACTATTGGGTAGGTTTAGGAAAGGGGGAGGGTGGATCAGTTGATCGGTCAGTCGGTCAGTCATTCAGTCAGTCAGTCGGTCAATTAAACAGTCAGTCAATACCCTCTGATGGATTTATGCAAGAACAGCAGGCGCAAATGGCACTCACAAGAGAAATTTGAGATCTCAAAAAGCGTACACAGCGGCCTCTGGTGGATTCGCGAAAACTGCCCAAAAACGAAGCTTCTGGGATGTATTTGGCGCTCTCCAGAAATGTATATAGGGGTGTATAATCAGAATGAGCCTGGGTTGAATGAATTTATTATCTTACAAAAAGATTTTGAGAAAATGCTGAAGAATTTCTTTTAAACTTTATTTCAATCATTCAGTCAATGGGCCTCATCCACAAACCATTCTTATGAAACCCCACTTAAGCACTTTTCAAATATCTGACATTCACCAATGTTTTCTTATCTGGAGTTTGTTCTTAATAGCCATGGGCTGGTATAAGTTTCTGACGGTATGATAACCTTGGATAAAAATATCACTGTTTCACGGTATTGTGATCACTGCTCCAAAATATATTCTTTATTTTAATTGTCTGGGTAAAAAACAACAATTTTTCCCCATTAAACACAATTGATTTTCTTTTAAGAAAGATTTATAACATTTTGGAACAGTAAACATGTCCGGCTAAATAATTCAAATAAATAATTGACTACTTCTGTCTTCATCCGTTTTAAAAATTTTACAGCATCGATGTTGTTGTGTCATCAAAATATAATCAGTTAAATAGACTTAAGCATCCATTTAGTTGTTAAAACATAAAAAGAGACAAAAAACCGTTTAAATGCAGGCATCGTCATTAGTAGCAGGCTAGCGCAGAAATTCCATTGACATGGGGTAAAATTAATTTCCATGTTTTAAAGACATGCCGTAGAAAAATATAATTTAATGCATTGCTTCTTGTTTGGTCTGATATCCACTTTATATCGTATCTCAGCCAGGCAGTGAAAATCGTTGTTTTTTAAAGAAATCACATCTTAAACGCAGTGATTTTGTATGGTAAGGCCATTCACCGGGAGCCCTGGGGCTGGCTGACTGAAATTAAAGTCTGTGTGCATATACTCCATAAAGTACAGAATCTGTGAACACTCCAGATTAGCTGTACGCATATTTAAGCTGTAATAGTTTGTTCAGAATTATCAGTTATAGCAGTTTTGTTCATTTTGTTTAGAAGAAAATTACTTTCTATTTTGCTTCAGCCTAATCATCCAGCAACATACCCAACCGAGGATCTTCCATATGGCGCTGTGTACTCATTGGACTGCAATCATTCACATTTCATCCTGGTGGATGAGGATCCCAAGAGACCTGGAGCCACTGGTGAGATGAGGGTCAAGATGCTCAAACACATTTCTCTGCAGCGCACAGGATATGGGGGTAAGCTGAGATGCACTTTTTATTTGTCTCTAAATTTGTCTTGTGCTTTGAGATATTTGCTAATTAGTATTTGTTCTGACAGGCACAGGCAGTATAGAAATACCTGTTTTGTGTCTTCTGGTTCATGGAGAGCCAAGGATATTACAGGTCAGATTTATTAAAAGTATATCTAATAATTTTTGAATAAAGGTTTTATTATTCTCACAGTCTGATAATATGCATGTTTGTACAGAAAATGTACAAGAATATTCAGAATTCAATTCCCTGGCTAATATTGGCTGGCTCAGGAGGAGTCGCTGATATTTTAGTGACCCTGATGGACAGAGGATGCTGGGATGCTGATATCGTTCAAGAGCTGTTGATTAACACCTTTCCTGATGGTCTGCACAGCACTGAAATCACTTCTTGGACCAAACTGGTAACAGACAATCTTTGTTTTACAATAGTTTATTTTAGACTTTATACAGCATATGCATATGTTTTAGGCACAAGACATTTCTGTAAATTACATTTGTTTTTTCCATCATTAGATTCAGAGAATATTGGACCATGGTCACCTGTTAACAGTGCACGACCCAGAGCAGGATTCAGAACTGGATACAGTAATTCTCAAAGCACTGGTTAAGGGTAAGCATCTATCCAGGCTTAGTGAAATTCCAACAAACCTCTATCATATCTTTCTCTTATTTGAAAGCATTAAGGAGCACTATGCACTGATAAGCCAAAACAACACAGATTAATAATCAAATACCATTGATTAACTTCCTAACAAGGCCACTTTTTAAGTTCTGAGTTGATTACCGTAGATAATAAGCAAGCAATCAGTTCTTATGATCAAATGAGCAGGAATAGCATGAGTGACTTTGAGCATGAGTGACATTGACAAGGCAGTTGGGTCAGACTTTTTGTGAAACAGCAAGGCTCCTGTCATCAGTGGTGAGAATTCAGTGGTTCAAGGAGAGAAACACCACACACCGAAGACAAGGTGTCTGGTGGTGGGGCTTATCAAACAAAAGCTATCCCATCTGGTGTGAGCCAACAGAAGGTTTATTGTAGCACGTCACAAAATTTTAATGGTGGTTTTGGGAGGAACTTGTCAAAACACAGTGCTTCATACTCTGCTGAGCACGGGGATGTGTAGCTGCATACCAATCAGAGTCCCTGTGATAACCCCTGTCCACCATCAAAAGTGTTTACAATAGGCACACAAATATTAAAAGTGGACTTCCGAGCAGTGAAACAGTTGCTGATCTGATTAATTCCCTTTTCATTTACATCACATGGACGCCTGTGCTTGTGTGCTCTCAAAAAGTTCAATTCAAAGCAGCTCCATATTGCAACCTATATGACTCGAATGGTCTGTTGCTAACATCTTCAGATACCTCAAGACACCTTTAGGGGTGTTTATTTAGTATGGGTGGGAATCACCAAAGTCCCCAAGATAAAATATTATCACACTGAAAAAAATGATGTCTGCACAATTGTTGCAAACAGTTTATGTGTTGAATTTAAACAAATAAATTTAGTAATGTTCAACTTAATTTGTTTGGTTAAATTCAGCCCAAATAAATTGTTTACAACCACTTAACTTAATAATTTAGTAAATCCAAGGAATCATCTTGATACATCATGATACAATGTTATTGCAATTTCTAATGGAATATTATGCGATATATTGTAATTTATTACTATTTTCCAGTTATGTCCGCAAGGGAAAAAAGAAAAAAAATTGTTCTTGCCTTCAGTTTTATTGCATCAGAGCAAAATGAAATTGTCAAGCAAACTGACAAATACTTTCATGAAAACCTGTCATAAATGTTTTAGACACCTTTTCATGATGCCATCATCTTTATTTTACTAAATTACTGTGTGCTGAAGGTGACCCCACTTCAAGTTCAACACCACCATCTAGTAGACTGTAAAGAAATTGACTTTGTTATTCAACCAAATAGTATAATACAATCTTGCTGATATATTGAGCTTTTAATGTATTTATAAAGTATTATAGTAGAAAGTGTCACAATACAAAAAAATGTTTTATCAATGTTTTGGTAGCTAAATGTGGATCATCATTATATTAGGCTGGCAGTTGTAATATTTTGACTCATCTCTGTATAATAATGTCAAAAAGTTCATTATTGTGTTGTCTTCTTGTGTATTCAGCGTGCAAGAGTCAGAGTCAGGAAGCGCAGGACTTCCTGGATGAGCTGAAACTAGCCGTGGCCTGGAATAGAGTGGACATTGCCAAGAGTGAGATCTTCAGTGGAGATGTCCAATGGAGTGTGAGAATTTAACTATTGTTCATTTCAATGTGTATAATTTGCCATTACTGATAGCAGGGAAATTAAGTATTGAACACGTCATGTTTTGTCCTGGGAATAATATTTCTAAATGAGCTGTTGACATGGAACAAAAAAAATCTGACAAATTAGTTATGTGTAATAACTAATGGAAATGGAAATGACCCAAAGAGAATGTACTGTTTTTGGTGATGGCAGCTTCTCTCATATGGAGAATGAAGTCACATGAATTACTCAGGTGTGAGACTTCAACTTGAGGTAAAAATCTTGTCGGTTCTGTGGGTCTTGTCTATCAAATTTGAACTTTAATTTGTATTTTGTATTGGTTTCAAGTCAGGTTATTGGCTGGGCCATTCTACAGCTTGATTTTCTTTCTCTGAAAGCATTTGAGAGTTTCCTTGTATGTGTTTTGGATCATTGTATTGCTGAAATGTCCACCCAAGTTTCATCTTTATCATACTGATATTGTAGATGTTGGACTGAAGCAGCTGATATTCATTTACAATGATGAAGGGCAGAGGGTTGCTGAATAACTTCTGAGAGATTTCAGCTGCTGTCTGGGCTTTCACTGTCTTTCTTCATGTGATCAATACTTTTCACTTTACTTTTCCCTGCATTATTTAGTTTTATTACACATAACTTGATTCATAATCTATTTAGATTTGTTTTCTTTCCATATATGGATTTCTTTGGTTGTTACCAACATCAGGGAAAATTTTGAAGTCAACGGCACCTTTAGAAAAGTTTTCTGCCAAAAATGGTGAAGTGTTTAATACTTATTTTCCCCACTGTATTTTGGATTCTCATTCACAAAATGCCTTTATTCTCTATTAGGCACAGGACCTGGAAGAGGTCATGATGGAGGCATTGGTGAATGACAAGCCTGACTTTGTGCGTCTGTTTGTTGATAACGGTGTGAACATAAAGCAGTTCCTGACTTATGGCCGTCTCCAAGAGCTCTACTGTTCTGTGTCTGAGAAAAACCTGCTTCACACTCTGCTCCTGAAAAAGAATCAGGAGAGGCAGGCTCAATTGGCTAGAAAACGAATGTCAGGAAACCCCAACAATGAACTAGGTGACCGCAAATTCCGTTTCACCTTCCACGAGGTCTCAAAAGTCCTCAAAGACTTTCTTGATGACACCTGTAAGGGTTTCTACCAAAAGCTTCCAGCGGTGAGTAGAGCTTTACAGTGCACTTACACATAACCCAGCAGGCTGCAGTATGGCTACATGTGACCCTGGACCACAAAATCAGTCAAAAATGTACATTTAATAATAATAATAATAATGCATTTTATTTATAACCTGCTTTTCTCAGACCCAAAGCACTTACAAAACAGTAAAAAAAAAACAACAAAGCACAATAAAATAATAAAGAATACAGTAAAAAAAAAAAAACAATGAGAATAAAAAAGATATAACAAATTAATAAGCATACTAAAAAGGTGAGTTTTAAGTATCTTCTTAAAACAGTCCAAGGAACCAGCATTCCTAATGTTTGTAGGAAGAGCATTCCAAAGTTTGGGTGCACAGTAAGAGAATGCCCTACCGAGACATGATAAAAGCATGGACAATTCCTTCAGCATCAGGTCTCAAGAGAAAAGGACATATGCAGGCTATATTATATATATAAGATGATAAAAGGCCGTTTTAGGTAAATGTTTGAAATGAGACTTCAGACTGAGCTGAGCGTCAAGGAGAACATCAAGATTATGCACCTGCGGAGATGGTGATAAGACAGACCCATCAACTGTTAATGCAAATTCATTACACCTCTTGAAGTTAGAAGGAGCGCCAATCAATAAAATCTCGGTTTTTGAACTATTCAGTTTAAGATAATTATGTTGCATCCAGGCTTTAATTTCAACTTAGTAAGCTACGACATTGATGCCGATAAATTGGGAGAAGTGCTAATATAGATCTGCGTGTCATCGGCATAGAAATGATATCCAATACCAAATTTTTGCAGAATTTGGCCAAGAGGCAACATATAAATATAAAAGCGAAGAGGAACAAGTACTGACCCTTGGGGGACACCATGACATAAAGGAACAGTACGCAATCTGTGACCCCCCACATAGATAAATTGTGAACGTCCAGAAAGATAGGATTTAAACCAACTTAACATGGTCCCATTTACATCAGAATGCGCAATAAAAAAGCTTTCACTTGATGAATTGTTTGTCAGTATAGAACAATATTTGGCCAAGATACAATAATTAAAAAATCTGGATACTGAAAAAATCTAAATACTGAGAAATTGGCTTTAATGTTGTACAAATTAAGTTCTTAGAGATGTGTATTACTAATCAAAAATGAAATTTTGATATAACTATAGTAGGAAATTTACTTAATATCTTCATGGAACGTTGCTGCTGGAAGGGCATCCGCTGTGTAAAAACACGTGCTGGATAAGTTGGCGGTTCATTCCGCTGTGGCGACCCCGGATTAATAAAGGGACTAAGCCGAAAAGAAAATGAATGAATCTTCATGGAAAGTGATTTTTACTTAATATTCAAATGATTTTTTTCCATAAAAGAAAAATCAATCACTTTGACCCATACAAAGTGTATTTGGCTTTTGCCAAAAATATGCTCATGCAACATAAGATTTAGTTTTTGTGGTCCTTGGTCACATATTACATGTATTTATTCCAGGAAAGGATGGGAAAAGGCAGACTTTTCCACAGCCAGAAAAACCTCCCAGACATGGAAAGACGATGTGAGCACCCTTGGAGAGACCTCTTCCTATGGGCTATTCTGCAGAATAGGCAGGAAATGGCAAACTACTTCTGGGCCATGGTGGGTCAACCAATATGAGCGATGGGCTTATTTTCATAAACCAAGCCTATTTACATGTTCCCAAATGGTTCTTTAGACCTTGTAAGAAGCTGTAGTTTAAAGTATCACCAATCATTTGCAATTGAGTATCACAAATGACCTCAGCATTGTTTAAAGATACAACTTTATATGGGTCAGTGAGAGGGCAATTTGCATGAACAAAACTGCTGAGAAGCTAAGAGTCCATATTAAATGCTTAAGGCGTTCTTGTGGTACACGCTTGTGCATATTTTTAGCACAATGCATTATTACACATCAGTGTTTAATAACCCTTTGTGTGTCTTAGGGCCCGGAGGCAGTGGCAGCTGCTCTGGTGGGCTGTAAGATCATGAAGGAGATGGCCCATCTGGCTACTGAAGCGGAGTCTGCTCGCAGTATGAAGAATGCCAAGTATGAGCAGTTTGCAATGGGTGAGAAACACACCACCAGCAGCCACAGACTCCGTAACGACAGAATATATATAAAGTCAAGCCTGAAATTATTCATACCTCTGGGTGATATAAATGATATTGTGGGGTCTTAACCCATAGATAAAAGATATATTTTCCTTCAAAGCACATTGAACAAAGTAGCTGATCATTAACTTCAGTAACATTGACTATTGATTTTACATTGTTTAGACAGGAATATGAAATAAAAAACACTGAGAAATTTGTCAGAATATCTTCTAGATTCAGCACAAGATGCAAAGTTTGGATGGATATAGTGTAAAATTAAAATGTATGATTGACTATTAAGTCAAATATCCCTTCGATTTGAAATTAAGATGTGAAGTCCTAATGTCTATCTTGACAGATCTTTTCAGTGAGTGTTATTCAAACAGTGAAGACAGAGCCTATTCTCTTCTGGTGAGGAAAACGTGCTGTTGGAGCAAAGCAACTGTCCTTAATATCGCCACTTTGGCAGAAGCCAAATGCTTTTTTGCTCACGATGGAGTCCAGGTTACAGTTTTATTCAAATTCTCACATTAAACCACTCTACCAGCCGTATGTCCTTGACAAACCTCACACGGATTTTGTTTGCACAGGCCCTGCTGACCAAAGTCTGGTGGGGAGCCATGAGGACAGACACCTCCATCTCTAGACTCGTGCTCACGTTCTTCATCCCTCCCCTGGTTTGGACCAGCCTTATCAAGTTCAAGTGGGGATGATTTATAATTCTGTATAATGCTTTATAGTTCCATATGTGACATCTTAACTCTTTAAAGCATAAGTCTCGAACTCAATTCCTGAAGGGCCAAAGCTCTGCACAGTTTTGCTCCAACCCTAATCAAACACAGCTGATCTAGTAGTGTCTAGTAGTTTTGAACACCTTGATTATTTGGATCAGCTGTGTTTAATTAGGGTTGGAGCAAAACTGTGCAGGGCTGCGGCCCTCCAGGAATTGAGTTTAAGGCCTATGCTTTAAAAAGACAGTTTTCCAAAATCTTAAATGATGTCCTTAATTGCTCACCCTCATGTCTTTCCAAACCCATAAGTCCTTCATTCATCTTCGGAAAACAAATTACAATATTTGGGATGGGGGCGCGCAGTGGCACAGTAGGTAGTGCTGTCGCCTCACAGCAAGAAGGTCGCTGGTTCCACCCTCGGCTGGGTCAGTTGGCATTTCTGTGTGGAGTTTGCATGTTCTCCCTGTGTTCGCATGGGTTTCCTCCGGGTGCTCCCCCACAGTCCAAAGACATGCGGTACAGGTGATTTGGGAAGGCTAAATTGTTTGTAGTGTATGAGTGTGAATGAGTGTGTGTGGATGTTTCCCAGAGATTTGTTGCAGCTGGAAGGGCATCCGCTGCGTAAAACATGTGCTGGATAAGTTGGCGGTTCATTTCGCTGTGGCGACCCTGGATTAATAAAGGGACTGAGCCGAAAAGAAAATGAATGAATGAATGAATATTTTAATAAAGGAACTAAGCCGAAAAGAAAATGAATGAATGAATGAATGAATGAATATTTTAATAAAGAAACTAAGCCGAAAAGAAAATGAATGAATGAATGAATGAATGAATATTTTAATAAAGAAACTAAGCCGAAAAGAAAATGAATGAATGAATGAATGAATATTTTAATAAAGAAACTAAGCCGAAAAGAAAATGAATGAATGAATGAATGAATATTTTAATAAAGAAACTAAGCCGAAAAGAAAATGAATGAATGAATGAATGAATGAATGAATGAATATTTTAATAAAGAAACTAAGCCGAAAAGAAAATGAATGAATGAATGAATGAATATTTTAATAAAGAAACTAAGCCGAAAAGAAAATGAATGAATGAATGAATGAATATTTTAATAAAGAAACTAAGCCGAAAAGAAAATGAATGAATGAATGAATGAATATTTTAATAAAGAAACTAAGCCGAAAAGAAAATGAATGAATGAATGAATATTTTAATAAAGAAACTAAACCGAAAAGAAAATGAATGAATGAATGAATGAATATTTAATAAAGAAACTAAGCCGAAAAGAAAATGAATGAATGAATGAATGAATGAATGAATGAATGAATAAATAAATGAATGAATGAATGAATGAATGAATATTTTAATAAAGGGACTAAGCCGAAAAGAAAATGAATGAATGAATGAATATTTTAATAAGGAACTAAGCCGAAAAGAAAATGAATGAATGAATGAATGAATATTTTAATAAAGAAACTAAGCCGAAAAGAAAATGAATGAATGAATGAATGAATGAATGAATATTTTAATAAAGAAACTAAGCCGAAAAGAAAATGAATGAATGAATGAATGAATATTTTAATAAAGAAACTAAGCCGAAAAGAAAATGAATGAATGAATGAATGAATGAATGAATATTTTAATAAAGAAACTAAGCCGAAAAGAAAATGAATGAATGAATGAATGAATATTTTAATAAAGAAACTAAGCCGAAAAGAAAATGAATGAATGAATGAATGAATATTTTAATAAAGAAACTAAGCCGAAAAGAAAATGAATGAATGAATGAATGAATATTTTAATAAAGAAACTAAGCCGAAAAGAAAATGAATGAATGAATGAATGAATGAATAAATGAATGAATGAATGAATGAATGAATGAATATTTTAATAAAGGGACTAAGCCGAAAAGAAAATGAATGAATGAATGAATATTTGGGATGAAATCTGAGAGCTCTTCGATCCTCCATAGACAGCAATAGCCCTGAAATATTTAAAGCCTAGAAAGACATCAAAACTGTCTTTAAATGTTTCTTCAGTGACTAAAAAAGGCAAATAAACTATTTATATATATCCTGCTGCTGCAATATAACCGGAGTTGGGATTTTTTAAAAATCTGTTTAGACAGGAGTATTAAAAAATATTTTTGTTTCATATATTGTCCCACAACAGTATGACATCTTCAGACATACACTTTTCTTCAATTTTATGTCATCTTGATGACTTCTTACAAAATATTTTACTGTATTATTTTATTATTTTTATTTTATTGTATTAACCCTCCTGTCGTGTTCACCCCCTGCCCCTTACTTAAGTGTTCCTGGTCAAAATTGACCGGTCCGTTTTAACTGTTCTTAAATTAGCACAAAAGCATTTTTCACCATCAAATTTTTATTCAACATTCTTTAGTTGTGAAAAAATGTCTCAAAGTAGTGTTTAACATAAATTTATAGGATTAGACATAAAATAACTGCAGTGAAAATACAAATAGTGAGTGAGTGAGTTGGGGTGGGGTACAGTGTATGGGGATGTTTCTGTCTGATGGATAAATATAGTCATTACCCATAAATATAGTCAAGAGACCCATTCATTTCCTACGGCGGTCACTTTTGTCCGGAAACACTACAGGTGTAACAAGCAGTGTTGGGAGTAATGCGTTACAAAAGTAATGTATTACACGTATTACATTTTCCTGTAATGCAGTAGTGTAAGGCATTACTAATAAATTTTCAGTAATATTTTACTTGGTACATGTTCAGTAACAGTTTGCATGTTCTCCCTGCGTTCGCGTGGGTTTCCTCCGGGTGCTCCGGTTTTCCCCACAGTCCAAAGACATGCAGTACAGGTGAATTGGGTAAGCTAAATTGTCCGTAGTGTATGAGTGTGAATGTGTGTGTGGAAGTTCCCAGAGATGGGTTGCGGCTGGAAGGGCATCCGCTGCGTAAAATCGTGCTGGATAAGTTAGCGGTTCATTCCGCTGTGGCGACCCCGCAAGGGACAAAGCCGACAAGAAAATGAATGAATGAATGAATGTTCAGTAACGCGTGCGTCACCTGCATGACATTAACAAATTAAAAATAAAGCAGTTCTATTTCCTGTTCGTGGTGAGTGAACATACGTGTGTGTTGTCATTAATCTCCCTCTGGCTATTGGAACTTTTTACTTTGAACGCGGAATGATTTCAGCCTCTGAGCTCGAGGTCCGGGGCTATTGGCTCAGCACAGTTCGCAGTAACATTAAGCCGTAATGCGCAGCGGAAAAGCGGCAAATAGATGAAAATGGCAGAAGACAGTACATTCGCGAGATGGACATACAGTACGTGCATATGGCGTTATTTCACTGACAAATGTCGTAAGCGCAGTATTACAAGTCGAGAGCGCATTCATGTAATACGAGTGAGCAAACGCTCCGGTGTTACCTCTGTCCGTGGACAAAACTCTTCGCGTGCACTCAAAACACGGCTGCTCACGTGCGAATGATCTGCTCTCGCTCCGTCAGATGATGCAGACTGACAATTTGTGCCTTGTGTTTCCTCCTCTTTTCGTGCTTTTGCTCACAGAGATCCTCCTGTTAAATTGTTATCTCAAGAATGTTGATATGGTTTATATATTGCTACACTATTTACCTACAGGTTGAGGTAAATTTTATAATAAATACTAGGGTTTTTGAGTGTTAGGTAGGTATACTGCCTATGTTTTAGGCTAGTATTATTTACAACTTGTTAATAAATGCTTCAGCATGCTGTAGTATTAAGAATAGTGAACTCATAAAATGAAATACAAAGTATAGTTTTACTACAGTAAAGTGTGGTGAATTGTAGTATAATGTACCCTAGAGCATTGGGTCATTTGTTCATATTACACTTGTTGTGTTACCATAGCAACTATAGTATTACCAAAACAGATGAATTGAAGTACTTTACTGTAGTAGGCTGTTCAAAACAAAGTACATGCCAATGTGTGTTCAGGGGCCCTGTGGAACAGCTTTTCCTCAAAATGAAGAGGATGACAGAGAAATTGTCTTCCACAATCTCATTAACAACGTGGAAGACAGCAGAGACTAGTTCACTTTATTTTAGTTGCTACGATAAAATGAGATTGATAGTGAGATTTATTTGAAGAATGAATAGTACAGTAGGCTATAATACCATATCAAGTTTCTTATTTTCTATCACAGTTACATTTCTGCTTGCGTTCGTTATATTTTTGTTTAAATGTTTTAGATTTGATTAGCATGGTGCACCTTTTAGATGTTTAATAAATGTTTTTAAAATAACACGTATTCTTTACATCCAACGTCTATTCTCTGTGTCTTTAAGTGTTTAAAACTGGAAATATCTCATCATATAACACACAGCCAAAAATGTTATGGTTTATTAGATGAAAAACTATTAGTCTATTTTAGCATTTTGGTTATTGTTAATAAATAGTTTACTAATATAAATCATATCAAAAAGCATGAAAGGAACACAAGACACAAATTGTGAGTCTGCATATAATCTCAGTGAGTGAGCAGTGTACTGAGAGAGTGTAAGAACATTTGTGTGTGAGCAGTGCATATTTGAAAGAACATAAGAAAATTTGCACGCGAGCAGCGTATATTTGAGAGTTCGTAAGCAGTTTTGTCTACAAACAGAGGAAATCAGTGCTCGAGCATTATATTGAGAAAGCTACAGTATGGTCATCATGCTTACTTTGTGCATGACAGTTTTGTGTTGTGAGCCACTTGAATTTAAAGTGAATACAATAATGGCAACAATAAGAAGAGAAAGGAAATCTGCATCTTGTCATGGCATTGGAGTTTACATATAGACCTGTTGTGTCTAATATGAATATAGTCAAGCTATTCACAGATATTGCCAGATAATCACTTTACCTCTACCATACTTTTAACAGATCTTTTGTGAATCTGACTGTCATCCTTTCTTGCATTGTCTTGAGCCTTCACGTTGCCAATTATATACTATATTGTTAGTAGCCTGGATAGGTCACAGTCATTCTGCTACATCATATCGCTTTCTACTAGATGTAAAATGCTCTGCAGTACATTTGGTCGTTTTAGAATGTTAAGTTCTAATTCTGTAGTTATTTTGGTGAAAGTAACTAAAAAGTAACAGTTTGGAAGTAACTTGCACAACACTGGTAACAAGGTTGACTAAAACACTCAAAATTCAATGAAAGAGGTGATCATCACTTTTATATGTTTAAATGCATAGTGTGTAGGATATCATAAGGCCTTGAGGCAATCAGATGTAAAACAATATTTATGAGTGTTTTAAGTTGTAAATCAGCCAGATTTGCCTTGAACAAGACAGGAAGGTTAAATAAATATATAAAAATATTTTGATACAAAATATTAAGTCACTTTATTTAAGCCTATCAAATACAAATTACAAAATATTTTCTTATAAAAAGTTTTAAAATGCTTATACGAATTTGAAATACATGTGACATAAATACTGCACATCCCTTGTCAGTAGTTTGACACAGCGCACACCCTGAACTAACGCTGAAGAGATTTTTTTTGCTCACAAAAATGTTCAAAATGTGGAATACTTAAACTATTGATGACACATGGACTGATTTTGGTGTCTTTTTGTTCCTTGAAGATTTCATGACCCTTACTGTCTGTGGAGAATAAGAAAGGTTTTGAATTTTATTTAAAAAAGTATATTAAGTTGTGTTCTGAATATAAACTATTATGTAATGGATTTGGAGAGTGAGTAATCAATGACAAATATAATTTTGGGTGAACTAACCCTTTAACAGGCAATGTATGAGCCTACCTTTTGTGCACAGGTTATTATTAAAGCAAAAAACTTAATTGGATCAAAGAAATTGGTCAAAAAAAAATTATTGAGTGCCAATTATATTCCTTGTGCTTCAATATATGTGTATGTGTGACAGTCCAGAGGAACAAGTGAGCAAAGATGAAGGGGAGCCGTTTGCTGAGCTGGACAGTTTGGAAACAGAACAAGCACTGTTACTTACAGACGGGGATCCTGTGTAGGACACTATTTCATACTGGAATACATAAAAAACTACAGTGAAGTTTAATATTTTTTGAAAACCTCTACAAAACCGTTTTCATCTTTTTTTTTTCTCAGTGCTGGGGAAGGTAGTGCTGACAGTAGTGGTAGTGGTTGCAGCGCAACCTTCATCCGTGTGGTTCTACGGCGCTGGAACCGTTTCTGGAGCGCTCCAGTCACCGTGTTCATGGGGAACGTCATCATGTACTTTGCTTTCCTCATTCTGTTCAGTTACGTGCTGCTCTTGGACTTCAGGCCTCCACCACCGTATGGCCCATCTGCAGCTGAGATCATCCTCTACTTCTGGGTCTTTACCCTGGTGTTGGAGGAAATCAGACAGGTAGGACTAAATGTCAGTGATCTATTTTTATATACAGTTAAAGTCAAATTATTAGCCCTCCTGTGATTTTTCTTTTTCAAATATTTCCCAAATAGTCTTTAACAGAGCAAGGAATTTTTCACAGAATTTCCTATAATATTTTTTCTTCTGGGGAAAGTCTTATTTGTTTTATTTAGGCTAGAATAAAAGCAGTTTTAATTGTTTTTAAAACCATTTTAAGGTCAATATTATTAGCCCTTCTAAGCATTTTTTTTGATTGTCTACAGAACAACCACTGTTATACAATTGCCTAATTACCATAAGCTGCCTAGTTAACCTAATTAACCTAGTTAAGCCTTTAAATGTCACTTTAAGCTGTATAGAAGTGTCTTTAAAAATATCTAGTCAAATATTGTGTGCTGTCATCATGGCAAAGATAAAATAAATCAGTTATTAGAAATGAGTTATTAAAACTATTATGTTTAGAAATGTGTTGAAAAAATCTTCTCTCCGTTAAACAAAAATTGGGGAAAATATAAAACAATATAAATTTAACAGGAGGACTAATGTTTACAGTCTTGTACAGTTCTCTGTTGAAAAAAACAATTGCATACTTGAAGAAGGTTAATTTTAGGATTATTTATAATATGTAAAGTATTGTTATTGTCATCTAAACCTTCATTAATCGAAACCTGAAATAAAAAACAGAATGAAAAAAAAAATTAAATATTGAAATTACAATGATTAATACATAAATAAAACTATAAATAAAATGTATAAAAGTAAATATACATTCTGGACTCAAAATTAAAACTATTATTTTTAAATGTTTAATTTTGATTTAGAAATATGAATGAAACTTTAATAAATAAATTAGTTTTTAAATAATGCAAAAATAACCTTGTGTTGCAAGTGTTGTGTGTACTACATGAAGTTGAAACAACACATGATTTGACAGTTATTCATTTTGTTTCGCCATGATTTGCTAAGAAACAATCCCTATGAATTCAAATGTGAGCTGAATTAAAGTAGCACATTTAATGAGATTTTAAAATATTAGTAATAATACATTTCATTTTCTAGTAATTAGCTGTAAATATGTCATGATACGCACATAAATGTATTAATATTCAATATTTAAGGTTTGTATTAAATGTATATTTAAAGTACTTTTCAAATGTTCAAGAGTTTATGACTTTAAGCACAACATAAAACTACATCATACAAATACAGGATTAAAGACAATGCTACATGCAGTATATATACAATATATACAATATAGTACAATGCATTGCAGGAAAATATTTACAATACACAATATTTATGCCATGAACTCACACATGCAGAGTGGAGTATTATTCATCTGAAATACCAGGAGCAAATTGGGTTTCTCATTAAGTGTCCAATGTGCCTAAGCAGCTGATCAAACAGTGGCAGCAATGAACTTGATGAAGGGTTAATGAACATGCAGACCCCCTGGCTTGGAATCCAAGATAAAAATGGGGGTCTGGAGGGGTGTGGTTATAAAAATCAATAGAAGGTTTGCAACATAAAAATAAAATGTAAAAATGTAAAAAATTATGTTATGTATTTTTAACATTCGAAATATTTAATAAAATAATGTGAAACAAAATAGCTTGTTGGTCAGCATCAAGTAGGAGAGAGAACAAAATAATTTTGGAGTTCATGCAGTAAAGGGAAAAACAAGACAATGTATTCATTAATTAGAGATTGATTACTTTTATTAGCATCAGTAGCATGCAAAATTTTTGTGTGAAGTTTGCATGTTCCTGGAGTTTGCCCATGTTGACATGGGTTTCTACCGGGTGCTTCGGTTTCCCCCACAAGTCCAAAGACATGTGTTATAGGTGAATTGGGTGAGCTAAATTGTCCGTAGTGTATGTCCTGGTCCTCCAGGTTGGGGGTTGAGCGTTGGGCCCCACCTCGTAAAAAATTAGATGTTACGAAACACCAACATGGTCCGGCTAAATATCAACTTTTATATAAACCGCCCTGGGAGTAAGTAATTAACATGCAAAATACATTTTAATGGAAATTTATATATTCTACCCTACTTAAATGTTGCCTGTATCATTATTTGTAGACTTCATTGACTGACTAACTTTAGGGATTATAAAAGAAGATTATAGAAGATTATATAAAAGATTATAAAATATTATAAAAGAAGCTCTCTTTGTGGGCAGCAAGGTGGTGCAGTGGGTAGCACAACCGTCTGACAGCAAGAAGGTTGCTGGTTTGAACCACGGCTGGGTCAGTTGGCATTTTTGTGTGGAGTTTGCATGTTCTCCTCGTGTTCGCGTGGGTTTCCTCCACAAGTCCAAAAACATGTGGTATAGATGAATTAGGTAAGCTAAAATTGTCCGTAGTGTATGTGTGTGAATGAGTGTGTATGGATGTTTCCCATTGATGGGTTGCAGCTGGAAGGGCATGTGCTGCGTAAAACATATGCTGGATAAGTTGGTGGTTCATTCCACTGTGGCAACCCCAGATTAATAAAGGGACTAAGCTGAAAAGAAAATGAATGAATGAATGAATAATGCACTCTTTGTGTAATTCAGTCACAAATTAAACATTTCGAACATTTCAAATTAAACGTCTCTTAAAGCACTCCATAAGTTTTCTATCTTCGTAATCATGGAAAGTTTTATTTCTTGATAATTATATATTTTTTAATAGTAATTTTTAGAATTACTAGAAGCATTTGTCATTGTAGTGGTGGCTTCTGAAAAGTATTGTCAATAAAACTTTCATTCATTAATTTTCCTTCGGCTTAGTCCCTTTATTCATCAGGGGTCGCCACAGTGGAATGAACCGCCAACTATTCCAGCATATGTTTTACGCAGCAAATGCCCTTCCAGCCACAACCCAGTCCTGGGAAATAAATTCAAACTTTTAGTTCTCAAAAGATGTGACCAGGGATAGAAATGAAGACGAAATAGGTTTAATGACATAATGAAGTTGTTGATGCTTTTTTGTAGAGTGTCTCTGCTGAGTTTTGAGATTTTTAGGTGCCGATCACACCGAACTCACTTTTTGCGTTGAGAGGCGCAAATGTTTTGTTCACTGCTTATGTACCCTGTTCGCCTCGCATTTTTGCCATTGTGCACTGTGCACTCACAGTTGAAAAAAAGTCAACTCTGAGCGAAAAAGGGCATTACATCAGTCGTGTCTTTTTCATTCCTCAATCAAATGAAGGCAGAGGGGAAGGGGTGTCCATTAAGGTGACAGCAGTGTTTGTGTTGTCAAGACAGCTACAGAGACTTTTGAAGATGAAGGAGAGACTAGTGGTTGCTGTTTTAAGTTATCCAGAGCTGTATGACTCACAAAAATTGAATTTCACAATATTATTAAATATTATGATTATAACGATATGAACAGCAACACCCGCAGACAATAGGCAATAGGCATTACCTAGCAACATAAAAAGCTTACCATGCTTTTTTTTTTCTTGTCTACAAAAAAGGCAGTGTGGTGCGCCTCGTGTTTTTGGAACGTAAAATTGTGTTTGGTGGGATCGGCCCCTTAATGTGTTTTATCCATAGACTGTAAAGATATAGACGTAGTATCCGTGACGTCACCCAGGGGTTTCTGAAGAACGCAAATGAAGCTACCAGTAGGGACCGGGGGGATACCAAACAAGGGCAAATAGCCGGAGCATGAGCGGAGCTATAGCCTGCTTAGACCGGCTTTTCTTTGGGAGAAACGCTTAATACTTCATTACCTTTGACTCGTTTGTGTTCTGACCACATGAACTTGGTTGTACACTATATCAATGAAGTGTTTAGTCTTTTAAAAACACTTTTGTAATACATTGAGCCACTGGAGGCCACGTGAATGGTTTTTGAGCACAATTAAGTGCACACAGCATGCCATATTATCTAATAATTGTAAGAAATAATTCCAAAAAGCAACTGACTGTGTAAAGCCACATAAAACAAAACAAAAATACGATGTATAGGCCGAGTTCAGCGGCTAATCAGCCGGAATCAGCTGAGGTGAAGTGACGGCGACCAGCGAGACCTAGCTGTCACTCAAGTGGCCACGCCCTTAATTATGCAGACTTAATATAACCTAATATAAAGGAAACGGATGAGTTATAAAAAAAATCACCCCCTCACAGTTGTCATGAAGGGTAATATTAGCTATATGAAACAAAATCATTCTTTGTACCAGGCTTTAAACACCTTTTTTTCTGCTGTAAAGTTGGTCATTTTAACAGTGGGGTCAATAGAAATGTGCTCTATTATGGAGCCAGGTTTAGCGGAATTTTAATGAATTGCAGTTTCAGTTACTTCCATTTTTGCTTCACAAGGGAGAGCAGGAGGTTGCCGATTGGTTTTATTAGCTGATTTCATCTTGGGCTGTAACTGAACTCAGTTGTATTTTTGAACCAGTGTTTGTACAAAACTGAATTTGTTTCAATATTCTGAGGTGAAACCAAGAGTTTCTCTAAGCTGACTTGACTCACAGTTTAAGGCAGCAGGAGAACTTTTGTTTCTCTGTTTAACCAAGTGTTTTACAGTACCTGAAGGGCTATTGATCGTGTGCTATTGACCTTGACAGAAAACAATATCTGCAAAGACTGATTCATACTTGGGTCAGTTGGGTCTTTAGATTTGTGGCTTTCTTTTTCTCTGCTGCCCTGAGTTCAGTCCAGTGTTCACAAAGTGCATTGTATAAAGGGCATAGAGGGGGTAGAACATGCTGATCTAGTGAATATCGTCTAGACATGAGGTTAAAGTGAAGTATAAAGTGTCTGTTGCACCATTGACATCCAAAGTTGAGAAATTTGTGTGGGAAAAAAGTAATACAAAGTTTCAGAAATGAGGGCTGGAGAGCATAGAATATCCCATATGCAAGTGGAGCAGTTAGTGGCATGAATTTATAATAATTAGATCAGAAATATGCAGAGGTTTTACTAAAATACAGCAGTGTGAATGTCCTTTCTAACAAGAAAAAAAATGTATTGCATTTTTGTTAAGTTATGACTAAAACTAGTTATGACTAATATTACAACATAAACCTTTTAATTAGACAGTTCTGAACTGTAAAAGAGATGGTAATGAACCGTAAATATTACAATGTAAACCCTGGAATTTGACGGGTTTAAACTGTTTTTATAGCAGCAGAAATATGTTATTTAGACAGTTATAAACTGTTAAAAACAACTATCAATATCCGGAAAATATACGGTGCAGTGGGTGCAATCCTATAAAACCTATAACGTTGCTACCGTATTTTTTACGATAAAGTTCTAGCAACCACAGCTGCCGTTTTTTTACCGTAAAATTTTACTGTTTATTTTTTACAGTGCATCATAAAAGGGATAGTTCACACACACAAATAAACATTTACTCACCATTTACTACAGCCAGTGACATTCATAGTAGGACCAAACCATACTATTAAACTCAATGGCTGCTTTTTTCTTTAGCACATTTTCCTTTGTGTTCAACAGAAGAAAGGAACTCAAACAGTCTTGGACCAAGTGGATGATGGCAGAATTTTATATTTTTTTGTATTGTTGGGTAAACTGTCTCTTTAAAGCTCTCTTTAAATCATAAATAAAACCTGTCTACCATGAGTTTTGTGAGGTAACATTGTGCTGAAATGCTAGTCAGTGATCTAAGCTTCAGGCATTGTGCTATAGTCCTGAAAGGAAAGTAAACGGCAGTCAATGAGCCTTTTATAGTGTGTCTAATGTGCACAGGTGTGGATTCATGCATGGTGATATTCAATATGTCATGTCTGACAGGTATAAATGAGGCGAGGACAGAACTAGAGATGCCGAACTAGTTCAGCAGGGCCTGTAAAGGAATAAACATTGAGCATTTCAATCAGTGCATCCTTTGTTGTAACAAAACTAATGCTAATAGACTATTTTGAGGGATGTAACAATGGTAACAATGGTCCTAATGAATTTCATGTTTTAGATTTTTAATTTCCAGAACTTCTAAGAATACAGAAAGCTCTACATATTAATCTATATTTTTTTTAATGACAGCTGTGTTAACATTAGTTATGACGGAATCACATCAAGCGGGAACTGTTAATGGAACAATGAAATCTCCATATTGAGCTGGTCTATAACAGGGGTGTCAAACTCAATTCCTGGATGGCCGCAGCCCTGTTGAGTTTAGTTCCAATCCTGTTTCAACACAGCTATCTGTAGGTATCAAACAAGCCTAAAGCACTCAGTTAGTTTGATAGTGTGTGTTTAATTAGGGTTGGAACTAAACTGCGCAGAGCTGTGGCCCTCCAGGAACTGAGTTTGACACCTGTGGTCTATAAGGATAATTGATAAAACCATGGAACATGCAGAGCTGTTATTCAGCATGTAGATACATGATCTGAACCTGACCTCCTTCTTTCTCCCCAACCTCAGCACACACCAACCCAAAATACTATCAATTCTGAGTGTGCCTCACTCAGGTGAGTGGGCTTAACAAACCACCAGTATAAAACACACTCTTTCATCTCACTGACACATTAACCAACACAAACACTGTGCATTTATGAAGTGTGCTTCTACACACAGGTGAGTGGACTTGACAAACCACCTGTAGAAACACTCATTAAAAAAGAACATACATATAATATAAAACATAGTAAACACAGTAAATAATAGTAGTAGTAAAAAAAAAGATAAATATATACATATAATTAAATTAAAATGTAATATATCATTATTCAATATATCATACTATTCATATAGATTAATAAAACATATTAAAACAGAATAAACTGTACATTTAACAATCAACATTTTAGGATAAAACAGTAATAAAAATCAGTATATTTACAATGAGTCATTTATAATCTAGATGTGTGTTTGTGTGCGTGCGTGTGTGCATTTGCAAGTTTATCACTGATGTTTTTATTGGTCTTCTCTCTCTTTTTGTGACAGGCATTAATGTATTGTGCCGCTAGAAGGACATAGTGTTTTTCCCTTGTAAATATTGAAGTTTTTTACTGTCTAACTCAGTGAATCGAGGGTAAATGCTCTAGTTTGGACTAGAATGTTTCTCTGATGTGCTGATAGTTTGTGCAGCGGGTGAGGAAGTGTTCCTCTGTCTCCACCTCTGCCTAGGCACAGTGTGGGCAGATGCGTCTCTCTCTGGGTTGCCAGTTCTGTCTATATCGGCCCGTCTCTACAGTCAGACTGTGAGCACTCAGCCTGTATTTGGTCATTGTTGTTCTTAATTTACTGTCCTTTACTGCACTCAGATGTGTTGCTGTGGTATAATCTTTATTTAAGTCAAAATAACATTGAAGTTTACTTTGTTTTCCCACTGCTTCATTCCAGTAAGTCAGATACTCTTCTTTTCGTGCATTTATCATTTGATTGGGCTTAATTCTGTGGATGAGCATGTCCGTGTCCTGATGCTGCCTGCTGTTAGTCATACTTGTTGTGTTGGTTTGTGTTTGCAGCTTCAGGACCATCTGAATCAGGGGCTTTTTTCAATGTCCATTTCTTGGTAAAATTATAAAATCTCTCTCTCTCTCTCTCTCTCAAAATCAAACTCTAGCACTCTAGCACTCTTACTCTAGCACTAAATTCTCTGAGCACAAACAAGTTACTTGGTAGCACTGCTGAATTGCTCAATGCCTCCTCAATTGTAAGTCACTTCGGACAAAAGCATCTGCTAAGTGACTAAATGTAAATCTCTGATGCACAGAGTTTCTTCACGGATGAGGACATGAGTATTCTAAAAAAGATGAAGCTGTATGTGGAGGACAACTGGAACAAATGTGACATGGTGGCCATCTCCCTCTTTGTGGTGGGATTGTCATGCAGGTATTATTATAACATATTCCAATTGCATGAGCAGTTTTAAGAGTAGCATTGGACTTAAAATGGTTTCTTTCCATTTGAAGGATGGCCATGAGTACATATGAGGCCGGCCGCACTGTACTTGCTTTGGACTTCATGGTTTTCACCCTCAGACTCATTCACATTTTTGCCATCCATAAACAGCTGGGACCCAAAATAATCATTGTTGAGAGAATGGTAAAACTCAACAGCATCATTTTTGTAAACATTATAGTTTTAATCAGGAAACAAAACATTCATCTAACATCTCTTCATGGTTTCACAGATCAAGGATGTGTTCTTCTTCCTCTTCTTCCTGAGCGTTTGGCTGATAGCGTATGGAGTGACCACACAGGCCCTTCTCCACCCCAATGACCCGCGCATTGATTGGGTCTTCCGCAGGGCATTGTACCGCCCATATCTTCATATATTTGGACAAATTCCTTTGGAGGAAATAGATGGTACACTTTCTTCGAGTACACTGTAGCTCTCTGTTTGCAATAAATAGGTTATGCATAATACAATTTATATGATGCACTAAGAAACATAGCATACCTTTATTATATTATATTATATTATATTATATTATATTATATTATATTATATTATATTATATTATATTATATTATATTATATTATATTATATTATATTATTATTCAATTCAATTCAAGTTTATTTGTATAGTGCTTTCCACAATAATTATTGTTTCAAAGCAGCTTTTCAAAAGGTGCACCTTACACTATTACAATCAAAATCTGAAAAGTTAAGGTTATTAGTTACCATAACTTTATTAGTTAGTAATAACTTTAACTTATTAAATAGTAACTAATAGCTTTTAATAGTTAAAGTTAATATATAGAAGCATAGTTAACCTGCAGTTATATAGTAAATAGAGGATGTCATTGTGCATGTTCTATGAAGTGTATTTGTATTTGTCATTTTAAATTTTAGATATATTTTTTCCACATATACACCTGGTATTTATATACATTATTATTAACCCAATACTATTAATACAAGTAGATGAAACTAAGTGCAGGTGTAAATGGGGTCTTTTGTTTTGAGCTTGTCCTCTTATGACCACTTCCAGAGGTTGTCAAAAGCGACTGAGTTGCTTTGTATACATTCAGTGGTAGATCATTTTCAAGCAGTCTACTCTCTGCTTACTAACTTAAAATGTTGTGTGAGAAAGCACACCTAACAGTTCAAACTTCACTGCATTGTGCCAAAACATACAGATTACAACATAAACTGTAATTGCCATTTAGATTTTGTAGCAAATGAACTTATAATGTTATGTATTGTATTTGGGGAGTCATAAACTGGCTTCCACAGGGTCCTAACCTGAATGTTATTGAGGTAGTATAGAATGAACTGGAGAGGACAGAAAAAAAATCATATCTAAATAAATAAAAATTAAATTAAATTAAATTAGGGTGACATGGTGGCTCAGTGGTTAGCACTGTGGCCTCACAGCAAGAAGGTCACTGGTTCGAGTCCAGGCAGCATTTCTGTGGGGAGTTTGCATGTTCTCTCCGTGTTGGCGTGGGTTTCCTCCGGGTGCTCCGGTTTCCTCCCACAGTCCAAAGACATGTGAATTTAATAAAGTAAATTGGCCGTAGTGAATGTGTATGGGTGTTTCCCGATACTGGGTTGCAGCTGAAAGAGCATCCGCTGCGTAAAACATATGCTGGATAAGTTGGTGGTTCATTCTGCTATGGTGACCCCTGATAAATAAAGGGACATGAATGAAAATAAAATAAAATAAAATAAAAAATAAATAAAATGTGAACTCAGAGAAGTATGGACGCATGGTATACGTAAATAAAAAAATATATATCAAAAACCTCCTGAAATTAGTTCATTAGTGTGTTTAGTGCCAAAAGATGTCTTGAAAATTGTGTATGTATATATTTCCAATTTTGTTTGTATGTTATTGTTATTTTTTGTAAGAGACAAACAAATGAACATGAAAGATTTTTAAAAGTATGACTTTTCAGCTTTATATTAATGAATAAATTTCAAAAAACTTTATAAAAAAGAAAAAGAACTGAAACAGGTTTAGAGCAAACCCCAGAAACTAGTTTGCACAGGGTATCAGTTCAGTGGTTATGCTCATTTTATGCTCAATGAGTCTAGTCAGAAAACACATTATCTATTAATATTTGCTATTTCATTAAAACAAATTTGTTGTCAATAGTCCTGAGCACTAGATGGAGCTATTGAATTTTGTTACTGACTGTATTTCTCCATGTCTCTATACAGCGGCGAAAATGCCAGATGATAACTGTACTACTGATGTGCAGGAGATTATATCAGGCACTCTGCCACCCTGCCCAAACATCTATGCCAACTGGCTGGTCATTCTGCTGCTCGTCATCTATTTGCTGGTCACAAATGTACTGCTGCTCAACCTTCTGATTGCCATGTTCAGGTCAGAACTTAAACCCAAACCTAATTTTGAGAGATGTTTCAGTGTGGAAAACTATAGGCTACAAGTTAAAAATAAATCTTCCAGTAGAGATGGGTACTTTGTTTTTGACTTTATTCAACTGTATAGAATCTTTTTTCTAAGTATGTGATCAATTAGGCATTATTGAAGGCTTGATTGTGTTTCTGAGGTGCACACATGTTTAAGGGTTTTTTTTTTTTTTTTTTTAATATACATTGTTTCCTTATATTCCTTATATTATTCTGCTAACCAAAAAAGCTTTGCTGATTCCTGGCTCTGTGAAGCCCCTCCCTCAGAAATATGGGCTCTGATTGGTAATGGCGGTTCTGGGGGGGGGCAGTGCCCACGTGTCAACAAGCTTGGCCCCCCTGTGGCCCCCCTAAAGTTGGACGTGTATTTTTGTGTCAAAACCATAGACTGTAAAGGTCAAAACGCCACGGAGAAGCGAGATCAGCCATCGGTGGCGAGCGCTCTCTGGGTCGCGCGCTCTCGCTCTCTCTGCTTTGCATGCTCTCGCTTTCTGTCAGTTTGAAGTTAACCCCCAAATTGACACAGGTAATAAAAAGATTCAACTCAAGTCATGTTCATGTTGTGAAACACTATCAAAATGTCCACTGTTGATTATATTAGACTTCTGTTTTCAATAGCGATTTCAAAACTTTTAATAGAGCAAGTCCTCGGCTATGCAGAGGTATTATTAATCAGAAATTGAGTGTACATAGTTTTACGTTAGGAAATGCAGTCTTGAACTTACAAACCGTCGGCAAGTGCCGGAGAACAGATGTAACGCAGTGATCCAGTTTAGTTTTCAGTCATGCTCATGTAAAAGTCATATTCAACTCGTTTAGTTTTGCCTTTCGTTTTTGATTTTAGTCATGACATAAAGCACAAAGAGTCATCAACACATGATTTATTACATGTTTTTAAACATAATAGTTTAACTAACTCATTTCTAATAACTAGTTTTTTTTATCTTTCCCATGGTGACAGTCAGTGCATAATATTTCACTAGTTATTTTGCAAGATAGATGTATACAGACAAAGTCCCTTTAAGTATTCTATAGTCTTTGATTCAGATTAAAGTGTAATTTAAAGACTTCACTATGTTATGTTAACTAGGAAAGTTGGAATAATTAGTCAAGTTATCGTATAACTGGTTTGTTGTGTAGACATTCAAAAAATACACAGTAAATATTTCTTAAAGGAGGTTAATAACACTGACTTAAAATTGTTTTTGTTTTTTAAATTAAAAACTGCTTTTATTCAAGAAATAAACTGTAAGACATAACAACTGCAGACATTATGACTCCAGAAGAATTATTTGTGTTTTATAGGAAATACTGTGAAAATCTCCTTGGTTTGATTTAGATCACTTGGGAAACATTATTTTAAATAAATGGGAGGGTAAAAAAATGGACTTCAACTGTATCTGTTGTATCAGGTGTAAAATTGGGCCTTGATGTACTTGAATGTTAGAAGTGTGTTATCCTACAATACAAAGTTACTTGTTAAAAAAGTAAACATGGAAGATTATTTTGAGTTTAAGTTATTTAATTAGCTTATTTATAAAGACAGGGCAGCATGGTGGCGCAGTGGATAGCACAATCGCCTCACAGCAAGAAGGTCGCTGGTTCGAGCCCCGGCTGGGTCAGTTGGCATTTCTGTGTGGAGTGTGCATGTTCTCCCCGTGTTGGCGTGTTTTCCTTTGGGTGCTCTGGTTTCCCCCCACAAGTCCAAAAACATGTGGTATAGGTGAATTGGGTAAGCTAAATTGTCCGTGGTCTATTTAGCATATGGGTGTTTCCCAGTTATGGGTTGCAGCTGGAAGGGCATCCGCTGCATAAAACATATGCTGGATAAATTGGTGGTTCATTCCGCGGTGGTGACCCCAGATTAAAAAAGGGACTAAGCCGAAAAGAAAATGAATGAATGAAGGTTTATGAAGACTGCAGAGTGATGCATAAAAAATGACTTCGAATAATTGTTTAAATAGTTTGTGATGTATATTAAAGTGTGCCCCCTAAAAGTACAAGTGGCCCCAGCCCGGCCCCCCCAGTTACTCTGGTCTAGAACCGCCACTGCTGATTGGACAGCTGGCCTATATGTTCTGATTTACTGACCAGCCAAATAATGGGGTGGTCTAATGCTATTTTATACATTCAGAGTTATTTACACTAAAGGTGTTGGACTCTCATGCTCAAGCATAGGTAAAGTTTTAAAACGTGATTTGATAGTAACAGACTATTTCTGTTCCAATTTTTTAACTTCGGGTTTGTATCTAGTGTCACATTTTTTTTCTTTTGAGTCTGGGTCTTGGTTACATAACCAAGGGCAGAAAACCTTTCTGCACTTCCAATGGTCACTTCTCCCAAAAAAGCATATGAGTGACCAGCTAGAGTCCAAAGGAAGCTGATCTTGTTTAGCTGTAGTTAAATTTGAGAGTTCACACTTAGCTGATGATTGATTATAAAGAGTGTTTGGCATGCTGTCCTGGGAGAGAGCCCTGAGCTGCAGGGTGAGAGGGGAGTTTGAGCTCACATAGGTCTCGAGAACTCCCCTGCTTGTTATGGCTAATGACTAGTTAGGAATTGCTAAGAGAGATATACTGCTGACTAAAGAGCTAGTCTATGGTGCCACTTTGGATTTGTCAATTCACTTACAAGTACTAATTGAAAGTACTAATAAGGTTTTATCTTTAACAAACACAATGCTCGGGTTTTCTCACTCTGGATTTGTACTAGCCATTGCTGGAGGGCAGATTTAAATTTGGTAGCTGATCAATGATAAACTAAACTAAACTTTCTAATCACTTTGACCAGCCAAGACTGATCACACTGTTTTGATTGTATGTGTCAAAGTGTTACGTTAAGTTGTTCTCCTCTTTTATTTACGGTTATATGATATTTATCATATAGAAATAATGAAAAAGCTGTAACTTTACCTTAAAAGTATAAAAACTAAAGCTTTTTTGAATAAAAGATGATTGCAGTACTACTCTGTACTGTAGATCTGGGGTGACCAACCATGTTCCTGGAGATCTATCGTCCTGCAGGTTTCAGTTGCAACCCATTTCAAACACATCTGCCTAATTATCAAGTGCTGTTCAGGTCCTAATAAATTGGTTTAGGTGTGTTTGATCAAGGTTGGAGCTGAACTCTCAAAGAATGTAGATCTGCAGGAGCAGGGTTGAGCACCCCTGCTCTAGAGTCTCAAGAATAAAGCATAAAGCTGCGGTCACACTGGACTTTTCTCCCCATAGACTTCCATTCATACGCACGCGAATGCGTCAGACCAGAAACGCAAGTTCGTGCGTCAAGTTTCGCAGTTCACTGCTTTGCAAAGTTCAAACTTGGTGAACTCTGACCTGCGAAATTGCATCATTTGACTGCGTGAGACCAATCAAGGATCAAAACATGACCTCTCTGGACATAAATGTTTTTTAAATGTCTAATAATCTTGTTTATTCCCGCCCCTTTTTGTAGCGCCATACAACAGAATTTTGCACGCACAAACTCTAGTGTGACTGCGGCATAATAAATCCCCCTTTAATTTTTTTCCAAAACATTATTCCAAAGGGGCGGGTTTATGTAAATTTGAGCATTTTTGATGTCACTAATCCAGGAAGAAGTCTTATTGACCTCTAACAGAAATATGAAATAAAAATCATGCATATACTGTTAAGTAAATTACACAAAATGCAGAAAAAAAACTAATTGTAACCAATCATCTTGTCACCCCTCTTCACAGCTACACATTCCAAGTGGTGCAGGAGAATGCAGACATCTTCTGGAAGTTTCAGCGCTACAACTTGATCGTTGAATATCACAGCCGCCCGGCACTAGCACCACCCTTCATCATCATCAGCCACATCACACAGGCTCTCCTCAGCTTCATCAAAAAGACAGAAAACACACAGGATCTGCTGGGCAAGTAGACTTCACTCTGTCTGAGCACTGATTTATTTATTTTTTGTTGATAAAATGTTATGCAGTTTTATTTTTCTTATTGTTTGCACAAGACCTCAATGATAAGTGAGGTCAATCAAGTACACATAGATTAGATCACACGACAAGGCAGGAAAAGCAAATGTAATATTTAAAGAAACAGTGTCAAATCTTAGTTCCTCTTTTGTTGTTGTGGTGGGCAGAGAGAGAACTGCCGGCTGGCCTGGACCAGAAGCTCATGACATGGGAAACGGTGCAGAAAGAGAACTATCTGGCTAAACTGGAGCATGAGCACAGAGAGAGCAGTGGAGAGAGACTCAGATACACTTCCTCAAAGTGAGTAATGCTGCGCTCATATGAGATGGATCATTACCCATCTTAGCTTCTGTTGAGGTTTGTTTCATGAGTATTAAGTCCTAATCCATGTGAATGATTGCATGTACTATACGCGCTTGTAACCTACTTTTGGTGTGTTACTTAGGGTACAGACTTTGCTGAGGATGGTTGGGGGTTTTAAGGAGCAAGAAAAGCGAATGGCAACAATGGAGACTGAGGTGAAGAGAAATAGTTGATGCTAATTATATTGATGGAGATAAATAATAAAACAGTTCTACATTTAAAACAATAGCAGAGCTTACAGTCACACCATTATTCTAACAATAATGACACAGAGGAACAATGCAGATAGAATCACTCATAACACATTTAAAATATGTATTGTTTTTTTGTTCTCGTTCTGGATCCATTTTCAACCTGAAGGATCGTTATTATATTCAGAAATTCTAAAAATTCATAAATGTTAAATGAACTACAGTAAAAACACCTGGTCAAACGTTTTAGGACAGTACAATTTTTTATGTGTTTTTTTTTCTATTCAGTTTACCAAACCTGCATTTATTTGATACAAAGTACAAAAAAAGTTAAGTTTCTCAAACTAATTTCAAGAGGAGCATGTGATATGATCGACTACAGCTGATCCTTATCGCTAATCATTAGCTAGCTTATCGGATTATTCCAAAATTACTATAAATATCCTGCCTAAACTTCATCCCCTATCTTCTATTTGGAACCCCCTCCCCTCTATATTTCCCTTCTCCCTCCTCCTCGATTCTATGATCGGGTGACTCAGTGGCCTCGCAGCAGGAGGGCCAATGGTTTAGGTTCTAATTGAGCCAGTCGGTACTGTCTGCGCAGAGTTAGCATGTTCTCCCCGTGTTCCCATGGGTTTTCCCCCGGTACTCCGGTTTCCTCCCACAGTCTAAAAACATGTACATAAGCGAATTGTAATCATGCATACATACTGAATCAATTAGAACCACCATGTTAACCAAAGTTTAGGTAAAAAATTAACTAGGGGGCTCTCGAGAAATACCTGATCTCGTATCCCTCCTAATGCTCATTGACCGGGCGGGAACCTTGGGCTCATCTATCTCCAAGCTCAGGGTTCTCTCCCGGGACAGCATGCCAAACCTGCTATAGACGAGCATTATATAAGTGTGAACTCTTGAAAAGTCCATTATTCCTGTTATTTTAAAGTTGAATTTTTTGTGTAATTTCAATGGTCACATGATCCTTCAAAAATGATTCTAATATTCTGATTTGCTGTTCAATAAATAGTAGTAGAAATAATAATAATAATAATTGTTATTATTAATATTCATTAATTCATTTCTTCGGCTTAGTCTCTTTATTTATCAGGGGTCGCCACAGCAGAATGAACTGCCAACTTATCCCGCATATGTTTTACGCAGCAGATGCCCTTCCGGCTGCAACCAAACACTGGAAAAATTATTATTATTTTTATTATTATTATTATTATTATTATTATTATTAATAATAATTCATTAAATGTTGAGTTTTTTCAGAATTATTTGATGAATAGAAAGTATTTATTAATTTGCAACATCATACAGTATTCCATTTATCCATTTAAAAGCTTGGATTCAGTAATATCTTATGTTATATATATATATATATATATATATATATATATATATATATATATATATATATATATATATATATATATATATATATATATATATATATATATATATATTAAGATTATATTTAATTCATATGAAACCTTCATGTTTATTTCTAGCAAAACATCTACACGACACAAATCCCAGCAAGCTTTTTTCGTTTTTAAAAGATGTCTAATAGATGGCTAAAACAAGGCTAAATTTGGGCTGTCAGTGAAAATCTAATATACGTCTAAGAATAGGCCAAAACTAGACTATAGTCATCAAATTATCAGAAATGAATGACTACACATCTAATCTGGCTATTTGTCTACTGACAGCTCAAGTTTAGCCTTGTTTTAGCCAAGCTGTCTATGTTTAGATGTCTATTAAACACAAAATTTTTTGCTGGGATATTACACTGAAAAGTTTTCAAACTAAATTGTACGTGCATTTTACTTACATAAACTCTCAATTTAGATAAAATTGTGATAACTTAAATTTTTCATACGGAAGGATTTCTCAATATACAGTGGGTGTACATATATATGTCTATAAACAGCATCTAGTTCCAAAAGTATGTCACGTATTTATGAAAAAGTTAAATAAAGCAGCATGTTTTTGACTGCACTGTTTTTAAAGCCCAATATATATAATGCTGTTAAATGTATACTTGTGACCAAAATTAGCTGAACAAAAACTGCTTAAATGGATAGTCCACCCAAAAATTAAAATGTCCTCCCTATTTACTATTTCCCTCATGTGGATCCAAACCTTTATGAGTGCTTTAGTCTGTTGAACACAGAACATGATATTTTGAAGAATGTCGGAAACCTGTAACCATTGATGTCCATAGTATGAAAAACAATTACTATGAAAGTTAATGATTACAGGTTTCCAGCTTTCTTCAAAATATCTTCTTTAGTGTTCAACAGAAGAAAGAAAATCAAACAGGTTTGGAACAAGTAAAGGTTGAGTAAATGATGACAGAATATTCATTTTTATTGGTGAACTTTACTATTTTTTTTAAAGAGAGATATTATATCTCTTATTAACTGTAAATAATCTGGAAAAAGTGGGAATTTTGTGGATCTTACAGCATTTGTAAATCTAGGTTGCCTTAATTAAAAAAAAAAAAAAAAACTGTGTTTGTGTGTGTGAATGAGTCTGTTGTGATATTTGTTTAAGCTCATGTTACTGAATAACTCTTCCTCTGTATAGGTGAGGTATTGTGGAGAGGTCTTGTCTTGGATTGCCGAATGTTTCCACAAAAGTACTCTAAAGTGTGACAGAGACGCACCAAAAGCCCCACGTGAGGCTTCCTTTATGCTTTTTACTATGCTTCCTTTTACTATGCTTCCTTTACTATGTCTTAAATCACTACTTTATTTCTGTATCTCCTTTGTTCAGTCTCCTACTCTGCCGGAGTGTCTTGTTTCCATTGTCAGACAGTTTTTTGTCCTCTTAATGTAACTCTACACTTCCTGTGTGTTTGGCAGGGTCCATTGCCATGAGCTCCAGAGACCAGCAGCCACAAGGGGCCAAACGCCAGCAGCCAGGAGGACATCCAGCATATGGCACTGAAAACAAACTGCCTTTCATTGATCAGTGATCCGCCTCTATATTTTCTTTGTAACCTAGAAATAGGATATTACAGGTCATGTGAAATTAAAGTAATGTTTTTTTTTAAGATAGTTAGTATCAGTATGTTCGGATATGTAAGAAAATCTATAAACTAGTGTGCTCCAAAACAGTGGCACTATTTGAGTTTTGTAGATATAAAACTAATATAAACATCCAAAGCTTGCAGTTTGTCACTTCCGCCTTAATGGATCAAGATTGTTTTCTTCATACTTCAGTTTCTGGGGAGACACGGTTGCTCAGTGGTTAGCACTGTTACCTCAAAGCAAGAAGGTCGCTGGTTCGAGCCCCGGCTGGGTCAGTTGGCATTTCTGTGTGGAGTTTGCATGTTTTCCCCGTGTTGGCGTGGGTTTCCTCAGAGTGCTCCGCTTTCCCCCACAGTCCAAAGACAAGCAGTATAAGTAAATTGAATAAACTAAATTGGCAGTAGTGTATGTGTGTGAATGAGTGTGTGTGGGTGTTTCCCAATACTGGGTTGCAGCATTGCTGCTGGAAGGGCATCCGCTGTGTAAAACATATGCTGGATAAGTTGGTGGTTCATTCCGCTGTGGCGACCCTTGATGAATTAAGGGACTAAACCAAAGGAAAATGAATGAATGAATTAACTTCAGCTTCTCAGCGGTCTTCTGACCAATCAAATGCTCTCTAGTATCTGACATGTCCTGCCTCTTTCAAGATGTTTCGCATTTGATTCGCTTGATCTCAACCACTCTCACTGGGATAAAAACGAAAATGCTATTGGCTGTTTTTCAATAAAGGGGAGGAGCTACTCTTTGCCCTGCCCTCTCTTCATCTTTCAGTTAAAAAGTCTTGAAAATGCACATTACAAAGCACTTCACGGGACCTTGAATAGGTAAACAAGACATGAAAGACACAATATGTGCAGATTAATATTTTGTGACTGAGTTTTATAACGTTTTGTGCCTTATTTGTAGCTATAGCACTTATAAATATGATCACTATGTAACATTTGTAATACAAAATATAGATTTCTTTTTCAGTTTATAATTTATCAATGCACTTGAAGCAATTCAGATTAGGGCTGCACGTTATTGGAAGCATTTGACATTCCAATATTTTCATTTACTGTGATATATATTGCGATATAAATGCAGTTTGACCTGATGATTTGACCAGCTTTTAAATAATTTATCATTTTAGATGAATTGGGATTGATTGCTGTAGGAAAGTGTATCTGCATAAACTATTGGCATAAACTATAGACTATTTTAAAAATGACTAGCAAAGTTCAATATAAAAGAGAAAAGATTCAAATAAACTATGATTTATGATTTTCTAGGAAGTCAAAAAAGTATTCAGAAGCAGAAATTAATTAATTACTGTATAATAAAAATAATAATAAGAAGAAGACAAATAACACTGTATCATTAATAACACTGTACCATTGAATAAATAATTTTATAATGTACAATTAATCTTTAAGCTACAAAAAGTACATTTATTGTGCCCAAATGGCTTAAGTTTGCTTTAAATTCGTACAGTCAGCTCTTAAAAACACATGCAAATAATAAACCTTCACTCTACGGTTAAAATATGAAATGACTCCATGTTGTTAACTAATTTCTGGTCAACTATAATCCCAACTACATAGCAGATCCCTGCAATTTGACTATTGCACACTCACACATTGTGCAGCCCTAATTCAAATGTTAAAATATTTTGTACAGAAAATGAAGATTGTTCCGTTTCTATTACAGTAAAATGAATGATATCAGTTGAATGAGCATTGTGAGGAACTGTTTAAACAACACTAGGCAGACTGAACCCTTGAATTTCACAATCCAGCTTCCCTAGTTAAGTAGGCTTTTATGTACATAAACAATTGAAGTCAAATTATTTTAGCCTTCCTGTGAAATTTTCATTCTTTTTTTAATTACCAAGTGCTGTTTAATGGAGAGATTTGTTTTTAAATACACATTATAACTCATTTCTAATAACTCATTTCTTTTGTCTTAGCCATAATGGAAGTACTTATTATTTTACTAGATATTTTGCAAGATACTATGCAACTAAAAGTGCAATTTAAAGAATTGAAAGTGTTCTGTAGATGTTTGTAGAAAAAGATAAACCATTTTTTACACCCAAACAAAAACCATTAAGACTTTAGATCACACTTTATTTTGAGGGTCCATTTGTTGAATTTAAGTTACATTGCATCTGCATGCCAACTAATTCTCATTAGATTATAAGAAGACCCTTAGGTTGGGGTTAGGGTTGGAGTTAGGGTTAGTTTAAGTTGACCTGTACTTGCAAAGTTTCTTATAGTCAGTTAAATGTCTGTTGAAGCAGCAGTATCAACAGATATTAAGCAGACAGTCTACTAATACTCAAATGGACCATCAAAATAAAGTGTTTACAGACTTTATCCAAGAAAATATTATTAGAAATACTTATTTCACTGCTAAACATCACTTTAAAAATATTTGGGGGAAAAAAAAAATTCACAGGAGAGCTATACTGATTTAGTCTGTACACTGCTAAACATTAATACCTGTGCACTGTCATTCAAAAGTATGTGGTCAGCAATATTGAATAACATCTATAACACCCACCAAGGCTGCACTTCAGGTTTGCTTTATAAATCGAATCAACATCATTGATAAAAGAACAGCATTTATTTAATATATAGTCACTTTTAATGCAATGGAATACATCCATGATGGAAGAAGTATTCATTTCGTTGAGCAAAAACTAAATAAAAAACATCCTGCTGACCCCAGTTTATGAATAATGCAATCTATGCCTATTTCTCACCTCGTTCACAGTGTACCTTCACAGTTTCAGACACTGATTATTCATTATCAAGAATGACCAATGCTGTTCCCATAGCTAATGAATCAGTAACCAGTTGACCTAGCAAAATTACCCAAAACCAGCCTCGAGGGAAAATAACTTTTCAGTAAGAATACTAGTGAGAACACATTCACTCCAACCTGCAGTGTTTTTTTAATTCTCCTTCTACTTGAATGCCAAAAGATCTGCTGTAGTTAGGTTAAGCTGATTCTACAATCGTCATAGTCATTTCTGCAGTGTCATGGACAGACTCGGTATGTATTAGACTTCATTTAATACCACTTTGTGCTTCCAGGCGTGCATTTATTTATCTGTGCTGCAATGTCAGTAGTACTGCAAGTGATTTATGACTCATTTTTGTTACACTTTATTGAGTCTAAGGCATCAGATTGAATGTAGAGAATAAAAACTTCTCAAGAAACTGCCATAAGAAACTGTATATTTTCAATGTGTATTTGATTGAGTGTGAAGAATTGTACACTGATTCATTGGATTTAATATTTTCTTTAAGTTGTTGCAAAAAAATTAGTATTGGGTGAATTTAAACAAATTAAGTTGAACATTACTCAATTTATTCATTCATGAATTTTCCTTCGGCTTAGTCCCTTTTGTTTAAATTCAACCTATATAAACTGTTTTATATACCACTTAACCACTTAACTTAAAAATTATAGTAAATCCAATTAATCTTTTTCCAGTGTATTATTTTGCTATTTCTCTCTCTAAATATAGCCTATACACAGGGGCGGATTTAACCAAAAAGCGAGGTAAGCGGCCGCTTGGGACCCCAGGAAATCTGGGGGCCCCCCAATAAATATTTAAATTATACCTATAAACAATATATAACATTGTTTTCTATCATATTTTGTATGGTGAGAGTCAAACAAATAAAATTTTAACGTAATTAAATATTATTTATTCATTCATTTACTTTTCGGCTTAGTCCCTTTATTAATCTGGGGTCACCATAGCGAAATGACCGCAAACTTATCCAGCATAGGTTTTACACAGCAGATGCCCTTCCAGCTGCAACCCAGCACTGGGAAATATCCATACACATTCAGTCACACACATACACTACATAAAATTTAGCTTACCCAATTCGTCTATAGCACATGTCTTTGGACTGTGGGGGAAACCGGAGCACCCGGAGGAAAACAACACGAACACAGGGAGAACATGCAAACTCCACACAGAAATGCCAACTGACCCAGCCGAGGCTCGAACTAGCGACCTGGTTCTTGCTGTGAGGCGATCGTTCTACCCACTGCGCCATCGTGCCACCCAAAATATTGTTTCATATTAATTAAAATATAATATTATTATACTAATTAAATGTTATGTAATAATAAAATCATAAAATATTATAATTAATACATCTGCACAAATTTGTCCACCACCCCCTAATCATAGAGCAGTCCAGCAGTCAAATTTATAAAAGTATATATATTTATTATTTTTAGTAGTAAATTAATTTTAAGAAAACTAATCATTTAAAAAGTAGAGATTACATTAAAATAGAACATAGAAACGACATTTTCTGTGATATAAAAAAAAACATCTAAATAAATAAAAATTAAATAAAGTATAAAGGGTGCATTTTAGGACTGTTAGGCCACAAAATGTCCCAAAACACCATTAAAATGTGCTGGTTTTAATGATTGCCAATGTTTTGAAATTGTTGTTATTAGTATTATTATTATTTGTAAACGTTAAAGGGGTGGTCCAGAGTGTATTTTCAAGGCTTGGTCGTGTTTATAAGATGCAAAGCAATGTGTGCTCATACTTCATTTGTAGAAAATCACATTATTGTTTCATATATCTTACTTTGATTATTATACAGCTACTCAGCTAACATGAAAATAACTGTCATATTTCCTAGTTCCTCCGAAAGGCTGCCCTCAAGAGGCTCTGATTGGTCAGCTAACATAATGTGTTGTGATTTGCGGATTGGCTCCACGCCACGCACCTACAAACACGCGCTTTTGTTCTGTGTAAACAGTCCTGTCAGAGCAGCTGTTTGCAGCGTTAGCTGCCTGAATCAGACAGAAAAATGAAAAACACACAGCTGAGCCTCACGCATGCTCTCTAAAATACAATCTGACAAGTGTCTTTCATATATATTCGGGTTATAAGCATGTGTAAGTAATATAAAACCCTCTCATATCTTTTGCAAGTTTGTTATTTGAGACATAGAATGCACAGAAAGTGTCCACATAGACACTGCATCGCTGCTGAAGATTGTGGGTGTTTACAGGGGTTTGACTGTGAATATGAATTTATAGCTAAATTGTTAACGGTGCCAAACAACATTTCCCATTGTTTACATCCTTGTTTACGTCCTCGCTACAACATACCATTAACGCTAGAAACTGTGCCCGAAGTTGATCAATTTTAACAATTAAAATACTTACAGGTTGTGGCTCACAATCCACAGCTTCGTCAGTTAAAGGAGTTTTTAAGCTGAATCCAGCACTGAACTGGGAGAGATTCTGGAAGCTGTCCTTTGTCAAATGCTTGAGCTATATCTTTTTTTTAAGTATCTGGAACAATTAAAATTAAAGGTGACGCGGTGGCGCAGTAGGTAGTGCTGTCGCCTCACAGCAAGAAGGTCGCTGGTTCGAGCCTCGGCTGGATCATTTGGCATTTCTGTGTGGAGTTTGTATGTTCTCCCCGTGTTGGCGTGGGTTTCCTCCGGGTGCTCCGGTTTCCCCCACAAGTTCAAATGACATGCAGTATAGGTGAATTGGGTATGCTAAAATTGTTCGTAGTGTATGTGTATGAATGAGTGTGTGTGGGTGTTTCCCAGTGATGGGTTGCAGGCTGCAAGGGCATCCGCTGCATAAACATGTGCTGGATAAGTTGGTGGTTCATTCCGCTGTGGCGACCCCAGATTAATAAAGGGACTAAGCCGAAAAGAAAATAAATAAATTAATGAATAATTAAAATTAAATTGTAAGCACTTCTGTCTTTGTGTCGTGTCCTTTGAAGCCCAAATACAGAAACAGAACACGCTCTGTGAAATAGCAGCATTTGGACGCCATTTTAGCTTTCTCTGCTATAACATTACATCACCTCTGGCCACGCCCCTTTGCTGCGCAGGGTGTGTGCGTGAGGTGAATGCATGTCACCTGAAGCCCTTGTGGTCTCACTAGCCTGGATGTATTTTTTTGTAGTCCCCAAATTCATTCGCTGTAGGCTTTGCTAAGCTAACTCTGTAAAAGCCAATGTCTCCCTTTGCATTGAACTTTGAGCGTTTTACATTCAGAGATGTTGTTTATGTTGACACAGCTACATTACACATCAACTAAAGTTTAAAATATAATATCGTAGTGGACCACCCCTTTAAGACGTCTGTGATAGCCTAGATTATTTTGTTTTGTTTTGTTTCAACAGAGAAATAAAATAAAATAAAGACATGTCTGGGAGATTATTCTTTGTTCTGTCGGGAAAATAACATTTGTAATTAATCACATTTATTACGTTGAGTTGCATTGATTCATTTTGAAGCTCTAGTGGGTTCTAGTTTACTTTACTGAACTTTAAATGAAAATTAAAAAAAAAAAAGGGTGCATTTTAGGACTGTTGGGCCCCATAGCTGGAATTGCTTAGGACCCCCAAATCACTAAATCCGCCCCTGCCTATATAGTGTTTATGTTGAGATGTTGTCAGAGTGGCAGATCCTCAGTTGAACTCAGAATTGTGGAGTTGATTTGAGGTTAATCAGTGAACAGATGTAAACAGAACAGGACAGCGAGTATAACAGGAAGTCGGTGCACCACAGGAAGTCGGTTCTCGAATGGTAACGTGTCAGATCCACCTGTGTACTTTCACACGGCTCTGAAAACCTGGAAATGGCCTTGTTCCTGTAAACTGACAGTTGCAGTAGCTGTTTTATGAAATAGAAAGCTGTGTGTTCCTTCATTTCAGAAGCTATAGAGTTTTACAGGCTCATTTATTAAACCCAAACAGACCTCCATTCAGCTCCATTCACCGCTGAATCCATCCCGAAGGATCCCAGCACTGCACTTACAAATAAGTATAATATTATTTTAGATATATTTATTTTATTTTTTTTTTTTGTCTGTTTTGTTGGACCTAAAACAATTTGCCACATTTGCTAATGGCTAGTGACTTGAGAACACTTTACTGGCCATAAATATATATTTACTGGCAATGAAATGCTAATTAAGGCCATTGTATAGGTATGTGTGATCATTTATAATTTCTGGTATTTTTGATTTTAGGATGACTTTTTAAAATCTGGCAGGAGACACCAGCTGAAAATGACTCTGGCGTATTTACAGTTTTCACTGTTGATTATTGATAATAATAATAATAAAATAAAATATATTTTTAATTTTTTTTAAATATATTGTTATTATTACTATTACTACATAAACAATTAATTACAGCACAGAAATATCAATATGATACAAGTAAACTGTAAAGCAATAGAAAATTATGTAATAAGTATTATCAATGTTGCTGTACTTGAATTGTATTCTATATCTATAAAAATATCACTATAATATTCCGTAATTGAACTATTTTTGTAATAAATGTTTACAAAAGCCTTTGAGAACTGAATCACATGGCAGTCAATTAATTAAAAAATAAAAATAAAATAATAATTTATATATATATATATATATATATATATATATATATATATATATATATATATATATATATATATATATATATATATATATATATATATATATATATATATACACACACAATCACTAGCCACTTTATTAGGTACACAGATACACCCGTCCAATGTCCATTGCCTTGTTGATGCCAGAGTTCAGAGGAGGCAACAGTAACTCAAATAACCACTCGTTACAACCGAGGTATGCAGAAGAGCATCTCTGAACACACAACACGTCCAACCTTGAGGTGGATGAGCTACAGCAGCAGAAGACCACACCGGGTCCCATTGCTGTCAGCTAAGAACTGGAAACTGAGGCTACAATTCACACAGGCTCAACTAAATTGGACAATAGAAGATTGGAAAAAATGTTGCCTGGTCTGATGAGTCTCCATTTCTGCTGCAACATTCAGATGGTAGTGTTGCTATACTGCGTGATGCTATCATGTCAATATGGACCAAAATCTCTGAGGAATATTTCCAGTACCTTGTTGAATCTATGCCATGAAGGATTAAGGCATTTCTGAAGGCAAAAGAGGTTTCAAGCCGGTACTTGTAAGGTGTACCTAATAAAGTGGTCAGTGACTGTATATTATATTATATTATATATATATATATATATATATATATATATATATATATATATATATATATATATATATATATATATATATATATATATATATATATATACAGCCAGCAGCTGAGTCACAAAGTATTTATAATTTACTGGCCAGTAACTGTTTACTTGCATTTGGCTTTTAATGTTAAATTTAGGTTCTGTCTTGAATATTATTTTAATATTCAAATATTGAACAACGCTGTTTCTTTTTTAGTATCTGTGCTGCTGTTACTAAAGTGTTCAAAGGAGAAGAACTACAGCTGAATGAGCTTTATTCTTTAAATGAAAATACCAGGTATATAATAAACTAGCTGTAAAATCACTCTTGAAATGTGTAATACCTATTATTGACCAGTCTTCATATGTGCAGGTGGCTACTAAGGTCAGATATGGGCTACTTCATCAAGGATTATTTCCAGGTGTTTTTTGCATGTTAGTTCTCAGAGCTGTGAATAAATAAACAAATAAGTGTGCGTGCGTGTGTGTGTGTGTGTGTGTGTGTGTGTGTATCTTACTCTTAATACAAAATAAGAACGCAAAAATAACATAATTTCACATTACTTTTCTTACAAAGTAACTAATTAACTATAATAATAATATATGTAAAATATATTTCCCTCTCTCTCTCTCTCTTGATTGTTTGCAGAATCATATTTTGACCAAAGGTTTAACGATGATTTTGGATGAGATTCAGAAGCATGAAGGTGAGGTAGAAGATTTGATGGATCTGCTTTATGAGTTTTTACTAAAATAATAATAATAATTAAGCTTCTACATTTTTTTTCTCCCCAGAGGGGAAACGACTCTTTATTTTGGCTGAAATTTGGGAACAATTTTTCACAGAGATTCTACCTACTTTGCAGGCTATTTTATATCCTCTGCAGGTAAATCTGCTATTGTGAATCAGACATTCCTCAGATTTTGCTAGTGTAATAGCCAAAAAGTGATGTATGGCTATAAAAAACATAACGACAAATAAATATTAATATTGTTATTAAAAATAATATTACATTTGGTGTCTGTGGTTGCCCAAATAAAACATTTTAAACCAGTAAACCAACCTTATAGCATCACTGCAATGTGCAAGTGGCTTTCGGTAAAATCATCTGCCAAATGAAATGAATAAACAGAAATATATAGCAGCCTAGCTATTTCGGCTAAATTAGCACAACAACACTGCTACTAAATTGTTACCATATACTGACAAACATCACAGTAACTCAGGCAGTGCAGAGGGTCAAGAGAAAACCACAACAGCTTTTCCACAAGCTGATGTCACTGCAATATGAAATAGGTCGATGTCAAACTAAATAAAGTTAAAAAAATACACACAATCATGGAAACATCTAAACTTAAAACAATGCAATAAACATTATTCAGACAATGTAAGATGTAGCACAAGACCCTAATGTACTTATACTAAAGGAAAAAATGCTTGTGAGGCTCATTGTTAATGTTTCACTTTATACACAAAAACTATATCCAACAGTATTTTACTGTAAAGTTCAACAGATGTCATGTCTGTGTTGCTTTTTTCATATCATAATATGGAGAAAAAAAAGTATACTTTCACACAAACCTCACCGATGTTACATTTTGGTTTTATTGCATTGTTGTGCTTGGAGAGTGTAAAAATTCTATATATTTGTTATTATTATTAGCATGTTATTTAATAATAATGTCATTATTCCAGTTTTCACTGACAGAAATGCTTCTAAAGGGGGTCATTAGATGCGCCGCACTATGCATTTTTGAATTCTAAACATAGATTTCTATGAGGGTATGTACATTGACGCCGCAAGTCTGCGGCTGTCCTCAGCACCCAGCTACGACTCGGGACACTGTTCATATTTCTACCGTTTCACAGAGCGCCAACTGAATACTTTTATATTAAATAACATTTGAATGTGCGTGTCTGGTGTGCTCCGTGTTGTGGCACTGAGCAGCACATCCAGTGTGTGACCCGCTTAATAATTTACTTAGTTGATATTTAGCCGCACCATGTTGGTGTTTCGTAACATCAAATTTTTATGAGGAGGGTGTCACAAATACGCAGGAGACCCAAATGCAAGTGAATGCAAGTTGATTTATTAACAGGGATAACAGGAAATAACAACTGATAGATCTCACCAGATATCGAGGGATAGGGTAGAGCAACGGTGCATCTCGCAAGAAAATCGACAACGCTTTACAGCGGTAATAGTTCTTCAGAGCAGCAAAACAAAGTGAATCTCTTGTGAGAGTCATCTATGCAAACAGCGGTAACAACTTCAATGAAACCAAGTCGTGCTTTATAAGTCCAAAAGCAACAGACTCTATGATGACTCACCTCCAGCGGATTTCAGCGAGAGAAGCCTAACAGGGAACAGACACAGACGTGAACCACAACGAACTGACAACACGAGATACAAACACTGAACAGATAAAGGCACGCGGTAACGCGCTGCACCTGTGGTTCACTAATTAACAGCTGAGCGATGCTGAGCAACAGCAAAGCACGTGACCGCTCAGCTGACGACATGTAAACACACACAGCCACGAGGTGAAGGTGCACCCAAACAAACACACCCATACCCACACACACACATACAAGAGAAACAGACAGATCCACAACCGTGACAGAGGGTCTTTAGCCCAATGCGCAACCCCCAACCTAGAGGACCAGGACATACACATATACACTTAGGACAATTTAGTTTACCCAATTCACCTATAGCGCATGTCTTTGGACTGTGGGGGAAACTGGAGCACCTGGAGGAAACCCACGTGAACACGGAGAGAACGTGCAAACTCCACACAGAAATGCCAACTGATCTAGCCGGGGCTCGAACCAGTGACCTTCTTGCTGTTTGTCAACAGCGCTACCCTCTACATCACCATGCTGCCATTATAATGATTTAGATGTTTAAAAAAACGTCTAAATGTGCTCTTCTATAGACTCCTTTACGAACAGAAATTCATAATAACAACACTTATTTGAATCCATTTATGTGGCCCAAAGCTGACTAAAAAAAAAATCTAAAAATTGTTGGTAAAAATTTTATTTTACAGTAAAAATATGAAACCGTAAAAGAAAATTCTAAGATTTTACAGTGAATATATAGAAAGTGATCAGTGTCATGCACACCATCATGGCAACACACATGCCACTAATGCAATAAACATTTTTTATCAGCAGTAGATATTTAGGTTTTAAAGGGGCTGTATGTAAGTTTGTGACTCTTCAAAAGCATAAAAACACCATAATATGTTTGCAGATATTTAAGAAACATGCCAAGTGAACATTCTTGTTTATATGAAAAACAATGCTGAAGTCAGAAATTCTGCTTTGAGTTACATGCCGGAACATCTGTATTATTTTGGTCTCCTTAACCCGCCCAATGCCAGTTTAGCCAATTATATTTCAGCACCTCAAGGTTGCCTTAGTGCAAAACAGCTTATTTCATTCATTCAGTCAGGAAGGCTCTGAAAGCATGTGTCTGTGACCGAAATGCGGCCTCCAGTGGACAGTAGCAGAATCCGAAATGAGACGCAGATTCAGTTCCACATGAGGTTATTAATTAGCAAATAATATAAATATTACAAACATTAGGTGAACAGGTGTCATTGCAAACCTGTGTCCTAATAAAACGCTACGTGACAAGTTTTGTAGTGATTTATTTATTTTGTAGTGGCAATTTGACTGTTTGCACCAGACGAAACACAACAGAAATTTAAATACAGCCATTGAGAAGCACAGAATAGTGCCCTCACTCACGAAATGGTAAGGTTTATTATCTAATTAATCCATATTAAACCTCTTTAACATCATTAAATGTAGATGCTGAATCACTGATGTGTTGGCTTTTGGGTCACAGTTCTGATGTTCAATTTCAAAGGGTTTATTTTATTTTCAAGATCTAAGGTGAACTCTCTGCTGCTGCTTTCATTAGTATGTCAATAAATGTCATGTAAAATGGCATTCAAACTCACATTTTTAGCATTTAACACTGAATAAAGCACATGAGGTGTAGCTGAGGTGATCATTGTCAGTTTTCTGTTGTTCAGCTACAAGAAATAGGAGCCGTTTCTAAAATATCAATTCCAGGTGTTGGTTAGGACAAAAACTCCTTTTAATATGGAAAATATTCCTTCTATCGTGTGCCGTTGCTTTTATTTAGAACATGATTTAAATCAGCCTTTAGGCTCGACAGTCAGACTCGCTCCTGTTGGTCATCAATCTGGCAACCTGCGCTTGCATATGTTTTGATACAGGAATGCAATACCTAGTTCAACCACTGGGTGTCAAACTTACATAATGCACCTTTGAGTTTAACATAAAACTACATCACGGATGAAATAAAAACTAAAACAAACCATATTAATGTCAACAACACAACAAAATAAAACAAAAAACATAAAAAGTGATGTGTCATTAATTAACTACTTATTTATAATGAGCTGAATCAACACAATTTTCCATTTTTGGGGGTATAACTTAATTGTTTTATGTTCAATCAACTTAAATTTGTAAAACAAATTAGGTTAACTTAATTTGTGTTGGAAATTCTGGAAGAGTCAATTTACGGTTATTCACAATATATATTAAGGAAACTTACTGTTAACCAGGTTGTGGATTTTTAGTTTTCACCTTAAAAAAAAGACACTTTTACAGTGTACAAAAGAGAGGTTATAGATCTGCTATAAAAATTAATCTAAATATATAGTGTTGAGATATTATAGATGTGTTATTTTTTAACATCTTTTTAAAGATTTGACGTAATTGAGCTGTATTTTGGTCCTGCATGAAGATGTCTTCTGTTCTGTATGCTGCACGCAGGGGCAGGAGCTGACAGTCAGACAGATGGCTCTTCTGGGCTTCAGGGATCAGGTCATAATGAAGCTCTCTCTGGCTGACCTGCTGAGCAACAATCTGTCTCTCATCCCAGCATCCATCACACAGATGCTACTCGTGCTACAGGTGAATGTTAACCGCAAACCCGTGGTGAATGACCATCTGTAGGACCACGCTATTCATGTCGGTTGTGTATGTACTGTATGCGTAGGGAATTCAGGAATCCAGAGGTCCCTCAAAGGAATCCTGTCAGCTCGAGAGTCTGGTAGAGGTTGTGGTCTCACCTTATCTATGGAACTGCAGGCACACAAGTAAGAAAACCGGAGTTGCATTTAACCTTTGAGTAACATAACATAAACTCAAAACATTACCTTTGCTGCTTTTTCAACCTGCTTAGTTAAAATGAGTAGAAACAACACAATTATAACTTAATTTTAAAAAATTTACTTAATCAATTTGTGTTGGGACAACATGAAGAAATTGTGTGGAAGCCAGCATTTTTTTACATTGTAACATAACATACACTCACTAGCTATTTATTAGGTACACCTGTCAGACTACTCGTTAACGCAAAATTTCGAATCAGCCAATCACATGGCAGCAACTGAGGTATGCAGAAGAGCATCTCTGAACACACAACACGTCCAACCTTGAGGCGGATGGGCTACTGCAGCAGAAGACCACACCGGGTGCCACTCCTGTCAAGAACAGGAAACTGAGGCTACAATTCACACAGGCTCAACTAAATTGGACAGTAGAAGATTGGACAAATGTTGCCTGGTCTGATGAGTCTTGATTTCTGCTGTGACATTTGGATGGTAGGGTCAGAATTTGGCATAAACAACATGAAAGCATGGATCCATCCTGCCTTGTATCAACAGTTCAGGCTGGTGGTGGTGTAATGGTGTGGGGAATATTTTCTTGGCACACTTTGGGCCTATTAGTACCAATTGAGCATAGTGTCAACACCACAGCCTACCTGAGTATTGTTGCTGACCATGTCTATCCCTTTATGACCACAGTGTACCCATCTTCTGATGGCTACTTCCGACCATAATGCACCATGTCATAAAGCGCAAATCATCTCAGACTGGTTTCTTGACAATGTGTTGTACATGACATGAGTTCACTGTACTCAAATGGCCACCAGATCTCAATCCAACGGGATGTGGTGAAAAGGGAGATTCGCATCATGCATGTACAGCTAAAAATCTGCAGCAACTGTGTGATGCTATCATGTCAATATGGAGCAAAATCTCTGAAGAATATTTCCAGTGCCTTATTGAATCTATGCCTCAAAGGATTAAGGCAGTTCTGTAGGGCAAAAGAGTGTCCAACCCGTAGGCTACCAGCAAGGTGTACCTAATAAAGTGACCGGTGAGTTTAAAGTTCATTAAAAAATGTCCCATATGGTTCAAACAACTTTAACTTTAAAAGTTACGCTATATATATATATATATATATATTTTTTTTTTTTTTTTGCATTGTTTTATGCCTGTTATTGTGGTTAGTCTATGTTTCAGCCCTATGTTATTCATTTAATGTTCATCAACTGGCAATCAGTTCAGTCAAATACTGTACCTGGTAATTAAGGCTAACATGCCAGCATAATATACATTTTAGGACCTTTTGGCTTAAAAAGTCAAGGATTTTTTCCAGGTGTTTTTTGCATGTTAATTCTCAGAGCTGTGGTATTATTTTTCTGTTATTAAATAAACGAGTGTGTGTGTGTGTGTGTGTATGTGTGGAATAAACCGCCAACTTATCCAGCATATGTTTTATGCAGCGGATGCCCTTTCAGCTGCAACCTATCACTGGGAAACATCCATACACAGTCATTCACACACATACACACACACACTACGGACAATTTAGCCTATATTAACCTATATTACATGTCTTTGGACTTGTGGGGGAAACCGGAGCACCAGGAGAAAACCCACGCCAAAACGGGGAGAACATGCAAACTCCACACAGAAATGCCAACTGACCCAGACGAGGCTCGAACCAGTGACCTTCTTGCTGTGAGGCGAACTGTGCCACCATGCAGCCCAAAGTAATACATTACAATTTTTAATACAAAAATAAGAACGCAAAAATAACATAATTTCACATTACTTTCCTTATAAAGTAACTAATTAGGTAACTATAATAATAATATATGTAATATACCAGACCCCCCAGTTTTTTGTGATTCCACGATCGCTGAATCCAATGCAAAATCAACAATAAGTAGAACATTTTTGCAATCTTGCAGAATTCTTAATTAAACTCAAAATAATCGCAAAAATGTAAATAATCTCATAAAACATCAAATCCCAAACCATATATAATCAAATTAGATTTATTTCAGTTTGCTATTTATTGTTTTACCTGACTTACAGATGTTGCATACGCAGCCGAGTGTCTCTCAAAAGATGATGTCTCACCTGAGACCTCACAATCATTACATTACATGGAATGGGGGGCGGGGGAGTTTTCAGCCTGTGCAGTAAGCAAACGCGGAAGGATTTACATGTGAAGTCAAAGCAAAGATAGGATTAGAGATCCTGTGGCGCGAATTGGGCATTTTGTGCATTTGACATGCTTCAGACTTCAACAAGAAAGTGTGAGCAAACATCTAACAAACAGAGTAATGGAACACACAGATGGAGATTGGTTCACGGATGACGGCCACTGGACGTGACCGAATTGAAGGACATTATTTATGCTTTACATGTATGGTTGGTATTTTGATGTGCGTCAAATCGATAAATTATTTCGTGTAGCTCTTTCCCTGCAATAGATATGTGTGTGTGTGTATATATATATATATATATATATATATATATATATATATATATATATATATATATATATATAGACAGACAAAGAGAAAATACTAATATTGCTTTACTTGAAAACACTTAAGACTAGGTGTTAAAAAGTAAAGTTTGTAAAACTGCTATCGAGCTATCAAATATAGGACAGGGAGCAGTTCACAGGCACACAAACAGTAAGCATGGCAGCTATTTTTTTTTCCAAAACCTGCTGATGTAAATTACCCATTGTTGTTCTCATAGTGGCTATTAAAATCCTGCAAAATGATATTCAAGCTTAAATCATTTCAATAATATGCAAAGCACAACAGCGGCCTGTTTTTTCGCTCATTATAGGTCATGGAAATTTCGTTTTTAAGCAGTTAAATTTAGGGAAAAAAATGGATATTTGGCTTAGAGTCTGAACCCTGATCAAGCCTTCTAAAGTCATAAGAGCTTTAGAGGAAAATACACAAATTTAAGACTAATCTAATTATTAGTCTTAAGTCACTAATAATTGGTTAACAGCATCTGGGGCTGTTAACCAATGAGGCTGCACTATTGGCTATCCTTACACCTGGTAAAAAGGTGCATTGTGAGACACATTATCGTTTACAGCTGGCATTTTTGTTACACTATTTTGTCCACTTTCGATGCATGTATCTAACTTCTTAGTGCATTTCGTAGATAAAAGTGCAACAAATGCTAAAGATCACACTCGAAATATGTAACGTAAAAAAAAAAACTGCTCAGTTTCTTTCATAAACAGATTTAGCTATATTAACCATTTTTAAAATATAGCCTTATAACATTTGCAGTCTCTTCAGAGATCAGCTCTGAAAGCTTCTGAGCTGGTGCATTTCTTTGATTGAAAAACTGGTTTGTGAATGTTGTATTTCAGGATTTAAAGACATAAATGTTCTGTCATTTTATGTTAGGCAAAGCAATATACAGAGATGCAGTTTCTGTCAGTAAAACGTTGAGCATGATCATCTTTTCACATGATAAATCAACGCAATCTCACAGCAATTCGTAACTTTTTGATTTAGTGGCTAATTCGTATGAATTTGTACGATCTAATTCGTACAATTCAGTACGATTTGCTCATCACCCAATGACAGTTGGGGTTAGGGGAGGGGTTAGGTGCCACGCCTCCTTTTTAAAATCGTACATTTAATTGAATTATCCACTAAACTGACAAAACGTAAAATACTTACGTTTCCTCATGAGATAAGGCTGATGAAAATGTCTGATCTCCTGCTTAAAATAAATGGCTTTATTTGAAAACACACTCAAACTAATAGCGTGCAATATTTTAATATATTTGTTAATTTTAAATGTATACAATAATGTGTATACTTGTTTAAATGGTATAAACTGTTAGAGTAACTTTATTAAAGTATATTTAACTGATTTCAGAACATTTAATCTACACCAAAAACATGCCCCGTGCCCCGGCTCAAACCAATCGCGTGGATTGAGCATGCTGTTGTTAATATTAGGAGGAAAATAAACATATTTATGCTTCTTTGGAGTCAAACACTTTGGACAACGCTTGAACAAAATTTAAGACCTCGTAAAAACACAATTAAGACTTTTTAATACCTTTTAAGGGCTTTTATTTTTTTACATAATTGGTTTCTAAACTTTTAATACGTTTTAAGACCCCGCAGACACGCTGATATACTGAAGAATGTTGGAAAAAATAGCAATGACAAGTAACAAAAAAAAAAACTACACTGTAAAATGCAGGGTTCCACAATTCATTCACGTTGTCCCAGCACAAATTGATTAGGTTAACTTATTTGTATTTTCAAATTTAAGTTAAGTTTAAAGGGGTGGTCCATTTTAATTTTAAGGCTTGGTTGTGTTTATAAGATGCAATGCAATGTGTGTTCATGCTTCATTTGTAAAAAAAGGTTATATTTTCACATACAGTACTTTACTTTGATTATATACAGCTACTCAGCTAACATGAAAACGACTGTCATATTTGGGGGTAAAGTAGCTGTCCGCTATGCCGCCCCCAGCAAGATGCTGACCTGCAGTTTATTTCCGAAAACCATTGTTAGCCAACTAAGGTTGCAAGTTCCGTCGTTACAAACATAGTTTGTTGATTTGGCATCTCCCAAATCCATCATTCCAACGAACATTTGCAAACTGCGTTGCAAACATGCAACTACACCTCTAGAACTGTAGTTAAAAGCAGTGTTCCTGGTTGTGTTCTATTCCCAGTTTTCCCCCTATGCCCTATTTATTTAGAATGTTTCAACATTTAAACTCGGAATGATTAATAATAAAAAAGCATTAAAGTAATCGCTCTTAGGTGTAATTTGCTGTTAAAGTATTTTTACGGGTCAGTTTTAGCGATCTTCATATTGACAATTGCGTTCTCTTCGCAGTGCACTTTGAAAACATTGATGCCATTTTGACCACAGCCGTGGCTCATGACGAAATCTATAGGTGACCTATTATTTAAAAGCGGAAATACGCTACATTTCCAAAGCTTGGGAAAACAAAAATATATAGCATGCGTTAATGCTTTTAATATATAGTAGGTTATTAATTAAGTATCTGTACTGTATATGACATGGGGCTGTTGGTTAGAACATTTCTGCAGTGGTTTAAATGTGTCGAACTGTAAAAGTAGACTTTTTAAAAATAAATAAATAATATCCTACTTAATAATAACAATAATGATAAATAAAATTATTATTTAAATTAATTATTATAATAATTTAATTAAGTCGACGCAGTGGCGCAGTAGGTAGGGGTGTCGCCTCACAGCAAGAAGGTCGCTGGTTCGAGCTTCGGCTGGGTCAGTTGGCGTTTCTGTGTGGAGTTTGCATGTTCTCCCTGCGTTCGCATGGGTTTCCTCCGGGTGCTCCGGTTTCCCCCACAGTCCAAAGACATGCGGTATAGGTGAATTGGGTAAGCTAAATTGTCCATAGTGTATGAGTGTGAATGAGTGTGTGTGGATGTTTCCCAGAGATGGGTTGCGGCTGGAAGGGCATCCGCTGGGAAAAAACGTGCTGGATAAGTTGGCGGTTCACAGCTTCGTCTATTATGGTTGGAGCTACTCCATGTTTGAGGAGGTTTTAGCCGAATACAGCGCTGAACTGGGAGAGATTCTGGAAGATGTCCTTTGTCAAATGCTAGCTATATATATATATATTATAATTCTCTGGAACATAATTAAAATTAAATTGTAAGCTCTTCTCTCTTTGTGTCGTGTCCAAATACAGAAACAGAAGGAGCTCTGTAGAAATAGCAGCGTTTGGACAGCATTTTAGATTTCTCTGCTATAACATTACAGCACCTCAAGCCTCTTCGATGTGCGAGGTGAATGCACGCATACCTGCCAACACTCCCGTTTTTCCTGGGAGTCTCCCGTATTTCAGACCCATCTCCTGTATTGTTTTGTTCCCCAGAAAACTCCCGGAATTCCACCCCCCCACCCCCACTTTTCAGTCCGGCCTAAACCCTGGTACGTGTGCGCATGCACTTCAGTCCGCGCGCACCCCTCCCCGCTCTACATTTCGCATGCACCTCTCCCCCCCCTCCCTTCTTTAGTTCACACGCACCCATCCCTGCTCTACAGTTTGTGCGCACCTCTGCCTCACAACCACACCCACCCCCCCACCCCGCTCTTCAATTCGCGTGCACCTCTACCCAACATTCCAACAGAAGAAAAATTATTTATATAAAGTTGTTTGGTGAACTATCCTTTTAAAGCTTTCACATGAGTTAAGGTTAAGTTAATGTACTATTTCTGTCATTTTGTTATTTGAAAGCCTCACTTCTCTTTCACTTTCATATTGCGAAAAAAAGTGTCCCATGTGATTCTTTAAAAACCACCCTTTTCCATGCAAGCAAGATTTACAAGATGACAAAGCCAGTAAATAATGCTATTTTTATCATGTTTGGGTGAACTACACTTCTAAAGGCATTTTCCCTTGTGTGTGACTCTATGACTTCCTCAAATTCCCCTATAGGCTGCAGTGACCGAAGCGGCAGCAGAGCACAGCTGAGTCACCCTGAAATAAAGATTACTCACTACATCTCTGAAGGCTCTCTGCTGTCGCCTGTGGAAGAGCAGGAAGGAGAAATTCTCCTCGAGCGACGTCACAGCGTCACAAACGCTCACTCTGACATCCAGCTGCTCACGGTCAGCGGCAGAGCGTTTTCTGGCATGGACAACAGCTGTGTTGAGGGCATAGATGCGAGTAGGACACACCTGAGAAAGTGACTTGAAGTGCTCAGGAAAAGACAGAAGAGACCTCACATTCAACAATAATTTATAAAGACATATAAACTGTATATTGTAAAAACATAAAAACATGAAAAATGATGTCTTCCAGTGTCAATACAACTATCAGTTTAACTTGTAAAACATTAGTCCATTTGACGCCACTGGCTTGCTTGGTTTGGGACTTGTGGAGCTGCGCATCAATGGAATTGCTCTTCAGTGTTTGGACTTTCAGCAGTGAAAATTAAACCACATTGAACTGAAATAAACTGAACTTCAACTCTGAAAACTGAACTGACACTGTTTCAATTGACTATAGTCTTCTATGTTAAGCTGCTTTGACACAATCTACATTGTAAAAGCGCTATTTAAACTAGAACAGCAAAGTTCATTGACAAACTTTATGGTGTCTTGAGAAAGCCTAGCCTGACAGTTTGAAGTAGTTTCAAAGTTAAATAACTGAAGTAGTTTTGAAGAAGTTGCTAGGGTGTTCTGAGCTAAGGCGGTTGCTAGGAAGTTGCTAAGATATTGCTAGGCAGTTGCTAAGGTGTTGCTCGGTGGTTGCTAAGGTGTTGCTAGGTGGTTGCCAGGGTGTTCTGTGTGGTTGCTAGGTGGTTGAAAATGCATTGCTGGGTAGTTGCTAGGGTGTTTTGAGTGTTTGCTAAGGCGTTGCTAAATGGTTGCTAAGGCGGTTGCTAGGAAGTTGCTAAGGTATTTCTAGGCAGTTCCTAAGGTGTTGCTCTGTGGTTGCTAGGCGGTTGCCAGGGTGTTCTGAGTGGTTGCTAAGGGGTTGATAAGGTGTTGCTAGGTGGTTGCTAGGGTGTTCTGAGTGGTTGCTAAGGCGATTGTTAAGGCATTGCTAGGCGGTTGCTAAGGTGTTGCTCGGTGGTTGCTAAGGTGTTGCTAGGCGATTGTCAGGGTGTTCTGAGTGGTTGCTAAGGCATTGCCAAGTGGTTAATAAGGCGTTGCTAGGGTGTTCTGAGTGGTTGCTAAGACGTTGCTAGGTGGTTGCTAAGGCGTTGCTTGGCAGTTGCTAAGATGTAGCTGGTATGTTTATAGTATGAATTGGCATGTTGCTAGTATGATTAGTATGTCGTTAGTACATTGCTAGTATGAATTGGTATGTTGTTAGAATGTCCAACGTAAAGTCAATGGCAGTTTTATATAATAGAAGGCTATGTGACAGTTGCTAGGGTGCCGTAAGTGGTTTATAGGGTGTGGCTAGTGAGTTGAAAGGTCATTAGCGATTGGCAGATTGATAGTCTGAGTTAAATGAGTGTAACCTTAAGTCTGTATGACAGTCTGTGGTGCAGAGTTATGAGGTCACAAAGTTTGGTCCAATGTTAAGTCAATTTTCCGGGTCAGTTTTTGAAAAACCGTAAGTCGCATCAGTTGGAAAAGATAAAGCAACTTAATTCAGTATAGTTTGGAAGTTTGGAGTTGTAGTATGAACGGTTTAGGAGTAGATGCATTCCTAAAAGAGTCTAAGAAGAAGAATACTTTTATGTAGTATAACAGTAGGTTGTCTTTCTCAAGCCACCATAATAAACATGATTTGAATTGATTAAATAAAAAAGTGAAGCACGTAGAACACTGCAACAATGGAAATGATCAAGCAGTATCAGGCACAAATAAGTGAAGTGACCAGATGAAAAAAGTGACATTAAAACATCATTATTTATAGGACATGATCAGTACATACGACCCTTTTCAGAAATGTTGTTGAGCTAAGTTTTGTCTCTGAAATCCAGTCATCACAATATAAATCCACCCGACTGGGAATTTCATGTGAGGCTGAGAGATTTCCCCAGGCTGATATCAAAATGACTCCAAATGTGTAGCATTAGACAACAGAAAGCTGCTGGGACAATAGATGAAACCTAGTGAAATTGAATTTTCAGTGAAATGTTGCTTAAATTTCCACCCCACCTTGGAATTATCTAAAAACCTTATAAAAATAAAAACATTCTCCAACTTTGGAGGTTGTCCTATAATATTAAAGTAAACAAGGCTTTGTTAGCTTAACTTTCATGTCTCTTTTCAATATTTTTTACCTCATCTGTCGACAAGACGCTGGTGAATTACAGAACTTTCAACTAATTCACACAGCTAAGGTCAGACGCTTTCTTCACTGCAGTTTTCTCACTGTGGTAAATTTTGCTGTGTTTGTTTTGTTGACCAGAAAGCACACACTCTCAGCATCACGGATGACGTTGATGTTCATTATCAGTATATTGGTTCAAAGTATAGACTGTATAAAGATACCTTCACCTTCACACAACAAAACTAATTCTGAATTCTCCATATAGCCCCTTTAGGTCTATATACATTTTAAAGCTGTTAACGAACTTGACGCATAGGTCTCAAACTCAATTCCTGGAGGGCTACAGCTCTGCAGTTTTGCTCCAACCCTATTCAAACACAGCTGATCCAACTAATCACTGGCTGTTTCTCAATGTGCATTCTTCATCGTTCTTGCGCATAGATATATACACTAGATATCGCATAGGGACCCTGAAGATGCGTCAATAGCGCCGCCACATTGGTACAGTGCTCCTAGGACAAACGTCATTCAACCGCACTAGTCAAGACAGTGTGACAATGTGACGGGTGTAGTAACGAGCAAACTAAGAAAACAAAGCACAAAGTCATCACATTTCATAGGTAAGATTTCGTTTTTTATGTTTTTGTATGTTATGAACTTTTGTGCTTAACAAGTAATGTTACTGATGATAATAGCCTACAGTCTCTTACTGCAGTGACCATAAGGCAAAGTAGCACCAACTCGCGCTAAATTCTAAGCTTATGCTAGTTTTGTTGAATAAAATAAGCAAACAATGTTATGAAATATGACAACAAGACGCTGCGCTGCTAGAAACTTGTATTATTGTCAGCTAAGTGAACGAGTCGTTTATACCGGAGATTCATTCACAAACGAATCGCTCCCTCCGTCAGAATGAGAAGTGAAAGCAGGAGAGGAGGTGTGTTTCAGGACATGGATTAGGTCAAATTATACAGGGAAGGAGGATAATGCATTTCCATGCACACAAACACTCACTCTTTGTCGGTAATGCCCGTGCGCTCACATCCATCAATGTAGAAAAGTGATGTAAAATTATAATATTTCGTAATTTAAAAAAATATTTGCATACGGACCACCGGGGAAAACTCCCGATCATAGATATATGTGTATTTCTCTGGCTTTGGATGGCCACAGTCCTCCATTTCACCTTGGTCCCGCATTTATTTCAAACGACCGATACCCTGTACCAAGATGGCGGCTCTATTGACGCATTCCTTCCAATAGACAACAATAGGCCAGGCGACATCTAGTGTATATATCTATGGTTCTTGCGTCCTCGTGTTCTTGTGTAATGTCATCATCAATCACCAAAGCTCAGTTCCAAAACTCAAGACAGCAAGAATGGAGGACACATGAAAGTTCCTGGATGTGATATTGAGGATGCATCGATGCAGACTTGAGCTCCGAACTCACTCGAGAAGTCCTAAAAGTCACTGCGGCTAAATAAAGGAGGTGGGAAGCCCAGCATTTTATACCGATTTATTATTAAGGGTGTTTATTTGCTGAAATTCGTAATAAGAGAAGTTTATTTATAAACTAATTTCGAGAGGATGATGTGCTTATGATTGCTTGAGGCCGGTCCCGATTTATCCAATTTATGTTTCACCAATCAGACGATTCCTAATCCACTATAAATACCCTAAGTTCCATATAGCAGCCATCTTCGTTTTGAAGAATCCCCACTTCCTCCCCTAATCCTCCTCTTTTCCTAGATGGGTGGCACGGTGGCCCAGTGGTTAGCACTGTTGCCTCACAGCAAGAACGTCACTGGTTCTAGTCCTTACCAAGCCAGTCAACGATTTTGTGTGGAGTTTACACGTTCTCCCCGTGCTCACATGGGTTTCCCCTGGGTTCCCCGGTTTTCTCCCACCATCCAGAAACATGCAACTTAAGTTAATTGACTAATCCAAATTGACTCCATAGACAAGCTCCTAGTAAGTAGTTATCTCTTATGAGCAACCCCTATCTGTTCATTAGCTTCTACAGCAGGAGTTTCCGAGATCTAGCTGAGCTCAAACTCCCCTCTCGCCTTGCAAACGGGAGGGAGCCCCAGGCTCGAGGATCTTATGAGCTCAGGGCTCTCTCTCGGGACAGCATGCCAAACAAGCTTCATAATCAATCATCAGCTAAGTGTCAACTCTTGAAAATCTGTTTAATTTGTATTGTGCAAAGTATATTTGTAAGGTTTTTATGCATAGTATTGTAAAAAGGGGAAAAACAATAAATCGTTGTATGAATGCTGTAATCTTTAAATAATTTTTCCATTATAAATGCGTGAAGGTCATGTTACTATCAGGAAGAATGCAGCATCTCATTTCTCACAGGACGTGTTCGCTGTTCTTGCGGTCTCCCGAGTTCGTTCTTCCGAGGTAACTTGGCAAGACCGGTCCCCACAAGAACAGTCTCCGTTCTCTGCATTCTTGGAGTTGAGAAACAGTCAAGGTGTTCAAGAGTAGTCTTGACCACCTTGATTAGTTGGATCAGGTGTCTTCGATTAGAGTTGAAGCAAAACTGTGCAGAGCTGCCTTCAGGAATTGAGTTTGACACCTATGACCTTGAGGCTCAAACTTCCCTACAATCACAATAAACAGTGCTGCTCTGTACTCTGTCAGACATCTCTTCATTTAAAAGTATATATATTACACAAAAACTTGTATTTACACTCTTCACTGCTTCTGAGGCAGAATGAGCTGTTAAACGTAGTATCGTGAAATTAATGTGAAAGCTAACACTTAGCATAAGCAGCACCATTAAAACGACAGTTTTTACACCCTTAGCTTGGTTGACACAATATTTTGTGAGTTTGAGATGTGAATCCTACAGATTTTTGTCCACTGATTGCACTGCACAAAAAAGCTTTGGGAAACATCGGTAAATAAAACATACAAGATATATGACAAACAGAACCAGTGGGCTTGGGTCAAAAAGGCCCCAGGCTTTGCTGTATTTCCATCATTTCAGCAGAGTGTCTATGAGAACTTAAGTATGCAGGAGCGACAAAAATGAGCTCAAAGTGAAGGTTCTGGTCCTCGAGGTTGAACACCTTCCCTTCTGAGGCTAGCGTCAAATCGTGGTGTGACCTCACAGCGCACTAACAGCACATCCTCTTTTACAAAACCACGCTGCCGCAACGCCTGTAGGTGCAGGAACGTGACGTAGCCGAAACCTTTGGGGTTGCGCAGCACGGTGGGCCTCTGGAAAGCCTGCAGGTCCGGCTTGGTTTCCATCACTTCAATATGGTGCTGCCCCTCCACCTGGTCCAGCACTGCTAACCGGATGGTGCCCTGGAGGGGCCAGGAGAGCTGGCTGTCAAACTCACCCTGCATAGTGTGCACGAAAAGAGAGATGAAGTTGGAACAGCGAGGGGCACTGGGGGTTTGCAGGTGCAGTCGCAGGCAGAGTTTGTACCCCGGCCGGCCGGTGTAGAAGGGTGGGCTATGGAGGACGATAGGCTGACCAGCTTCTTGGTTGCGCAGGTGGTGTGAGAAGTTCTCCACACGCCACACGTAGATGCCCTGGTACTGCTGCGCCTCCAGCTCTCGGGTGCTCTCCTCTAGTGAGACGAGCTTTCGGCGTAGCTCAGTGACCTGGTTTTTCTGCGTGTCGTTGTGGATGCACAGCTCCCGGATCTGTTGATCTTGACGAACTAGCCGACCCTCCAGCTCCAATACGGTCTCTCGCAGGTTCAGGAGCTCCTGTCTGCACTGACAAGAATCTGGCGACCGGGCGGAGGCTCCACGTTCATCTGAGGAAGAATGGGCAGCAGCTGAGGGCATTGTGCAGTTATTGAGAGTCTGGCTGCGGAGAAACTCAGCCATGTAACGCATGTGCATCTGTGTAAACTCCTGCATGTGCTGGGCCAGTTCATTTCTTGGCATCTGCAACATTTTGAAAGAAATTGAAAGATCTTTACATTGACATGTTTTACAGTTTTGCCATTTATGACAGTTATACAAGCTGCTGGATTTACAACATGTTAATTCATCAACTGCTCTTGATTTACATGAAAGTGGTTGTTTAAATGGCATAAGAAAAGAGAAAATGTACTAGTTGCCTAAAAAGTGTGTATGTGATGTAAATAAAGCACATCTGATTATGTTTAAAAATAATTATTATTGGCATCAGGAATGGGGAGTATTTCTGATACAAGTATTTCAACTTTGTATTTTAAGGGGTTTATATAAATGGCTGAGTGCTGTCGCCTCACAGCAAAAAGGTTGCTGGTTCGAGCCTTGGCTGGGGCAGTTGGCATTTCTGTGTGGAGTTTGCATGTTCTCCCCGCGTTCGCGTGGGTTTCCTCCGGGTGCTCCGGTTTCCCTCACAGTCCAAAGACATGCGGTTCAGGTAAATTGGGTAAGCTAAAGTTCTCCGTAGTGTATGTGTGTGTTTCCCAGTGATAGGTTGCAGCTGGAAGGGGACCCGCTGCGTAAAACATGTGCTGGATAAATTGGCGGTTCATTCCACTGTGGCGACCCCAGATTAATAAAGGGACTAAGCCGAAAAGAAAATGAATGAATGAATGAAAATGGCTGAATATTTTGTATCAAAATACTTTATTGTCTTGTATTTTTTATTTTTAAAATACTGTAAAATACTTTGTAAGACGTCTGCATGATGACATCATAAAAAATGTGGCCTCTGATTGGTGCTTTCTCTGTTATTTGCCCAGGCTTGAGATCAGAACAGAAAACTGATTAATATTAAAGAAGGGGGTCAATGCTTGGCGTATGGATGGAAATTATGCATCACACATAAAGAAAACAGACAAATGGCAGCGGTATATTTATGAGTAAGTCCACAATCATTGAAAATAGTATACTGCACAATGCTAATGCTAAGACCAGTAATATTTAATAGCAGTATAGTGTACATTGCATCAGTGTCGTTGCTTAAGAAATGAGATGGAATAAAATATCAGTCCAAAAACAGGAATTTGGAGCCTTCAGCACATAATTATTCTCAGTCTCAGTGCTGCAGGTGGAAATGCAGAGGAACTTAAGAAATAAAAAAACACCTAAAGACTGTGTACTGGTGTTCACTAAGAGGGTAAACTGAGACTCTTCCAGTTAAAGAAGAACTGAAAAACACTTGGGAGAACAAAAAAATAAAACACCATAAAAAAAGTCCTACAGTGGCGATTCCTACAATGCTTCAGTGGCTGTGTCAAATGCCAATATACTAATCTGCAGATGCACTTGTATAGTTAATGAAGAGAAAAGATGTCTGACTAAAGATTTCAGTGGCACAATACAGTATACTGTATGAGACACAAATAAATAATAATAATGCTCCAGTCTATACAGACAGGTCAAAAACTACGTACTCCTGTTACACGGCAGCAGCAGGATGTATATGAAGTTTATTTGCAAAAACTGATAACTCCATTTTTAGAGATATCATGTTTTATGTTATGCATTGAAGAGTACAAATGCAAAAAAAAAAGAGTTATGGAAATAAAACTGAAGATTTTAGTAGTTTTCGAAAATCATGTTTTACATTAAGTATAGAAGATTTCAATAGCAAAAAAAAATTATAAAAATGTATTTTAAAAAAATTAAGTGGGCAAATTTTTTTTAATAATTTCTTTATATATCATCCTTTTAAAATATAAGACTGTTCACTAAGTCAGTTTATTGGTGAAGGGACTGATCCAAAAGGCCTATTGATGCAAGGCTTGCAAAGAAATGTCATGCAAAAGAAAAGAATTTTGTAGTATTTTCAAAATACAAAATACAGTATTTTATTTTGATACTTGTTGCGGCTGCTGTATTTTGTAGTTTATTTTGATACATGTAATATTGGTATTTGGTATTTTATTTTAAAATACACTTCAATGTATTTTTGCCCATCCCTGATTGGCATCTCCATTGACATCAGGGTATATTTTACAAACCATAAATGTTTTTTTTTGTTTTTTTGAGCATTTAATTATGAGCATTTATATGCCTAAAACCTAAAATAAACAGGTGACACGTGTAATTAGGGTCATCAGGAAAAGCAGATTTGAAATTAGTAGCTGATCATGTGATGCACCAGTGCAATATTTAAGTGTCTAAGGGTTAAAATTTCAATTTTCCTATTCTATACATAAAATATATACAACAAATGTATTTAAACAACAATAAATAACTATAATTTGTGAAGTTTATTTATAAACTAATTTCGAGAGGATGATGTGCTTATGATTGCTTGCGGCCGGTCCCGATTTATCCAATTTATGATTCACCAATCAGACGATTCCTTAGCCACTATAAATACCCTAAGTTCCATATAGCAGCCATCTTCATTTTGAAGAATCCCCCTTCCACCCCTACTCCTCCTCCTTTCCTAGATGGGTGGCACGGTGGCCCAGTGGTTAGCGCTGTCGCCTCACAGCAAGAACGTCACTAGTTCTAGTCCTTACCAAGCGAGCCAACGTTTCTGTGCAGAGTTTACACGTTCTCCCCGTGCTCACGTGGGTTTCCCCCGGGTTCCCCGGTTTCCTCCCAATGCTCCTAGTAAGTAGTTAACTCTTAAGAGCAATGCCTATCTGTTCATTAGCTACTACAGCAGGGCAGTTCTCAAGATCTACCTGATCAGCCCGTGCTCGACGATTTTATGAGCTCAGGGCTCTCTCCTGGGACGGCATGCCAAACAAGCTTTATAATCAATCATCAGCTAAGTGTGAACTCTTAAAAGTTCTTTAATAGCTAAGCTGAAATTTCAGCAGCCTTCCTTCCAGTTTCACTTTGAAGCACAGTTTTGCTTTGAAGCACAATGATACATGATACAGCATTCATTAATTTCTGAATGAATTGTAACTTTTTAGTTTCACTTTTGATCAAGTTATTGCAGCCATGCTGAACAGCAGTAATAATTGCTCGTTTCCTTTCTAAAAGCAAGGGTTTTGAACAGTTACTGTCTTTATCAAAAAGAAAGATGTATAAACAACCTAAAGTAGCACTGCACTTTATCAAACATTTTCTAAAATATTTCTCATGTCCTGTTTCTGCAATGCAATAATTGGCCCACCTTTTCACGACATCCAAAAGTGCTGAAAGTACAGGCCACAGGAGCTTTCAGACAGTCTGTGTCACAGTGCAGCGCCAACTGAAACCAGCAAGAACAGATTCATTCAGCTTCAGTTCCGTAACGTACGAAGTATCAGACTAATCAAGAATCAACTGCTGTTTTGCTTCAGGTAGAAAGCATAACAGTGACGCACCTGATCCCGAATGAGCTCCATTTCGCAATATTCACACACTGTATTGGCGAAAGGACAAAACTGTTCATGAATCTACACAAGAGAAAACATATGTTTAGATACAACTTGAAACTACCGAAAAGAGTTTCGCAAAGCATCATTTTTTTTTGTCATAAAAACCAAACAATGGTTTTGCAATTAGATCTAAAAGTCTCCAGTATGCAAACAAGAAACCAAGGTTCTCCTTTTACCTGTTTGTCAGCATACACAAAGCTCCCAGCACAGGCAGGGCAGGTCATGATCCGCTGCAAGCAATGCTGGCTCTTGTGTTCATCCAGATGGCTTATAGGAACAGACTCCTGACATTGAGGGCACGGCGCAGTGGCAAACCTGCACTGAGACAAGTGTTTCTGAAGGAGAAAGAGTGAGACAACACATTTAGACAAAACGCCACCATGACAGCTGATATTTAGCAATCCCATTCATGACTGCTCAGTAATGGGTTTTAAAAGCCACTGATAAAAGGTCCCTGTCCATAAGGAGTTTATGCGCAGATTGAAGATCCCAAATTTACAGGATCTGAAAAACACATTGTTTTTTAAACCATGCTTATTCATAGAATGGATCGGTCTTCGTATTGAGCAAACTGAGCAACAACAAAATAATACAACTCACCATAATATACAATGTGACAATCTATGTAGTTTATGTTTATTGTTATATCTGTAAAATAGTTTTTAGAAAGTATCTTGTTGTCTGTGTAAAAATATTTAAGAAATGTTGGCTTGAGACTCATAAAAATAGTACAAATTAGCCTTTAGCACTTATACCCCCGGTTTCACAAACAAGGTTTAAGGCTAGTCTTGGATTAAATTGCAAGCTGTCTTGCAATTAAAATGAGCTGTCTCAACTGAAAATAACTTGCAGTGAGATGTCTTAAAATATGTCAGTGTCATTTTTTGTTTACAGGTGCACACCAGTAATGTATTTTTATAAATGTGGCTTAAATAGCCTAATTTAACTAAGGTCTAGTCCTGGCTTAAGCTAAACCCCATTTGTGAAACTGGGCCATAGAATCTTAACCTGTAGTTAGAGATTGTTTCTGGACATCACACTCAAAATGTAGCTTGAATTACAATGAATGCGAGTGAAGGAGAGTCGAAGCTGAAACTGCGAGTTGCTTCTTACCCAACACAGCGAACATCATGTGAAGTGACGAACTACACTATTGTATTTAAAATTTACCCAATAGTAACATCTAAAATATATTCAAGTACACAGATTCAAAAAGGTTTATTTGTTTTTCCAAAACTTTTCCAGGCCTGGAAAAAGCCTTGTCAAAATTCCATGATTTTTCCAGGACCGTATGAACCCTGTCTTAAAGAAGAAATGCAGTGGGATTGCATATAGAGTAATTTTGCATTCTTTCACAACCCAGTGGTTGGGGTTCCCTGGTGTAAATTACCTTTTTTTAAGTACTATCTTTGTGAAGTTACTTAATTAAATAAATAAATGTTAATATGCTAATAAAGTTCCATGAAGAGTTCAAACTCCTCTAAAAATAATAAGAAAAGTAGGCTGCATTTACACTGCATGGTTCAAGTGATTCAATTTCGATTTTTTCTCCCATGTGCCACAGATTGGATATAGCCCATTTACGTGTAAGCAGGAAAAAAATCACATGGATTTCAATTTACTCAATGCAGATTCAGGCCTTGTTCATAAGTGGAAATGTATCTGATATGAATTGGATCTGGGTCCTCATGTCTACAGTGTGAGCCGGTAGATCGGATTTTCACCTGTCAATGTGAGTCGTGTGTCTTTAAAAAACATAGCGAATGACATCAACTCTGATGCTCTAATTTCAGAACAGACTTCAGCAGAGTCCCAAACCTTAAATCTCATACACAAGAACTAAAAAAGCTTTTATATTGTCATGTAGCACAAGTATATATGCATGTTAATGAGAGGGAGAGAGAACTAGATTGCAACGTCCGCCACGTAACCAATATAAAATGGTTGCATTCATCACGTGCAAAAGTCATGGCTTGAACATCAAATTAAGATGCCTACTGGTTTAAAAAGGCCTAGATTAAAAGAAGATGGCCAAATGAGAACTTTTCTGTCATAAACTGTAGTAAAACAACTTGTGAAAAAAGAATTTGAAAAAAAAATGAAACCCTGCAAACAGATTGAAGAGCGCTCTTATTATCAGCTGTCAGTCAGCGCCCGCTCTTTTTTTCCTGGTCATTGTGCCTTTGCCGTGTGCAGTGTAAATGCAGACAATCAGATACAAGTCACTTTTAAAAGATGATGCAAGCTGGTCATTAAAAAAAATCGGATACAGTCACAAAATCGGAATTGACCATCATGATCTGCAGTGTAAATGCAGCCGTAGGGCAATTCTTGCAAAAATACTCCAAAAGTTTCAAATATTTTCTCAGATGTTTCCTTCACTCATTTATTTTTATGGGTTTTGTGGTGTGACCTTTGCTGCAAGCACAAATGTTGAAAACACATCATTTAATACACATTCAACATGTCACAACAGCAAATTTACCTCTAGCTGGCGCAACTCCATTTTTTCACTGCATCCAAAATTAGAACATTTTACGGTGAGTGAGAGGATCTCTCGCTTGGCAAAGTTATCAGGGAAGAGCTGTTCCTCAAGCAGCACCTCGTTGTCAACCGGACATTTCTGCCCCGTGTCCCTGCCAGAGAAACAAGACATTTTAAACATGTAAATGGTGACAAATGAAGTCATAAAGACTTAATGATTTATGGTGTTATTGAAAAAAATCCTTTGATTGAAATCAGGCTTTTATGGCTCAATTGTATGATATATTGAATATCTGAAGATCGAAAGTCTTTGTAAGATGATATTTTAAAGCTTAGTTTAATGTGTGGGTTGGGAGCAAATTAAATGCAAAGCAAGAGAACAAGGGTTAAGTGATATGTGTAAACATAAATCAAACACTTGATTTTGTTAGCCCTTCTAGTAGGAGTTCGTCATGTTCACTTTATAAAAGTCAGTAAAGATCTCACTGAAGTCAACTAAAATGCCCTTTAAGTATAGTTTATTTATAAACTAATTGTTAGAGGATCACGTGCTTATGATTGATCACAGCTGGTCCTGCATCAGCTCACTATTGATTCACCAATCAGATGGCTCCAAACTTACTGTAAATAACCAGAGTTTTCTTATCTCAATATCTTTGTCTTGAAGAACCCCCCCCTACCCACCTCTACTCCCCCCTCTTTTCCAGATGGGCGACACAACGGCCCAGTGATTAGCACTGTTGCCTTACAGCAAGAATGTCTCCAGTTAAAGTCCCTTCTAAACCAGTTTGCATTTCTGTGCGGAGTTTGCCCGTTCTCGCCGTGCTCGTGTGGGTTTTCCCCGGGATCTCCGGTTTCCTCCCACAGTCCAAAAAACATGCAACCTTAGTAAATTGAACAAACCAAATTTATACCATAGCCAAGCCCTCAGCGAGTACACCCCTCCTCAGCCATCTGTCATTAGACAGAAATAAGCCAGGGGGAGTACATTGAGATCTACCTGAGCTCAAACTCTCCTCTTGCCCTGCAAACGGGAGGGAGCCCAGGGCTCAAGGATCTCATAAGCTCAGGGCTCTCTCCCGGGACAGCATGCCAATCAAGCTTTATTATCAATCATCAGCTTAGTGTGAACTCTTGAATTGCTCAAGAGTATAAACGAGAGGTGTTCAAAATTAGTTTCTGGCCAACTGAACCGTGCCTGGGCCCAGTTGGAAGAAGTGTGCCAAAGCGCGGTTCATTGTGTTTTGGCACAGTACGCTTGTAGTGTGAGTGCAAAGCGAGACTGTGCCGAAACTGAAGATGCGACATCACTTTAAAGGGACTGTTTCATATAGATTTATTAATCAATCTTAATTTTCAATAAACATGAACTGTCATAGTTTATTAAAGACGCAAACCCCTCGCTGCTCATCAGCTGTCATCTTCAGCAAACCTCATTATACCTGCAGCACGAGAACTGATATGATAATTTAGAAGCATCAAAAGATGTGGAGCTGTTCGGTGAAATATTTGACTGTGTGTCACTGCATCCCAAACGACTAAAATGATATAACTAAAGCAATCTCTACTGTGTTTAAACTGAACCGTCGCATCATTGATGACGTAAGTGTGCTCAGGTTCGGAAGGCAAAATGTAGTGTGAGTGCAGGCTGTTAGGGGAGAGAGGACGGGGGACAATCGTGCTTCGACATGGTTCAACTGTACCTGGTGTGAGTACGTCCTTAGAGATGTCTTCATCATGTTGCTTATTTAAAGAACTCTGTGCATCAAATATTACACACCTGATGGATTTCCTGATGCATGAGTCGCAGAATCGATGTCCACAGGGGGTCTGTACTGCCGAGCGGAGACCCATCAGACAGATAGGGCACTCATACTTGCTCTCTAGTGGAGGGTCAAACTCTACATCATAGCCTTGCTGGTCGGGAGGCATACTAGACGAAACACTGATGGTGGAGTGGTTCTCGGTCGGGCTCAGAAACGACTCCCTCTCCTTCTCCATAGCTGCAGCACAACTCGAGTGTCCGCTGTCACAGCAGACATCATCGAAGCTGGACTTGTCCACATCGTTGCAAGCCATCTGTAATGATATTAAGATCACTTATGAGTGCAATTAGTTGACCATAAACCTGTCGCTCTGTGTGTGATACACCTAAAGTGTAGAAACTGACCACAAGGTTTTATGATGCCAACACAAGTACTTAAAAAGATGGAAAAAATGAAAACTGACTGACTGACTCACTATTTACTCTCCTTCGAGTGGTCCCAAACCTTTATGAGTCTCTTTATTCTGTTTAAGCTACTCTAAAAATCTGAAAGCCTAGAATCATCGAATTCAATAATATGAAAAACAAATACAGTAGAAGTCAGTGGTTACTGGTTTCCAGTTTTCATTAAAATATCTTCTTTTGTGTTCAACAGAAGACAATCAGTTTGGTAGCAGGGATGGGAAGTATTTATGATACATGTATTTCAAATACAAAATAGTATTTTGTCATTTGTATTTGATATCGTTGATGAAAAGGGGTTTATTTGTATCAAAATACTTTAGTGTCTTGTATTTTTGTATTTTAAAATACTGTAAAACACTTTGTAAAAATTCTACATGATGACATCATACAAATGTAGCCTTTGATTGGTGCTTTCTCAGTTAATTGCCAAGGCTTGAGATCAGAACAGAAAATTGATTAATATTGATGACGTTGATCAGTGCTTTGAGTATGGATGGAAATTATGCATCACATATAAAGAAAGTAACAGACAAATAGCAGGGGTTAATTCAGAAGCAGGTCAAATCAGACAGGAAAATAAGACAAACAAGAAATCAAAATCTCGATTAATTGAACATTTTAACTTGATTGTGATTAATAAACGATAATTTTATTTAATTTATACCCTCATAGTTTACTGACAAGTTTCGTATAGTAAAAATGCTCACATATTACAAGTGAGAGATTTTTGAATACATTACTTGTTTTTAAAATAATTGAAGGAAACACACACTTTCTACTATGTATAATTATTTACTCAATAATGCTGAAATTTAAACACACATTGCATAAAACGTGTCTCTCGGCACTGCCTACGGTCGCCACCGCTATCAAACTGACCAATCACAAAGCTTGTGCTATGCGTTGTTGTGATGTGTAAGTACATTTTTTTGAGAGGTGTGCGGGTATGCGAAGACTGTACTCATGGCTGCCCTTGGCAAAAATATAATAATATAATAAGTATAATTCAGCCTTAACAGAGCAAAGTCACGTGACTCAACACACGTTAGGGAAAGTGGAACAAATTGATCTGGAAAAAATTTGATCGATTACAGATTCTGAATGTCGATTTTGATTACTTTCCGATTAATTGCCCAACCCTACTATGTTCCAACTCATTATCTGCATTAAATGATTGTTACAATGATTAAAGAGATAATATTCAAGCCAGTAAAATTCATACTAAATCTATACTAAAATCAAAGAGAAAAACAAGTTTTATGAATAAAACTTTTTTATTCTTACAGCAGAGGTGATAAGGTGCAGAGAAGCGGACTTAAACTTGCTCAAAGAAAAGCTGTTGCTGTCAAGCACTGTTTACTTCACTAAATCAGTTTAATGGTGAAAGGATTGATAATAGGCCTATTGATGGAAGGTTTGTGAAGAAACGTCATGCTCACTTGTAAAAGTATTTTGCAGTATTTTCAAAATGCAGTATACCTTTTGTGGCTGCTGTATTTTGTAGTTTATTTTGATACACGTAAAACTAGGAACAAATAACGTTAGGGTGAGTAAATTATTAAATTGACCAGTTTTTGGTGAATTATCCTTAAATACACAGAGTAAGTAGCAGGGAAATAGATATCAGGCTATGATTTCTGCTGTAATACAATTGCTACGGGTCGATGAAGACCCAGAAATGCATTTAGTTTTAATTTGATGTTTCTTTGCGCGCAACCGCCTGCTTGCATGGGAGGGGCGTATCGTGGAGGGTTAACTATAGGCAAAGACTAAACCTAAAATACACCGGGTAAACGTTATCTTAAAATGTATCTTAAAATGTTAGCTTACCTCCGGTTTAAATCTCAAACTAAATTTAGAGGAGAACACAACTGAAGTTTACATCAGCAACTTTTCAGCTGTCGCCTATGGGACCACGCATGTATATTAACTTGACATGTTGTTACATTACAAAACCTTCTTAGTATAACATATGAATCGTTTACAGATATATATTATTCGTATTTGTTTTTATTTACTTACTTTGGCTCGGTTCGGCCTCGCCGCCTATTCTGCTGCTTCCTGTAAAAGTTACTCTAAACATCACTTGCGCAACGTCACTGGGTCAAAGCACCTCGTGACTCTGTTCCCAGACCAGCTCTTACTATGGCAAGCCAGAGTAAACATTTAATCTATAACCCGTATCTATTTTCATTTTACTGGTGCTTAATTTTTAGATACTAGTATCTTTTCCATTTAGGCACTATTTACTTATTAATTAGGCAGAAATCCGCAGATTTTCGCAGATTTTTAGCCCATTATTGAGTCTATTTATTTACTTGTGTTAATGTGTGTAAATTTATATTCATTCAGTTTTTAAATTCATCTCACTAATATTATTATGATATAATAATAGTAATGTTAAAATGTTCATATTATTTATGTATAATACAGTTTGTAAAGTAATATTGTCTGTCTTTTAGTAGATATACGGGAGACTTGCTTTGTTTAACAATTAAGTGGATCTAATTGGATTTGCATTGTAAACATTGAATAAAAGTTAAAAATGTATTATTTTTTATTTCATATGTTAAGTTTTTACTTATGATACTCCTAAAATCATTCTGCATAAATCTGCTGATTTATTGCAAAACTCTCCCCAGAAATAGCAAAATATGTCCGCAGATTCTGTCTGGCCCTACTCATTAGACACTAGTTGTTTTTATTAGATACTACTCATTCATTAAATTAGATACTAGTACCTATTAATTAGATACTAGTACTTATGTATTAGTACTTATTCATTAGGTACTACTTATTCATTAGATAAGCCTACTATAGTACTTTTTTATAAATAGTTCCTATTTATTAGATACTAGTACTTATTTTAATAGTGACTAGTAACTATTCTGTTGTTACTAGTAACAAATTAAAACTTTTTCTATGCATTGCTATAGGATCTGTCATTGAGATATCAACTATTCAGTTTTGACTAGTATGTATTCCAGCTGGGGCTAGTACATATTTGTATGTAGTAGTTAATTATTAGGTACTAGTATTATTAATTAGATAGTTCCTAAATAATAGATACTAGTATTAGAAACTAGTACTTATTCACTAAGTAGCCTACTAGTATTTATTCATTACTTATGTATTAGATAATAGTACTTATTCGTTAGGTACTACTTAATTATTAGATATTATCTATTTAATAGGTACTAGTACTTATTTATTAGTTACCAGTATCTATTTAATTGATAGTACTTATTAAATAGATACTGGTACCAATTTATTAGATACTAGTAACTATTAAATAGATAGTAGTTATTCATTAATACTAGTATTTATTTATTATTTTTTAAAACCTTTAACAATTCAACTTATTTTACTAGTCAGTTCTGCTTTTTTACTCGTCTTATGCTATGACTAGTCCAAATGGAAGAGTAGAGTTCAATTAAACATTTTACTAGTAAAATAGTTTTACTAGTAACATTTCAAACAAGTAGTATTTAATAAATGCGTGCAAATATCTTTTAAATAAGTTGAAGTATCTATTTCATAAGAACTAGAATCTATTTAGTAAGTACTATTATCTAATTAATAAGCACTATATCTACTAAATATATACTAGTATCCCCTTGAATAAATACTAGTATCTAATGAATAAGTACTATCTATTATTTAGGAACTAGTATCTAATTAATAAGTTACTAGTAATGATTAACTTCTAGTACATAAAAATATGCACTAGCCCCAGCTGAAATACATACTAGTCAAAACTGAACAGTTGATATCTTAATGACAGATCCCATAGAAATCAATAGAAAAAAGTTTTAATTTGTTAGTAACAACAGGATAGTTACTAGTCACTATTAAAAGTACTATCTAAATAAGAACTAGTACTACCAAATGAATAAGCACTAGTAGCCTATCTAATGAATAAGTATCTAATAAATAAGCACCAGTATCTAATGAATTTCTCTAATAAATAATTATCTAATGAATAAGCACTCTCTAATGAATAAGTATCTAATGAATAAGCACTAGTATCGAATGAATGAGTATAGTATTTAATAAGAACTAGTGTATAATGAGTAAACACAAGTATATTTTTAAAAAGCACTACTATCTGAAGAATATAGGCACTAGTCTCTCTAATGAATAAGTACTAGTACTTAATGGAAGAGATACTATCTGAAAAATAAGCACTAGTAAAATAAAAATAGATACTAGTATGAGTTATAGATTAAATGTAAAACGGCTTGCCATACTCTTACAACTCTCGCGTGAACTGTATCGAGGTAATTAGCTGTCTGCTCTTCTCAGTTTGGTGCTTTATTAGATTTACTAGATCATCAGAAAAAGCGCGTTCACGCAAAGGGATTTTACATCTAAAAATGAATAGATGCATACCTTGTGTCGTCTGACATTTTCTTTTAAAATAGGCCTAAGCGTTTTTATTCCTGCCTCATGTTTGTTTTGTCATTTCACGTAAGGCAGTGAAAATAACCTACTCATTAGCATAAACATGAAACTACTAAACCTACACACATGAGTCGTGAAAAATCTAATTTTAGAAGAACATTTCAGACGGCACTGGATTTCACGTCTATTCACATTTAATCACACAAGATGGCGCTGTTGCCTCTGATTTAACATGAAAAGCAAGGCAGATGATTTTTAAATTTTTATTCATGAATGAAAATATACAGCCACAATCAGGAGATTAATAAAAGAGAGGAAATTACAAGTTACATTAACTGCAGTTAAAAAAGGACTAACAAAACAAAGAAAGGAGTAAGTTACAATTGTACAAATAAATAAATTAAGAGCATTACAGGAAAGCTATCTAACTCAAATCAGAGTCAACAGACAACAGTTCTTCATATAGCACCAAAAATCTGACACATTTTTTTGTTGTTAAACGTATGGAAAGATTTGAGCAGTGAGTCAACTTCAATCAAAAAACGTCAAAAAGTGGGGATTGAAGTCATGCATATTTGTTAATGTATAAACAAAATGTCCAAACAAGATAAAAAAAAGTTGAAGATAAATTCTTTAGATTTATGGGCAGATTCTGAGTAATAACAAATTGTTTCTTTTAAACTAAAAGATTGTGCAGAGGTAGGAGGGGTGTTTAAATAATGATACAAGTTGAACCAAAACTTCTGAACAAATTCACACATACAAAATAATCATCGGAATATCAACATATTTGGAAATAAATGAGTTAACCGCATATATTTTATGCAATATTTTAAAGTGGATTTCTTTACTTTTAGTAGAAAGAAGTGTTTATTATACAGTCAATGATATATATTTTTCCAATCCAGCTCTTTTTTGTGATGCTACCCTTACAAAAAATTACTGCAGTTTAAAAAAAAAATAATACTGAAGTTTTAGTTAACTTCTGAAAAGTGAAGTTTTTTGGACATGAAAAAACTGCATTATTTAAGTACAGTATATTGCAGTATTACTGCAATAAAACTGAAGTACTACATTACAACCAACTGCAGTAGATTTGCTGCAATACAACTGAAGTACTACTACAGTACAAATGCAGTACAATTACTGCAATAGTACTGAAGTGATACTACTACTACTATAATGCAGTACTGCTATTGCGATACAACTGAAGTACTACTACAATACAACTGCAGTACAACTACTAGCCTACTTTTCCTGCTCGGTGGACAAAGGTTTCCAAATGAGGTTTCAGTACTTCAGTTGTATTGCTGAAGTACTACCACTATATATTGTATTGCACTTTTCAGAAGTATAACTAACTACAGAAATACAATCTACAATATACTGCAAGACATATTAAAACTAAAGAGCACTTATGTACCTAAGTGCAATAAATTATATAGCATATCACTATATTGCCCCTCTCAGTTTATTTAATGTTACTTCAGTTGTACTGCAGATTTTACTGCTGTTGAACTTTATTGCATTGTAGTTGAACTGTGTTTATACCTCATTATACTGTAATTATGCAGTTGCATTGAATTTTGTATTGTATATAGGCTACTGCTGTTGTACTGTTCAGTTCACTGCAGTTATTCTTTATTATTCGTTTTTGCAAATAAACTCTTAAAACTCTAATTAGAAAATTACTTGAATCCAAAAAAAAAACATCCCTGAAAAAAGTACAAAATACAATTCTTGGAAGATGTTGAAGAACAATCCCTTGGAACACAAGTGCAGTACAGTTCTTACCACACCATTGTCATATTAGACTACAGCAGCACAAGTGCAGTAAAGACGGAGTTTACTTGTTTTTTATATAATTATTTTTTAGGGGTTTTTCACCTTTATTTGGAAAGGATAGAGGTTGCAGACAGGAAAGTATTGGGAGCAGAGAGAGGGGAAGGGTCAGCAAAGGACCTCGAGCCGGGAATCGAACTTAGGTCGCCGTGAGCACCACAGTGCTATATGTCAGCGCACTTACACTATTAGCGTTGACAAGAGTTTACTTGTTTTTACTCCAGTTTACTGCAGCTTATACTGCTGTTGAACTTGACTGTACTGTATTTGAACTGTGTTTATACTTCATTGTATTGCAAATTTGCAATTGTACTTAATTTTACTGCAGTTATACTTCTATATACTGCAAGTTTACTTCAGTTTACTGCAGTTATTTTTTGTAAGGGTAATCTGTGGTGATTGGTCTACTTCATAGAGCACATGTTGCAAACTGAATACATCACAGTTTCTGGATTATGGCTTTTCAAGTGTTTTATAAAGTGCATGAACAGAAAACACAGCTTGAATTTTAGCTTATCATTTAAAGCCGGAGTCTGACGAGGAACCAATCTTAAATAAAATATACAAAAATTCTGACAAAAATATACAAAAATAAACTCTGTGAACCCTGATTTTTTTGCATTTAGGTTGCTGTAGTGGACAAGTGACAGGGAGACAACACAGGGTTGGGGCTTTACTGCTCTGGTATGCTATGTAAATTTATGTCACTGTAGTATGTGTATGTAGTTCCTATTGTGCTGGCTAGCCCTTTATTCTGAAGTAAAAGTGTTAATGCATTGCTATAACAAAAAACGTTTCCAGTTTCTGGAGTGCGAACATGCCAAAATGTTGATACTTTGACCAATACTTTAACCAAAGATCACTTTGTTGACTTTTACATTGACCTGCTAGTAAAATGACACGGGTATCTCCACTCAAGCAACTATTAAAATGGCTAAAGACTATTTAAACTTTGCTTTGTATTGAATTAGACAAGTCCCAAAGAACACAGAGTAGGGTCTTCACTGCTGTGGTGTAAAAATAAACTTAAATCATTGACTATTCTCATTCTTTGGCAGTTAAAAAAAAGAAAAGATTTGCCCTCATTGCAGAGCACAACATCTTGTGAATTTGCTTGTGCAACAAGTTAGTGGGCAGTCTGTTTATGTTTGATGTTGATGTGAAATTACTTTTTGAACACAACTTGTTGTAATGACTGAATCAACTCTTTCTGTAAGAGACAGTTTTAGAGATGTTCAATAGGATTTGGATCTGGGCTCTGGCTGGGCCACTCAAGGAACAACATTCACCGAGTTGTTGTGAAGCCACTCCATTGATATTTTGGTGGTGTTGGTGATACAGTATTTTGGTCATTGTCCTGCTGGAAGATAAACCGTCGCCCCAGTCTGAGGTCTAGAGCACTCTGAAGGAGGTTTTCATTCAGGATGTCTCTGTACATTGCTGCATTCATCTTTCCCCTTTATCCTGACTAGTCTTCCAGTTTCTGCTGCTGAAAAACATCCCCACAGCATGATGCTGCCACCACCATGCTTCACTGTATGGATGGTATTAGCCTGGTGATGAGCGGTGCCTGGTTTTCTCCAAATGCAACGTCTGGCATTCACTCCAAAGAGTTCAATTTTAGTCTCATCAGACCAGAGACTTTTGTTTCTTATGGTCTGAGAGTCCTTCAGATGCCTTTTGGCAAATTCCAGGCAGGCTTCTGTCTGGCCACTCTACCATACAGGCCTGATTGGTGGATTGCTGCACACATGGTTGTCCTTCTGTAAGTTTCTCCTATCTCCACAGAAGAACACCGGAGCTCAGAGAGAGTGACCATCGGGTTATTGATCACCTCCCTGACTAAGGCTCTTCTCTCCCCGATCACTCAGCTTAGTTGGCTGGTCAGCTCTAGGAAGAGTCCTGGTGGTTCCAAACATCTTTCACTTACGAATGATGGAGGTCACTGTGCTCATTGGAACTTTCAGAGCAGTAGAAATTTTTCTGTAACCTTCCCCAGCCTTGTGCCTCGTGACAACCCTCTCGAAGGTCTACAGACAATTCCTTTTTCTTCATGCTTGGTTTGTGCTTTGACATGCACTGTCAACCCTGAGACCTTATATAGGTGTATGCCTTTTAAAATCATGCCCAATCAACTGAATTGACCACAGGTGAACCACAATTAAGCTACTGAAACATCTCAAGAATGATCAGTGGAAACCGAATGTACCTGAGGTCAATTTAGAGCTTCACGGCAAAAGCTGTGAATACTGATGTACATGTGATTTTTCAGCTTTTTTATTTTTAATAAATTTGCAACAATTTAAAAAACTCTTTTTCCACATTGTCATTATGGGGTATTGTGTGTAGAGTTTTGAGGAAATAAATGAATTTAATCCATTTGGCAAAAGGCTGTAACATAAAGAAATGTGGAAAAAGTGAAGCGCTATGAATACTTTCCAGATGCACTTTAGATATTTCTAACTCTTTACTGTGAGTAAAAGCTATTTGTTTACTTTTAAAAAGTGATTTAAGATTTCATTGCCATCAGGCCATGTCTCTCACTTTTCTTTCTTTGCTGAACAAATTTAAATAATTTGCTTTTTTTGTCACTGATCCATGTGAATTCAAAAATGAACCTCCTGTTGTTTTTTTTTAAACACACATAGGTAAAAATACACAGTGATACATGAATGCCATCCGTGGGCAAGACCTTACAACTGATGTCAGCATTTTCTTTTCCCAAAGGACTGAGCGTTGGCTTCTAAGTACATTTCTGCAAGTCTGTAGCCCAATCACAGCCCACATACTATGTCAAAGTTTTGGGTAGGTGGGGGTCACACTAAGCTTCTATGTCACTTATGAAAAGCACATTTTATAAACAGCAGGGTCAACAACCCGCATATAACAAGGCTCCTTATTGAGCGGCCCCAGGATGCAGAGCACGCCTTCTTGCTCAAACAGAAATCTGTGCAAATGTTTACACAGTACTTTTCTTTTAACAGACTTCCAGTTTTGTTTTGAGCGCGTAAGTGCAATTTAGGAAAACCGCAACATGATTTTGATCACAGATACGCCACAATGTCCTGGATGGTAATAGCAAACAAAAATATAAGCGAATATGACTATTAATGAAGTTCTTTGCTCACTGCCTCCTATTATTGTGCCACTCAACCTTTCATGATTTTTAATTAGTTTTAATCTAGTTTAAAAGGCCAAGGAACAACAGCATCTAAAGTCTTCAAGTACCTAATTATTTAAAAAGTTCTGATGCAGGAAATATACACTCACCAGGCACTTTATTAGGTACAGTTTACTGGGACCCCCTTTTGCCTTCTGAACTGCCCTTAATCCTTCATGGCATAGATTCAACAAGGTACTGGAAGTATTTCTCAGAGATTTTGGTCCATATTGACATGATAACATCTCACAGTCACTGCAGATTTGTTGACTGCACATCCATGATGTGAATCTCCCGTTCCACCACATCCCAAAGTTGCTCTATTGGATTGAGAACTGGTGACTGTGGAGGCCATTTGAGTGCAGTGAACTCATTGTCATGTTCAAGAAACCAGTCTGAGATTATTCACAATTTATGACATGGCGCCTTATCCTGCTGGAAGAATTAGAAGATGGGTACACTGTGGTCATAAAGGGATGAACATGGTCAGCAACAATACTCAGGTAGGCTGTGGTGTTGACACAATGCTCAATAGGTACTAATGAGCCTAAAGTGTGCCAAGAAAATACAAGGCATTTGCACCCACAGAACTGCCGCTCACTGGATATTTTCTCTTTTGGATCATTCTCTGTAAACCCTAGAGATGGTTGAGTGTGAAAATCCAAGTAGATCAGCAGTTTCTGAAATACTCACACCAGCCCGTCTGGCACCAACAACCATGCCACGTTTAAAGCCGCAGTCACACTGGACTTTTTTCCTCCATAGACTTCCATTCATACGCACGCGAATGAGTCAGACCGGAAACGCAGGGTCATGCGTCGAGTTTCGCAAGTTGCTGCAGTGCAAAGTTCAAGCTTGGTGAACTCTGACCAGCGAAATCGCATCACTTGACTGCGTGAGACCAATCCAGTATCAAAACATGACCTCTCTGAACAGAAATTTAAAATTTTAAATATCTAATGATCTTGTTTAATCCCGCCCCTTTTCGCAGCGCCGTACGACAGAATTTCGCAAGCTCAAACTCTAGTGTGACTGCGGCTTAAGTCACCTAAATCACGTTTCTTTCCCATTCTGATGCTCGGTTTGAACTGCAGCAGATCGTCTTGACCATGTCTACATGCCTAAATGCATTGAGTTGCTGCCATGTAATTGGCTGATTAGAAATTTGCATTAACTAGCAGTTGGACAGGTGTACCTAATAAAGTGGGCGGTGAGTGTACACACACACACACACACACACACACACACACACACACACACACACACACACACACACACACACACACACACACACACAAACAAACAGTAATGACCACATATCTGATAAGCTTCATAGCAACAAGCATTGGGAATAAGAAAAAAGAAGTAACTTTCAACCTGGACTCAGCATACAATGGATAGGACTGTGTGTTTAAGTGCCACAGTGCCTCGCTTATTTTGACAAAAGCATCACTGTTGGAGAGGAACACATATTACATGTGTTTCTTATTTAACTAAACCAGGAGAGTTGAAGTGTTGAAGTGCTGCTGATTGAGTGATTAATGAACAATAGACGTCATTATTATAAATGTTCCATCTTTCGTATAAACACATGACCTATGTTTCTCCTTTCAACAGGCATAGTGGTATAAAGGCTATGTACAGTGCTCAGCATATATAAGTACACCCCTCACAAATCTCTTTAATTTTTATTTACTAATATTTTTAATATGAAGCTATACAATATTATATTTGTGCGTATACATTAGATTAGTCAGTACTGAATCAAACAAAATAACTTATGATAACGGTCCAAAAACTAGTACAGCCAAAATTATATGTTATCGAAAAATATTAAATACAAATTTTAAAAAGAGGAAAAACCAACAGAAGCAAAAAAAAAAAAAAAATGAGGAATTTAGTTGAAATTTTGTAGTTTGTAATTTGTTTTTGCAATATTTTGCTTGGATTTAATTGTATTATCTTTCCATTTCTAAATATGTTTGGTGATTAAAATATTATTTTAATAAATATATATATTTTAATAAATCTGTTTTGTTTAAATGCACCAAAATACATTGCCTACATTCACTAAGAAATGGAGAAAAATATTCATTTTTAAAAGGGGGTGTCCTCAATTATGCTGAGCACTGTATGTACAGTATTTATAATCTTGCTTTCAGCAATTTGGTTGAAACCTAATTGACATGAATCACCTTGTACAATTACACATTTTAGGTACATTTACAGTGTCCTACACTTTCTTTTTATTAGTTATTGAATTACACTGATTTACATGATCCGTGATCAAGGCCCAAAATGCAATTTGAAATGACAAATAAATAAAACACACATGGATCACAAATCACATGCAGGATTTTTTATGATGAAACAGATTGCCAAATGTGAATACAATTTCTTTTACACAATCTCTTAAATACAAATGCAACTCGTGATTAAACCCAGCAGACACGGTTAGATTTAGATCATAACGACAGGTGACCAAAATTCAATGTCAAGCCAGTGTCTAAGGACAACATTATTTTGACGTCCAATAACGACAAATGTTGATCAAATGACGTTGATATTTGGTTAATTTTAAGTTGTGTTGGAAAGTAACCAAAATCCAACGTCGAGCCAACATCTTAAACCAGCGTCATATTGATGTCAAATAGTGACATTTATTTGTCAGGTATGGCAACCAAAATCCAATGTCTGATAGATGTCATAATGGTAACGTCCACACAACGTCGAGCTGTAACATCATTAGACGTTGATATTTGGTTGATTTTAGGCTGCACATTGATGTTGGCCTGACGTACTGACATGAACCCGATTTTCATTTTCAAACAAAAATCCCCACAATGTTGAGGTACAACGTCAATCTGACATCATGTTGACCGACCTACTGTGCCTGCTGGGAATAGACATAGCAGAAAATGTGAAAGAACAAATGCTGATTATATTGTTTGGACTGAAAATTGTGGGAAAAGTTTGGATAAAGTCATGGATATGGTATGACAGTAGACATTTTACAGCCCAAGCAGGATTTTGTGTGTGTTTTCATTCCATGCAATAGTCTGATAGTGTGAGTGTGTGTTTATCCTCACAGTTCCCCTATTGCACTGATGTCAGATTGTACACATTTAACATGTTGGATATTTATGATTTGTGATTTGAAAAGATGATCTAGGGAACTTTAAATATAACCAGGACTTCATCTAGAGTCAAAAGGAGAGAATTGAGCTCAAAATTTGTCCTGATTGTCTTGCATAAGACTGTGTGTGTTGTTTGGGGGGGGGGGGGGGTTAAAATAACAGCAGGTGTAAATGGCAATGTGCTAAGCAAAATGCACCTTAAAGGTATAGTTCACCCAAAAAATAAAAATTCTGTCATTATTTATTCATCCTTCACTTGGTCCAAAACCATTTGAATTTCTTTCTTCTGTTGAACACAAAGGAAGATATACTCAAAAATGTTGCTGGAAAAATCTGTCATTGACTTACAGGTTATTTTTTGATCCTAATATGGATGTCAATGGCTGCTTTTTCCAACATTTTTCAGAATATCTTGTTTTGTTTTTTAAAGAAGAAAAACATTCATGAAAGTTTAGAACAACTTTAATGTAAGGAAAGTTTTTGGGTAAAAACTTTTTGTTTTGTTTTGTTTTGTTTTTTGGGTGAACTGTTCCTTTAAAAGCAGCAAAGAGCACCTTAGTTGAAAAGGTGAATCACTTATGTGACGTCTTTATATAATAATAATTGAACATTTGAATTAATTAATTGGGATTAACAGGATTGTATCAATGTAGTGGCTTCACAACAACTCTGTGAATGTCCTTGAGTGGCCCAGCCAGAGCCCAGACCAAATCTCTGGAGAGATCTGAAAATGGCTGTACACCGTCACCTCCCATCCAACCTGATAGAGCTTGAGATTTACTGCAAAGAGGAATGGGCAAAAATTCCCAAAGACAGGTGTGCCAAGCTTGTGGCATCATATTCAAAAAGACTTAAGGCTGTAATTGCTGCCAAAGGTGCATCAACAAAGTATTGAGCAAAGCCTGTGAATACTTATGTACATGTGATGTTTCAGCTTTTTTTTATTTTTTACTGTATGTCTACTGAATGTAACATTTTCATTCATTCATTCATTTTCTTTTCAGCTTAGTCTCTTTATTAATCTGGGGTCGCCACAGCGGAATTAGCCGCCAACTTATCCAGCAAATGCCCTTCCAGCCGCAACCCATCACTGAGAAACACTCATTCACACACAAACACTATGGACAATTTAGCCTACCCAATTCACCTATATCACATGTCTTTGGACTTGTGAGGGAAACGAGCACCCAGAGGAAACCCACGCGAACGCTGGGAGAACATGCAAACTCCACACAGAAATGCCAAATGACCCAGCCAAGCCTAGAACCAGTGACCTTCTTGCTGTGAGGCGACAACACTACCTACTGCGCTACTGCGTCGCCATGTAACCGTTGTGATTTTATTAAAGAACACCAATTCTGTGTACATCAGATCTGCTTCCATTTTTCAATCAATAGTCTTTTTTTTTGGTCAATGGTAAAAAAGCCAAACTAAATCAATTGTGATGAAGGGGTAGACACAGTTATGTATGGGTGGATGTGTAAATGCATTGACTGCAGCCTGTCCCATGGGTTTTCCTTTTAAAACTTCCTTTTTTTTTTTTTTTTTGAATGAACAGACACATTAAAATGCAAGGAATGTCTTGAAGTCATTATCTAAACACATACCATAATAGAGGCAACAGTGACCTAAAGCCAACACTGGTTTTTAACCTTAAAAGGGGTTTGTCTTTTTAAAATGTAGCCTCTTTTCCTGTTTTCAATGGCAGAGTTTGTGCATTAGAGGACATTAGAAGATTCCTGCTGCTTCACAGTCAAACAAGAAAGCAAAATATATGGGAACACTTTCAGAAATGGTGCACTCCGGATTCAATTGGAAGATGACCACCTTTCATTAAATAAATAACATTGCATCAATTTGGTTTCAATAAAACAGACAGTACCTTGTGAGATGTGGTTAAATGTACAGGTATGTGAAACACGCCAACAGCAATGATCTCAGTTTTAGGTAGAGGCTTTAATCAACTGTTGAACTACTACAAGAATAAAGTCTGGTCTGTTCCTGCGGATAAGGAAATACTGTTCTACGTCTCCCCTTAAACGTTCACACACTTAAGCAAACACACACGCTTGCATAGGAACGGCGTCTGCTCTGAATTCCTTACTGGGGGAGTGCGGAGTGTGGTGGATTCATGCAAACACTTTTTCAATTTGAGAAAAAAAATCTGTCCTTTAAAATGTATGGTGGGTAGTAGGGGTGTGACGAGATGCCTACTCCACGAGACGAGATACGAGATTGGGTTCACGAGAACGAGACGAGATTTTTACACTATTTTTCAGAAATCCTCAATGATGAAATATATGAATGGAAAATAGTCTTTTATTCAACTGGGAAAAAAAACCAAATCGCAAAACTACTTGGGTGCTTTCTTTAAAATCAACTTGTAATGAATGTTATTTTACTTCTATTTTAATGAATTATTCGCAGTAATGGACATGCAAACACTGCTAAATATTTTGCTAATAGCCTATGTGAATGGAAAATATAATTTTAAACATTAGCAAAATATTTGCTAATATATGAATGGAAAATAGATTTTTATTCAACTAGAAAAAAAAATTTAGGTGCTTTTTAAAAACATTGTAATTTAAAACATTGTTATTTAATTAGTACAGTAAGGTCTGACTTTGCTTAGACAAAAGTCTCGTCACTTAACAGAAATAACGTACAGTGCAGAATATAAAGTCGTGGTGCAGTGGAAAAAGAATGAATATTGTGTATGACTCTCATGAGCTTGGAGGACTGCATCCATACATCTCTGCAACGACTCAATTAACTTATTAATAAAGTCATCTGGAACGGCAAAGAAAGTGTTCTTGCAGGACTTCCAGAGTTCATCAAGATTCTTTGGCTTTATCTTCAATGCCTCCTTCATTTTACCCCAGACATGCTCAATAGTGTTCATATCTGGTGACTGGGCTGGCCAATACTGGAGCACCTTGACCTTCTTTGCTTTCAGGAACTTTGATGTGGAGGCTGAAGTATGAGAAGGGGCGCTATCCTGCTGAAGAATTTGCCCTCTCCTGTGGTTTGTAATGTAATGGGTGGCACAAATGTCTTGATACCTCAGGCTGTTGATGTTGCCATCCACTTTGCAGATCTCTTGCACGCTCTCATACTGAATGTAACCCCAAACCATGATTTTTCCTTCACCAAACTTGACTGACTTCTGTGAGAATCTGGTTCCAATAGGTCTTCTCCAGTATTTGTGATGACTGGGATGCAGTTCAACAGATGATTCATCTGACAAATCTACCTTCTGCCACTTTTCCAAATGATCAATTAGAAGTCCAGCTATTATTTGTTGCTCTTATAACTGGAATCAACGACAAGACTTTTGTCAGGTGGTGTATATGTTGGAGAGAATAAGAAGATGTAAATGGAACAAAAATGTGATTTAAATATTTAGAGTGGTTATCCCAGAATAAAGACGTTAGGGGCTTATTTGCACACGCAAGTTTGTTATTCTTTATGTCCAACCGAAACAACGCTGTTGAAAACAAATTGACGCATGTGCGCAGAAAGCCATTCCCGCGCGCCTCACACGCGTTGCTCCTAATCCCGGTTGTTCACATGCACGCTGATATGCATCAACATGCAGAAGACAAAACTAAAGTTTATATCATATGATGATGATGTTACTTGACTAAGCATGGCTATGAAGCAGAAGGAGTAATAATAAGTCAGGGAGGTAACTAAGACATTACATTAATTCTCAGCCATGAGTCGGGTGTAAGACAACAGATAATTCTATAAAACATATATTTTTAGTATTCTATAGAACTTTCATAATTAATATTTATGCAAAAGTCTTAGAATAGTACTCTAGTTGTGTCTTTACACTGATTTTCAGTTACATTTAGGATTGATTTCTGTTATTTATTTAGAATAATAATTGCATAATAATAATAATAATAATAAACAGATTGTTCTATTTATTGAAAATATAATTTGGGGTGGTTTCGCCCAGAGTGCCATTTGAACTCGAATCGCCACTGGTAAGGGCCGATGGAGGAATTTTGACCAGGACACCAGGGTTACACCACTACTCTTTACAAGAAGTGCCATGGGATTTCTAATGACCACAGAGAGTCAGGACCTTGTTTTAACGTCTCATCCGAAAGACAGCACTCACTAACAGTGTAGTGTCCCCTTCACTTTAGGATTTAGGATTAGGACTCACATAGTCAGCAGATTGAGCACCTCGTGCTGACCTTACTAACACCACTTCCAACAGCAACTCATGTGGTCTCCCATCCAGGTACTGACCAGGCTCAGTCCTGCTTAGCTTTAGTGAGTAACCGGTCTTGGGCTGCAAGATGATATGGCAGTGGCTATCAAAACTAATGTATCTACAAAGTAGATTTATTATACAGTATTATTTTCTGTAAAGTCTTAATTTCTATTTCTAACTGAAACTGCCAGGACACTGAAGAGATAGGACTAAATTTAAAGCTATTGCGAGTGTCTGTAATGGAGCCAGAATTATAATCAAGCCTGTTAAGATGCAATGAACAAGCCAAGCATATGCTTTGCATCTTCAAAGGGATGTAACTATTTCTGTCTATAATATTTAAATGAGTCAATGGCATAACAGTACATCTGTGTGTGACGCACAAAGACGGTGACAATTACCAGAGCAAATGAGGGGTAGCTTTAAGTGAGGTGAGTAAATGGACACTATTGAGAGAGCGCTGGCGTCCCTCTCCTCAGCTCAGGGACTTACACGCTGCTCTAGAAACCTATGGCGCACAATGCACTGTTCAGTTCCAGCAGGAAAATAAATATGTTCTGTGCGGTCCAAAAATACCATGTGAAGGCTCTCCCTGTGAAAGAAAGCCTATTTCCCGACAGCAGGGAGCCACTGAGTGCAAAATCTTGGGCCAGATTATGTTCAAGCAGCAAAAACTCCACAAAAGTAATCCAGTCGTTCATCTATGGCAGGTTCAAACTGGCTCTCGAGTTAAATGTGTATCAGTCAGTTTTGATATACAAAATTATATTCTTTATTATAGTAATGATCAGATAACTCGATACGAAAAATGTAAGGTACACTCACTGGCCACTTTATTACGTACACCTTACTAATACCAGGTTGGACCCCCTTTTGCCTTCAGAACTGCCTTAATCCTTTGTGGCATAGATTCAACAAGGTACTGGAAATATTCCCCAGAGATTTTGGTCCATATTGACATGATAGCATCACGCAGTTGCTGCAGATTTGTCAGCTGCACATCCATGATGTGAATCTCCTGTTCCACTACATCCCAAAGGTGCTCTATTGGATTGAGTTCTGGTGACTGTGGAGGCCATTTGAGTACAATGAACTCATTGTCATGTTCAAGAAACCAGTCTGAGATGATTCGCACTTTATGACATGGGGCGTTATCCTGCTGGAAGTAGCCATCAGAAGATGGGTACACTGTGGTCATAAAGGGATGGACATGGTCAGCAACAATACTCAGGTAGGCTGTGGTGTTGACACGGTGCTCAATTTGTTTAAACTGTAGCAGATCGTCTTGACTATGTCTACATGCCTAAATGCATTGAGTTGCTGCCATGTGATTGGCTGATTAGACATTTGCGTTAACAAGTAAATGGACAGGTGTACCTAATAAAGTGGCCGTTGAGTGTATATTAGCTAAATAGATATCAATGGTAATCAAGAGAGCTCAATTTTAGGAAAACGAAATTAGGAATATGAAAAAAATGTGAATAGAAAACGACTTACAAATGAGAAAACATATTCGTAACTTTTACAATACATGCGCACACTTGCAAATAAAGAAACACACTGCAACTTAAAAACATGCATGCACATGCATATTGTTGGGGGAGCTGAAGAAGTGACAAACCCAGCTGCTTCCTGTTAAGAATTAGCAGATTATTCAATTAAAATTTAGCAATTTTGATTATTTAGGCCAAAAATAAATATAAACAGCAAGAAACTGTACAATCATGACATAAAATAAACAATAAAACCTTTCAGATCTCAGGCAACTCCACTGACTCTAAACAGGAAGCATCATATTGCCCGTACTAAACAAGCACCCTGATCTGATGTGGAAGAATGACAAACTAATTGTTTTTACACTTCATTTTTGGCATACAAAATTGCTCATTGAGCTCGGTATGATAACAGCTGAAGCACTGAATTCAAATGGAATGTTTTGAGGAGGTTTATGGTTCCTTTTTTGGACTTACGTCCACCTCATGACCATTGCTGTGTATGGAGGGTAAGAGAGCGCTCTGATTTTATCTAAAATATCTTAATTTGTGTTTTGAAGATAAATAAATGTCACAAGGAAATTGAATCAACATGTGGGTGAGTAATTAATTACAGATTTTTCGTTTTTGGGTGAACTAACCCTTAAAATTCTTCTGCTCTTTTTTTGTGAAAAGCACCATACACTGCAAGTAAATGCAAGAAATCTTGAATTGAATTTTGTGCAGTGCGAGTCAGTCAGACAGGTAACTGCTCCTACACAGTCCAAAAGAGTCTTTCTAGATTGTATTGGCACCACAATGAATGGCAGAAAGCACCTGGAGTGGCTGCTGGCCTGAGGAATGCTGTTTCCTCACACAGGCTTGTGAAGAAGCTTTTGTATCTCCCTTGAGACGTGAGTTTTCTCTTCCTCTATAGAAATAAGATTGTCAGTGAGGAGAACGTCTGTTGTCTTTCAAGCGTTTGGCCTTTTTGATGAAAAGAGCCCTTCAGGACAGCAAAATGTCCACAGGTCCCGGAAGGCTGAATTGAGTGTGTTGTCAACGTCAATCACCAAACGACAGCTTGATCGCTTTAAAACTGACAAATAGGCTGTCCTTTCCCTGCAAGCACAGCCATTTAATCTATCAGTGAATTTATTATAAAGTCATTCAGTGTAACAGAAATGTATATATATAAAATTATTCATCAAATGTTGAAAACAATTTATTGATCACTGTGCAGGTGCAAAATACTAATTGTCATTTTGATTTTTTATACTTCAGCATATCTTTCGAAACAGGTTGATAAACAAATTTTAGTTTGATTACTTTTTTTATATCTATAAGTATTGTATGTTGTATATAAATAATTATATTATACTGAATGACAATTAAATATTATTTCACCCATATTTTGCCATGTATTATTTATTGTGTTTAATATTGTTTTTTGACATTTTATATATAATATATACATAAAATTATGTAAGTAAATTTATTTTGATGCAGACACCAAAATGGAATCTACCAAATTTTAGATCTCATGTTAACATATTAATGTTTGTTAGTATATTAACCTTATCTTTTTTTACTATTAAATTTTACCTGGTTGTTGGTTTTGCGCCATACATTTAATAGATTGTGTAGCACTCTCAGGAGGCTTTAAGTCACTGTGTTCCTTGGTGGTTAAAGTGCCACAGGTTAAACTGAGCAGTTAAACAAAGCAGGGCAAATTTCAAACATACCTTTGCATCCTATTTCATATACACAAACTGCAGAATAAAAGCAGTGAGGACAAAGCTCTCACACAAACTCACTGTGGGAACCTCCTCTTTGAAGCTCATTCCAAGCAGTTCAGTTACAGTTTTTAATCACCATCCAAAAGAAACAGAGAGAACTTCCCTTCCATCTAAACCTAAACTAACCTAGGTTTAACCGCCGACTCATGACTGCTTCTCTCTGTAGCTCAATCAACAGGTCAATAATGTAGAGATGGATGACCTGGGAGAAGGTGAGATTTATTTATTTATTTAATTAGTTAAATCACCTTCAGGAATAAATGAAAATCGTACTGCAGCTTTTTCCGCCAGAAAGCACACAACGTTCTCTATTCGGGACTCTGTATTCTTCTGACATTGCAAGGTTCTCAAATAGTGGCTCTCTTCAATGGGATACGTTGTCATGTTCCTCTGAGAGGGAAGTTTGAGAGGAACAACGGGGTGGGCCAGACTGCTGAATGAAGCCTTGTGTTTCTGCTTTCCACTGGTGTTAATGTTGCTGCCCCAGAACACTAATTAATATGATGGATGTTTGCAACCAAGAGCATTTGAAAACAGCATTTGGTATTTTGGGAAATTCAGAGATTAGGAAATAAGCCATGAAATCAATTAACGATGTGGTATTGTACACTGTAAAAAAATTATATGAATATCAATTAGTCATGACAGCATAGGTTTTTAGCTAATTGTAACTTCTTAGAGTTAATCATGTTTCAACTTAATTGTATAAGTTACACAAGCTGTTTTAGGTCATTTTATTATAATATAAATTCAAATGACTTATACTGTTAATTTGATTCAGCTTAAAAAATTAAGGCAACCAGTATTTTTTAGTGTATAAAATGAGAAGCATTTAGGCATGTCTTAATAAAAATAATTGGTTTTATTATGGTAAAACAAAGTAAGTCAAATTTTATTAATATTATGTTTGATTTGTACAAATGATATTATTACAAATACGCAGGTTAAACTATGATTATGTAAAACCATCCTTAATTTCTGAATAACATGGTTTAATAATAGGCTAATAAAAAAATGTAGTAAAACCAGGTGTAATGGTTTCGTCTATTTTTCTATGAAAAGTTTTGCGTAAAGAATTTTTGAAATGTCTCCCGCATGCGAAATAGCCTAAATAAATAAAGAATATTTTGTTTCTATATAGATTATCACACTACTTCAAGTGTGCTTTTATTGTTTCCACATTAAGCAAAAAAAAAAAAAAAAAAGAAAAGAAAAAAAAAATGACGAAACTATCATTTTAATTTGAAGGACATCGTTCATATAAACGATTCAGTTAATTCGCTTTTTTATTGGTAAGGAATCAATTTAACAATGTTCAAGTGAAAATATGACATCATTTTAACACTTCACCTCACTAAAAGGCATCCTTTGTGTCTTCCGATGGTGATGTATTATGGCTCAAAAAAAAAAAAAAACGATCAACCCGACTGTTGACATAAAAATATCGTCAGTATTTGCGCATGCTAACCACAAAAGTTTCGGAGCTTCTGCGTAAAGCCAAATTACATCATACGTGGAAATTTTATGTGTGCCTTTTTCCCCACCTCTTATTCCCGAGCCCCCCTTCCAGCTCCTGTCCAGTTAAACGTGTTTCCCTTCTGAAAAGTTTCTTTCTGCTTCTCTTTCTCCTGCCAGAAGCGAACTTCCCTGCACACGTGACACTTTTATGACGGCTTTGGATTGAAAGTGCCATCAGAGAAAAATCATCTCTAATCAAGGACTATACGCGTTTCAGGAGGACACTGCATCTTACAGGTGATGTACAGTTTGCTTTATATTTTGGTTGTGCTGGATGTACAGGTGAGTACTGATATAAACGTTCCAAGTCCAACTGTTCAAGGTAGCCTAGTACAAATGGGAGATGAAAGAAACTTCTGAACAATTATTCACTTATTTTGAGTTGATAATAGCATTAAAATGTCTGACAGTTAGTTTGATATTAAAGTGAATCAGATTTGATCGTATTTGGAGCCTGGATATATGTTGCTGATTCTGGTTGCAGCATTCTGTTACATTATCATAATAAACGTGAAAAATTACAATATTATTTACCAGTAAACCTTATATTGTGAATTATGACTTTGAGGTCCTTAAACTGAACTTTGTTACTCTTTCACATTGCTTATTATTAATTTCAGAGAAGATGAATCAGGTGTAAATGTTATTTTATGATGCTAATAATTGTCAATTTCTGACATTCACCAAGCATGCCTCCTTATACCTGCTTTAGACACTCTAGAAAGTGACTCCCTCATATTTGTGCTTGTGTTCTACCTGTTAATCTGTACAATTATCCTCGACAGGTGTCAGTTGTGGGTTAGGCATCAAAAACATCATGTTGTTTTTGTCTTTCTTACTGTCTTAAGTCCTTTTCAACATCTGCTGAAAGATGCGGTTTAATTTCCATTGTCTCTCCTGACGGCTATAGGTATAATTTTGGCATATATACATGGTCCTAATAACTTCATGAATGAAAATGCATCAAAATTTACTTTGTTTCATAAGATTGTATGTATTCTTGCTATGCTTTACACCATGCACACAGAGTGTACTGTAAAAAACAATTCAGTACCCAATTAAAAAAAAAAAAAACATGCTTACTACACTTTTACTATAAGGGTTATTTTTTGTACTGGAAGATAACGGAGAGAGTCCATCCAAAGTTATGTGAAAAAATCTTTCACAATTATTTTATTCCAAATGTTTTTGCGTTTCTTTCTTCAGTTAAACACAACAGAAGATTTGTTGAAAAATGTTGGAAACTGGTAGCTATTGACTTACAATTGAAGTCAGAATTATTAGCCCCCCTGTTAATTTTTTTTTCTCCCAATTTCTGTGTAACGGAGACAAGATTAACACATTTGTAAACATAATAGTTTTAATAACTCATCTCTAATAACTGATTTATTTTATCTTTGTCATGATGACAGTAAATAATATTTTACTAGATATTTTTCAAGACACTTCTATACAGCTTAAAGTGTCATTTAAAGGCTTAACTAGGTTAATTAGGTTAACTAGGCAGGTTAGGGTAATTAGGCAAGTTATTGTATAACGATGGTTTGTTCTGTAGACTATCAAAAAAATATAGCTTAAAGGGGCTAATAATATTGACCTTAAAATGTTTTTTTTAAAAATTAAAAGCTGCTTTTATTCTAGCTGAAATAAAACAATTAAGACTTTCTCCAGAAGAAAAAATATAATCAGACATACTGTAATTTTTTTTTTGCTCTGTTAAACATCATTTGGGAAATATTTAAAAAAGAAAAAAATAATTCAAAGGGCTTTTTAACAAATATGACTTCAACTGTACATATTACTATTGTTTTCTCTACTCAAGGAAGTCAGTGGATACCTGTTTCCAACATTCTTCAAAATATCTTCTTTCATGTTTAAAAGAATGAAACTCATATAAGGTTTAAAACCACTTGCGTGTGAGTGAATAGTAACCTGTAGGGACATTTTGCATATTGGGTTTATCTGTATTTAATTTTTATTTATGAAATAGAGTTGTTATGCTGGGATTGGTTATTGTAAAACATACTGTTTTGTTGTTGACCATTTATGACCACAGACCGTCTTATGTTGCACAGGTGTATTTGTGGAATAGCCAAAATGGTAGATTTTTCTTTTAAGTCAAAAATCATTAGCATATTAAGTAAACATCACATTCCAATAATACAATTTTTATTTCCATAAATATATCAGAAATGTATTTTTGAATAGTAACATGCATGGCTAAGAACTTAATTTGGCCATCTTTAAAGGTGATTTTCTTAATATTTCCATTTTTCGAAGCCAAGCATTCCAGATTTTCAACTAGTTTAATAACCAAACATTAATGGAAATCTTAATTATTTAAATAAAATTGACACTTAAGACAGATTTTGTGGTCCAGGGTCACATCTGTCATTCACATGGTTGCACTTGTTATCCATAAATGACTTATAATTCACTTTAACAATGTACTTGGTTTAAAGCAGTGGTTCCCAAAGTGGGGGTTGCGAGACAATTAGTGGGGGCTCACATGGTGATTTACAAAAATCAATTTAATTTTATTAAACTATTAGTATGTTTTATCCATAACCTACAGAATATATAAATAGTAGTTAGTACTTACATTTAAAAAACAACATGCAAGTAAAAAGCATCAGCCTTTATATTTTTGTTTTCTTTTTGATTGCAACCCCTGGGGATATTACATTATATTAAAGACACAGAAATAGCTTCAGATGCAGCAGATTGACTTTAAGGCACCAACTTTCTGACACCTTTACGGCACCCACTCACATACATTAAAAATAAAGGCCATGACTGAGAGGAAGGTCTCAGAGTAACGTTCTCCAAAATTAAAGGAAGAACAGACTTGGGCTTATTGGTGTGTGTGAGTAGTTGCATGCAAGGTTTGTGTATTTATAACCACTTCAGAGGATATTGGGGGTCGTGAGTCACTAGCATTGTTATTTTGGGGGTCACAGGCTGAAAAGTTTGGGAGCCCCTAGTCTAAAGGAATCATATTGAGATTTAATGTGGCAGCAGTAGTAGGTTTATGTTTTTTCGTCACCTTGGAATTATAAGGTTCTATCTGCGTTCTGATTGATTTTGAGATATTGAGCTTCAAAGCTTGAGCTTAAATAAAAAGTCTTAAAATGTAAACAGCATATAAAAAAACATCCCATAATGTAAATAAGTTGTCATTTTATAAGAATATGTCAATAACTCATTTTTGACAAAAATGTCAGATAGAACCTTATAATTCCAAGGTGACGATTTAACTAACAAAAGTGTAAATGAGCAGACACCCATTATATGAGTAATGTTGTTTTTAATCGCTATCCTGCAGTCCTTTAGCTGTTTGACAGGAGCACACATATCATTTACAGCTACACATTTGAAAAGTCGTCACCTTAGAATTATAAGGTTCTATTTGACATTTTTGTCAAAATTGAGTTATTGACATTCTTATTAAATGACAACTTATTTACCTTATGAGATGCTTTTTTAGAAGTTGTTTACATTTTAAGACGTTTTATTAAAAAAACAAATGTTACACACACACTGTTTGCTATGGAATGCAAAAACTTTGAAGCTCAATATCTCAAAATCAGTCAGAACCCTGATAGAACCTTATAATTCCAAGGTGACGAAGTGATTTTTCCATTGCTTTATCTTTCCACAGCTTTCTCCAACTTGAATGATGTCCATTTAAGCTTATACTTGGGAAAACTGCATTTTAAGAAGGACTTAAAAGGAAATTCTAACACCAGTACATAAGTCATTAAGCCTGTTTCCCATAAAACCAACTGTGGCAACTGATTTTATCTTATCTGCATTTTTTCTTTGCCCATTCCCTAAACACAATCCAGAGCACTAACAGAAACATTGCCGACTTTTTCCAAACAGGTTAATTGTTTAACTGCGCTTAATATAAAATGACATAATTTTTCTACTTTAGCTTCAACTCCACTAATTTGAGGGACCTCATATGTTAAAACGGCTCATTTAAAGGTCACAGAGATCATGTATGCACACTTTCACAGATATTTTTACACTGTTTGAAGGTGGGAGCGGACAGACCTGCTATGAAACAGTGTATAAAAAGCTCTAGTTTCACAAGCTATGAATAAGTGGCTTTCTGCTATAGGCGGGTATGTGTGTAGATAAGTCTGTGTGAAAGAAGCGTTACTGAATGCTCTGCAGCAAGTCAAATAAATATAGCATCACTCCTTAAAGCGGGCCAGCACTGGCAAAGATTATAAGTGTATGTTTGTCAAGTAAAGCAAACATTTTAAGCACTTTTTCCCCTCAAAAACTCTGTGAACTGTTGAGGAAAAGCAATCTTTTCTCTATCCGTGCATGACATATTTTCAGTAATTGACTGCAAGTTAATTCTCAAGCCGCCGGGTACAGATATGACCAGCTTATACTGGCATGAGAACTATCATTCCTGTGGCAATTTTGAAAATTGCATGTTGGGGTTTCTCTGACAAAAAACACTTCTTTTACTAAAGCTTTGTTATGAGCTTGGAAATGCACATTCGGTTCATTTAGCACAGTATCTGCTGTTAGTATAAAAAGTAAAACCTAATTATAATTATATTATACTTAATATTTTCTGAAGGATCATGTAACACTGAAGACTGGAGTAATGCTGGTGAATAAATGTATCCATGCTATTAAAACAGAATATTTCCAAATGTCCAAAACTTTGTATACTAGATATTATTCCTGTTACAAGCTTTTGTACTGGTTCAGATTAGAAATTGTTGATTTTCTGTTTATTACATGCAAAACTTATAATAGCTCTCACTATTGAAAAATTACAGAAGCCCTCCTTTTAAACAATGGTTGCAAGAATTATCTCATTGCTTGGCAGTACACAAAAATAAAGAATATAATAAAGAGAAAACCTGAAAAGCTTTTCAAAATGTGGAATCCCTTTGTAGGATTTCTGCAGGATGCTGATATGAATCTTCTGTCCATATTACTTGTATCACCTGCTATTAACATACCATTGTTTTGATATCTTTATAGTGCATGTGGCATGTATAAGTATATGTTTCTGAAGGTATGATAACCTTGGATAATAATACCACAATCGCTCTAAAATAAGACCTTTTTAAATTTCTGGGTTAAAAAAAATTAAAACTTTTTCCTCCATTGAACAAAATACATTTCATTTTAGGAAGCATTTATAATATTTTAGAACAGTGAACATGTCAGGCTAAATAATTCAAATAAATCATTGACTTCAGCTGTCGTCATTAGTGTCAAAAACACAGATTTCTTTACAGCACATTGAAAAAAATACATTAAAAAAAACTTTACATTTACCTTAGGAAGGGTAAAACAGAAAATGTTTGCGGTTTTAAACCTCGACTTTTTTAAACCTCATAAACCTTGAAACCGGTTATCATCCCATGCCAAGTATGTGTGTGTACATGCATTTATATACTGGTAATTTTTATTATTATTATTATTTAATATAATTTTGTATGTTTTGTTTTCTTTAGTACATGTTAAAAGTTCCTAAAAATTTAAAAAGGCAATGTTAAAAAAAAAGAAGTTGGTGAATATTCAGCTGCTATAAAAAATATCTTAAATTATAAGTGAATTAAGGATGCAGTAATCTTACTATTTAATCAAAACAAAACAAATGTATTTGCAGTATTATTTGAAACATTACAATAGTAATTGTATTTTGGATCAGATAAATAACACGAGGTGAGCATAAAAGGTGTATTTAAAAAAATGTACAACGCATTTGTGACCCTGGTGAACAACATGATTCTTTGGTTTATAAGCAAAAATGCACTGTATGAGTCAACATGATCATTTTTTTCTTGTAAACAGTCAAAAATCTTTGGAATATCTCTGAACCCTAGTCATGTATCGAATCATGAATTTACACCATTAAAGTCTAAACATAAATTTAATGCCTCAAGTTTTAATAAAGTAAAATTCACTGAACAAACATTCACATCAGGCTGTCTTGGAGCTGAATAAGGTCTGTGTAAAATGATTTTTTATTTTTTTATTTTTGTCTATGTACAGTGCTCAGCATGTATAAGTACACCCCTCACAAATCTATCTTTTAAATTCATATTTTATTAGGAAGCTATACAATATTATATTTGTGCATATACATTAGATTAGTCAGTACTAAAGCCAAATCTGGAGCTTATCTAACAAAATAACTTATGATAACAGTTCAAAATCTAGTACAGCCAACTTTATATGTTATAGAAATATATTAAATACAAATTTAATAAAGAGGGAAAAATCAAGAGAAGCCAAAAAATGGGAAAATTTTGTTTATATTTTGTAGGTTGTAATGTTTTTTTGCAATATTTTGCTTGAATTTAATTGTATTATCTTTCAATTTCTAAATATGTTTGCTGACTAAAATATTTTTAAATAATTTATTTAATAAATATATATTTTTAATAAATATGTTTTGTTTAAATGCAACAAATACATTGCCTAAATTCACTGAGAAATGGATACAAATATTCCTTTTCAAAATGGGGTGTACTCAATTATGCTGAGCACTTTATATATATATAAAGTCAGAATTATTAGCCCCCCTTTGATTTTTTATTTCTTTTTTAAATATTTCCCAAAAAATGTTTAATAGAGCAAGGAAATTTTCACAGTATGTCTGATAATATTTTTTCTCCTGGAGAAAGTCTTAGTTGTTTTATTTCGGCTAGAAGAAAAGCAGCTTTTATTTAAAAAAAAAAAACATTTTAAGGACAAAAGTATTAGTCCCTTTAAGCTATATTTTTTTCGATAGTCTACAGAACAAACCATGGTTATGCAATAACTTGCCTAATTACCCTAACCTGCCTAGTTAATCTTATTAACCTACTTATTTGAAAAACATCTAGTCAAATGTTATTTACTGTCATCATGACAAAGATAAAATAAATCAGTTATTAGAGATGAGTTATTAAAACTATTGTGTTTAGAAACGTGTTGAAAACATCTTCTCTTCGTTAAACAGAAATTATGGGAAAAAATAAACAAAGGGCTAAAAATTCAGGGGGGCTAATAATTCTGACTTCAACTGTATGTATATGCAAGAAAAAACAAAAAACAGATATAAGTCTGACATTAAAGTTTGTATTGTATTGTAGATTAAGTACAGATCAACCTTTATGAATGTAAATATATCACAACTTAATTTATGATTAGTAATATGTATTGCTCTGGCAACACTGTGGCTCAGTGGTTAGCACTGTCACCTCACAGCAAGAACGTCAATGGTTTGAATCCCAGCTGGGTCAGTTGGCATTTCTGTGTGGAGTTTGGATGTTCTCCTAGTGTTCACATGGGTTTCCTCCGGGTGCTCAAGTTTCTCCCACAGTCCAAAGACATATGCTATAGGTGAATTGAACAAACTAAATTGGCCGAGTGTGAATGAGTGTGTTTGGATGTTTCCCAGTACTGGGTTGCAGCTGGAAGGGCATCCACTGTGTAAAACATATGCTGGATAAGTTGGCGGTTCATTCCACTGTGGCTACCCCTGATGAATAAAAGGACTAAGCTGAAGGAAAATGAATTAATGAATGAATAATATGCATGTAATGTAATTTAAAGTAAAGTTATCTATGATGATGCATAAAAATCAATTTCCAAACATTTTCCCGGTTTAATGGTCCAGGGTCACATTTATTCTAAGCCTCTGACAGCCGATGTATGGTCAAAAACATGTCTGATAAAATTCTCTCAAACCGCAGGTGAAGATGCTGTCCATGCTTTTGCTGAGCATGTGCTTCTGGGTTTTCTCAGCCACGGCCTCTTTCGATTACATTGACACTGGTGCGTATTCATTCTGTAAATCATAAGTCTCAAACTCAATTCCTGGAGAGCCGCAGCTCTGCACAGTTTTGCTCCAAACCTAGTCAAACACAGCTGATCCAAATAATCGAGGTGTTCAAAAGAGTCTTGAAGACCTTCATTAGTTGGATCAGCTGTGTTTGATCAGGGTTGGAGCAAACTGTGCAGAGCTGCGGCCCTCCAGGAATTGAGTTTGAGACCTATGCTGTAAATGATGTAATGAAATTGTTTGTTTTAATGAACACCTCCTTCACTCAACTGTCTATTTTTACTATACATGTATGTGTTCCATGTGCTTGTATTTTCCATTGTTGTATTTGTCATCACAGAACCTGAAAGCCCACTGAGAGTCAGTATACCCAATGAGCTTCCCCTCCGCCCTCTGATGGGTGACACATTAGTTCTGCCCTGCTACTTCCAGGACAACACAGTCAACGATCCTGGCGCCCCCACCATCGCCCCCTTGTCTCACCGGATCAAGTGGAGTCTGGTCACTAAAGAGAAGACCACAAACATTTTAGTGGCCTCCGAAGGGATAGTAAGCATTGAGAAGAGGTATATGGATAGAATCACACTGGTGGGATATCCCATGACCCCCACGGACGCCTCCATTAAGATCACTGAGCTCCATTCCAATGAATCTGGAGTTTACCGCTGTGAGGTCATGCAGGGGATTGAGGACAGTCATGATATTGTTGACGTCCAAGTACAAGGTACTGTTTGTGCTACTTCATGACTGTGTGTGTGCTTTTTCTATCAAAGAAGAACAATTGGTGTATGTATTTTTTTCTAGGTCTTGTTTTCCACTATCGTGCAATCACCACACGATATACCCTTAATTTTGAGAAGGCCAAGGCAGCGTGTATTCAAAACAGTGCAGTGATTGCTACACCAGAGCAACTCCAAGCGGCGTATGATGAGGGGTTTCATCAGTGTGATGCTGGCTGGCTTGCAGATCAGACTGTGAGGTCAGTGAAAACAAATATGTCCTGATATATTTACAGAGTGTGCATTAACCAACTTTGTAGCTTATACAAATGCAGGCCCGTAGCCAGAGGGGGTTTGGGTGGTTCGGAAGACCCACCCCTCACTGACAAAGGTCCAGAATTTGTCCCATACATGAGCTCATTTGTCCTATTTTGACTACTAGGCTATCCTGAATAGTGAAAATAACCCATTGAAAAAAGCCACTTCAACTAAGTTTCGTCCAATGCTAACAATAATTTTTTATGAGCCCAACATCCAGCTGTGCAAGAAAATATACAATCTGATGTAAGAGAAGCCATCGTTCGCAACTGTATTTTTTATATAAAGACCTGTCAAATATATTTAACAAGTAACTTTTATTCTAAATCTTGGACCTTATTCTTGAAAGAAAAAATTATCAATAAAAAGGTGTGAAGCACCAAAAGCGGCCCATATTAAAATGACAGTTTGAATACTAATTTGGCTATTGTTGTTATCCATGAATTTTCAAATTTACTTTTTTACAAGAGAGGCTAGAAAAAATCATGAAGCTCTAAATTATTATTATGTTTTATTTTTTTATCAAATAACTAAATTCTTACAATAGGCTACATTTATTTAATTTGAAACTTTTTTCTAATGATATATGATGTAATTTGTATTTTAAAAATACATATTTTTTCATATTTCTTTACTCTAAATATTTAGGAAATATTTTGATCCATCAAAAAGTGTGATTATGATGGCCATCAGACAAGATAATTCAGCTAAAACTAGTGCTTAAAATGTCACTAAAATGCAGTATTTAAATCTCATAATTAAATAGAAAATGAGGCATATAACTGCAAAAAGTTTCACTTTTTGAGAAAAAGAACCACCCCTTTCAGCAGGCTGGCTACGGACCTGAAATGTATAATTAAGTGAGACAGAACATATTGAAGACCAAATGATCCAAGTTGGAAACTTAACAGGCCTTAATGGGCTCTATGCACAGCTAGTGTTTTTCAGCCATTGATGAACTTCCGGTGAGAGCTTTAGGTGACTATTTTCAGTTTCATAAGGTTCCTTTTACATCATCGATGTTGTAATGTAATTACAATACATTCAGTTAAATAGACTTAAGCTTCCATTTGGTTGTTAAGTGTAAAAAGAGACGAAAGACCGGTTAAACCAGCCTGATCTCACGAGAAAACCTAAGTATTTTACGTTTTGTCCGTTTAGTGGCTAATTTGTACGCGTTCAATCGTACGAAATTGTACAATTTTAAAAAGCAGAAATGGCACCTAAGCCCACCCCTAAACCCAACCGTCATTGGGTGATGAACAAATCGTACTAAATTGTATGAATTAGATCGTATGAATTCATACGAATTAGCCACTAAATCAAAAAATTACGAATTGCCGTGAGATTGTGTTGGTAAAACGCAGGCGCAGAAATTCCATTGAGAATACTGGGGTAAAATTTATTTCCATATGTTTAAAGACATAGCGAGGAAAAATATAATTTAATGCAGTGCTTCTTGTTCTTGTAACTGAAATTAAATGTTTTAATTAAGTGAAGTTTATTTATAAACTAATTTTGAGAGGATCACATGCTTATGATTGATCACAGCTGAACTCGAAACCATCAGCTAAGTGTGAACTCTTGAAATGGTGTAAATGAATCTGATTTTGTTTAAATGTACATAGTCACCCAACAATCCATAGACTTTGTTGTGCAAATAAAGTCAAAGGCAGATTCTGTGTCTAGTGTATTTAGCATTGAACTTCACCGTGTTATAAATGTGATTTAATAAGTTATCATTTAAAAAGTTATACTGCATTAGTTAATACGATTTAAAGTAATGTTTTCTGTTTATTTTTTAATTTTATGAAATAAATAAGAAAAAAAAAACATGGAAAATTTAATGTAATATAGTTTGGTATAATTACGTTAGGGCCCACGGCTCTCAATGATACTAGGTTTTTGACCTTTCATACGAAAAAGTTTGGGCACCCCTGGTTAAATCTATTTGATTTGTCAAGACGTCTTTTAGATTTTCACTCACAGCCCAAATTTAGTCTTGTTTTAGCCAAGATGTCAACATTTAGGCAACTATTAGATGTCTTTTAAACACACTATTGCTTGGTGGGTCAGGATAACATACATGATACTAAAATAATGCAATAGATATCTGATAAATAACATTAGTTGTAAAACAAAACATAAGAAACATACTGATAACAAAAATAATAATAATACATTTTTTTACATTACATGTATTGCATTCTTCTGTGTATTCTGTTTTTACCTCAAGTTATTTAGTAATTAATTGTCTTTTTATTTTAATAAAATTACACATAAAGCAACTTTAAACCATTTATTGTACATATTTAGTAATTAAACTTGGGGTTAACAAATGAACAAAATTTTCCTGTTAACGTTTGTTTTTTTTCCATAAAATTACAAGCATATTTTAATTATGTTTCAAATAATATGGAAATCTGTTTTGCAATAAAGGTACCCCATTCATGATCCTCGTGAGGCTTGCTATGGAGACAAGTATGAATTTCCAGGAGTGAGGACATACGGCGTGAGGGACATGAATGAGACGTATGACGTGTATTGCTTTGCTGAGAGAATGACAGGTAGACGCTTGAAATGGCAGAAAATTGACTGCCTTACTTGAAAAAACACAGAAAAGCCTAAAAACGTTCCATTTCGTCTTGCAGGAAAAGTGTTTCACACAACTTCCCTAAACAAATTTACCTTTGAGGAGGCTGAAGCTGAGTGTGCCAAGCTGGGTGCCAAGTTGGCCACCACAGGACAGCTGTACCTGGCATGGAAGGGTGGTATGGATGTTTGCAACGCAGGCTGGCTGGCAGACCGAAGTGTCCGTTACCCCATCAACATCGCCCGACCGCAGTGTGGAGGAGGCCTGCTGGGAGTGCGCACCGTCTATCTGTTTCCCAATCAGACCGGTTACCCCCGTCCAGATTCTCACTACGATGCTTTCTGCTACTCTGGTACAAAAAACATGTTTTACAATTCATTCTTTATCATTCATGATTGTCTGCATACATATGCATCTCTTTGCAACTGTTTTATTCATTAACACTAGAACTGCCTGCAGGTAAAATTTACCCATGTGCATAACTACTATTTTGATATAACCAAAAATGATGATGATAATGAAAAGCCTTTATTTGTCACATACTGTACACTTTTACATGCAGTGAAATTGGACCCCTATACATTAGGGAAGAGGGAGGCGAAAAAAAATTCTCTCTTAGACTGCCATTGAAGTAGGGCAGTGTGAGATCAAGGGGGAGAAAAAAGCCCCAGCTCAAGCACATAAACACATAGTCATAACAACAGGGCATGGGAACAGGGGATGTGGATATAGTCAGATAAAGGTGGCAGCCATCTGGTCCTGCAGCCAGGGGGCGCTGGTCAAATACCCACCTACCCACATCGGTGGGTAAAAGCACACGAAGGCATGGGATGTGGGGGTTAGGCAGTGATTGTCTATCTGTAGCTGTGTATGTGTTGTGTGTAGGCCTAGAGTCTCACAGGTGTTCTTGGAACAGGGAGCAGGAACTCAGAGCATCTTGTTATCATGTTCTCTGGGGGGGGGTTGTTTGTCTCCAGCCGAGGCTGTCTGGCGGGAGAGTCACAGGGAAGGTGAAAAAGAAGAAAAGGTTTTCAATTTGGGTCAATATCTGCCAATTTTGCAGATATCTAATGTCCATCACTGGTCTCTAGGTCTGACTAAATCACGTTGCAAAATCGCTAGTTTCTCCCTGATGTTTTCCTATTTGCGGTCTAATGCCACAGTCTCGGTACCAACAACACTGCTCACCACCATTTCAATCCAGCCAGCCAGCTTGGTGGAATTTTGAGCCGCACTGACCGCTTTTATCAATCATCGCTTCTCCCACCCGTCCATCATGTATCCAGCTGCAAACATCCCCGCAGGACAGTTGGGTTCCCCCGAACCCAGACTTTTCGTCGAGAAGATGGTGTCAATTGCGTTCAGACCAGTTGATCAAATCCATAATTCCTTATTTGTTTGGAGAGCAGGGCAAAGAGAGCCTCAGACATAAAATAAAACGAGAAAAGAGGAGTCAGCCAGGAGAGATATGGGAGGGAGAGGAAAAAAAGTGCGAACACCTTCATTAATTAATTATGACATGATGATTTAATCTCTAGAGTCTTGAAATGATTAGTTGCTGAGCCGAGTCAGGATCCATCACTCCTATATTATATCAATGCACCATCACTTATGGCATTTAGTGCCACCAATCAATCCATCCATCCATCCATCCATCTATCTAAAGTTTTTCTTTATCAATTGTATTTAAAACTCATTATAACTGCCTCAGTGGGTGAAACGTGCTGACAAGCAACATGGTATGCTAAAACATAAGCAGCGAAAAAATGACACCATGAAAATAAAGGAATTACACAATCAACGTTTGCTAGGTAAATATCCCATATTTATTCTTGTTTTATCTAAACTATTTTTAGGAAAAAGGGAGTTGTAAAAAACAACACATTAGTAAAATCTATGAAAGCGACTTGTTGAAAAAATCTACAAATAAGAGAGATATTTTAATTGAAAACCTATTCAATTAAACCTAAATAAAAACAGCCATGGGTACATTTTAAATGGAAGTTCTGGTGTTAATGCACAACAACATGTAAAAACAGCCATTTCTGTTGTTATTGAGGTTGGAATGGACTATAGTGTCTATTGTTTATTAATTCTTTAATTCAGAAACAGGCGATGAAGGTTCAGGCTTTTTCCCATTGGATCTAGAGTTGATCACAGATGGCGACTTCACTGTGGACACAATCACAGAAAGCCCCACGGTCATTTCAAAGCCTGCCTCAACAGAAAGTGAGGTACAGGGAGAAGTTGTAACATATAAGCCTTCGGTGACCACCAGTGTAGAGTACCCATACACTGCACTGGATATTTCCCATGTTCTCCCTTTGCCACCGCCCAGCTCTGTGGAAGAGGACCCTAACTTTGGATCCGAATTATCCCTATCCAATAAAACTGAAGATACCATGTCTGCTACAGGTATGTGTTAATATAAGAAACCAATGTGTTTATTACCTGTGAAAACACCAAACAATTTTGGGTATTATTTAATATATGGGTCTTAATTTTATGCATACATCATCCATGAATGAAAAATTGGTTCTTGTATAGGCCTTATTCTTTATGTATGAGCAGGCGCAGCCATTGGAATCTTTTTGACTATAGACTTCCGGTATTATTCGCTTCCATTCATTTTTAGACATTAAAAACAGCTCGTTACGCAGCTTGATGTTGCAAACTGATATTTTCTTCTTATATTATTCTACTTTTTATATATAGTCATCTACACTCTTGTTTGTAGAGTAAGTAATTTGGCTGTTTTTTGCCATTTATTATTCCTAGTCACTTCTCCCGTAGGTGACTGAATCTGAAGTTCTAAAACAATCGCAAAAACAAGCGAACTTCCCCATCGCAGAATAAGGTCAATAGTTCTTGATCTTGCATACTCAAATTCATCATAACAACACGTGAGGACTAATTATGTTTCCAGCTGAATCATTGTAGACTATAATTGGGTTTGTGCACAATCATATTGCAATCCACCCAATCTGCCAACACATCACTGCAAGTTCATTACAAACTGAGAGAATTGTTTACAGAAATGTTCTAATTGTTCAATTACATGTTTCATATATACCATATCCAAATCTGTTGACAATGAATTGCTGTTTTCCTGCACAGGAGTGGTCTTCCATTACCGCGGTGGAAACTGCAGTCGTTACTCCTTTGGCTTTGTGGAGGCTCAGCTCGCATGTAAGAGCATCGGTGCAGTCATTGCCAGCGCTCAGCAGCTGCAGGCAGCCTATGAAGCTGGTTATCATCAGTGTGATGCCGGCTGGCTCTCGGATCAGACTGTCAGGTACAATCTGTCGCAGAATTCTAGCTTCACTTTTTGTTGAACTGTTTCATGTACAGTACCTTGAAATGGTTTGTCTTGAAATGGTTTAACTTTTGTATTGTTTAAATCAGGGGTGTCCAAACTCGATTCTGGAGGGCCGGTGTCCAGCATATTTTATTTCCAACCCCAATTAAACACCTCAACCAGCCAATCAAGTTCTTTCTAGGTATACTAGAAACTTTCAGGCAGGAGTGTTGAAGGAAGTTGGAGCTAAACTATGTAGGACACCGGCCCTGCAGGACCGAGTTTGGACACCCCTGGTTTAAATACATCTGACCTTCAGAATTTTGAAGTATAAAGGAAAATATAAGTTTCAGGGCTGAAAAACTTCTAGTGGTCTGAACTGTCTACTGCAGGGGTGTCCAAACTCGGTCCTGGAGGGTAGGTGTCCTGCTGAGTTTAGGTCCAACTTGCTTCACCACACCAGTCAGGAAGTTTCTAGTATGTCTAGTAAGAGCTTGATTAGCTGGTTCAGGTGTGTTTGATTAGGGTTGGAGTTTAACTCTCCAGGACACCGGCCCTCCAGGACCGAGTTTGGACACCCCTGTTCAAGTATATCTAGTAAGAGCTTGATTAGCTGGTTCAGGTGTGTTTGATTAGGGTTTGAGCTAAACTCTCCAGGACACTGGCCCTCCAGGACTGAGTTTGGACACCCCTGGTCTACTGTATAATATTTATACAATGTAAATAATGGTTTTGCAGGTATCCCATCGTGTCTCCGCGTCATCAATGCTCTGGTGATATGGAGCAAGTTCCTGGTGTGAGATCTTATGGACTGCGCCCTGCTGATGAGCGCTATGATGTGTACTGCTATGTGGACAAACTAAGGGGTAGGAGGCGTCACATACATATATAAAAGTTGCTATGTTGACATAGGGTGGGCAGATAAATCAACATCCATTTGGGAGGGAAAACAAAACAGAAAATTATACATAAAGAACTTTTTTTCCCTTAAACATTTCACCTTTCACTGGAATCCGTCTTGGAATAACAGAAGCACACTGAATCACTCAGTTTTAAACAAATGTTCCATTTTCAGGGCAAGTTTTCCATGTGAGTTCTTTCGAGGGATTCACGTACGATGAGGCAGTGGCTCACTGCCAGGGCCAAAATGCTTCTCTGGCCTCCACAGCACATCTGTATGCAGCTTGGAAGCAAGGCTTTGATAAGTGTCGAGCTGGCTGGCTTCTTGACCGCAGTGTGCGTTACTCCATCAATATCCCTCGGCAGCAGTGTGGTGGAGGGAAGACTGGAGTTCACACAGTTTACTTGTTTTCCAACCAGACCGGCTCTCCTGACCTGCACTCCAAATTCGATGCTTATTGCTTCAAGGGTAAATATAACTTCTGTTGTTAAGAAGTGTTCATGTAAAATGATTATGTTTGGTTAGTGTTTATACAAAATACGATGGTAACATTTTAGTTTGTTACCATTCATGCTATTAACTACTGGCTATTACCTGCCTATTATTAAGTTATTAACTGTTCATCAGAAGTTATAAAGTATGATCTTATTCTACATGCCTAATCCTACCCAAAACCTAAACCTAACTTCTACCTTACTAACTATTAATAAGCAGCTAATTATTAGTTTATTAAGCTTACTAATTTTTTGGTAGCATAGTGGCTCAGTGGTTAGCACTGTCACCTCACAGCAAGAAGGTCGCTGGTTCAAGTCTCAGCTGTGCTAGTTGGCATTTCTGCGGAGTTTGCATGTTCTCCCCGTGTTTGCGTGGGTTTTCTCCAGGTGTTCCGGTTTCCCCCACGGTCCAAAGACATGCAGTATAGGTGAATTGGATTAACTAAATTGGCCGTAGTGTATGAGTGTGTCTTTGATTGAGAGAGTGTATGGATGTTTCCCAGTACTGGATTGTGGCTGGAAGGGCATCCGCTGTGTAAAACATATGTCGGAATAGTTGGAGGTTCATTCCACTGTAGTGACCCCTGATAAATAAGGGACTGATCTGATGGAAATTGAATGATTTATTAATACAATGAATTGTGACTTAAAGTAAAGTGTTACCAATATGATTCATATAATAATTCATGAATTATTTATCATTTTTATATATATAGAGGATCTGGATCTTCCTCTGAATGAAAGTGAATCGCAACAGACAGTGACGGAGGAAAAGATAGTGAGCATTTCATCCCATCCTGCTCTTCACAGACCTGGTAATATGTCTCAGGATACATACATGAGTCAGTGCCAGATAAATAAATATTCTTTAGGAAAGCATAAATCTGCTGATTCGAATGTTATAACTCGATTGAATGGGCATTATCAGTGGCTATCAGCTGATAGATATGGGCCAGTAGGGGCCTTCTGTGGCTACTAGCAGGTTTAGAAGGCTGGTATCATCCAGTCACATGATCAATCAGCTATAGATCACATACGGCTGCGGCCGGAAGTCAACAAGAATTATTTATTAAATTTCCCATTATTTGTATTTTGATAACGTCTACCCCTACCCCAACCCTAAACCCAACCGTCACAGTAATGTAAAAAAAGATCTGGAGTCTTCTCTATTTGTTTAGCTGATTAAACATGCGGATGGATCATAACAGTCTTCTGAGCCTACCAGTAGGCGCAGAAAGCCCCTACTGGCCCATATCTATCAGCTGATAACCACTAATAACGCCTGCATAAATCATACATCTGAATAATACTTATTAAAAGTAGCCTGATGTTTACATGCAATTGTATACAAGATATATTTAAATATAATTGTATATTTAATATTTTATAGAACTTTAGGTTAATGTTTACAACCAGAATGAACTTTTTAAAAGTGAAATAATCTGATCAATCAAAAGTTTAAAAATCCATCGCCAATGAAAGGATTATTCACACATGAAAGAAAATTAAGTCATCAATTATTCACCCTCATGTTGCTCATTACACATTATGGATATCTTCTGCGAAACATGAAATATAATACAGTATTCACTGAGGAAAAAAAGTCATACATGCTTTGAACAACATAAGAGTGAGTAAATAATCTCATCAATCATCTAACGCTTTATAATATGTGTGCACTAATATGCATTAAATATAATGTTTATCTAATGCAAAGATAATCATGAGTTTATGCATGAGTCAGGAAGAATTAAACCATTCAGTTACAGATTAAGTCATGGATAGATTGCTATTAATGAGCCAAAATAAAAGCTTTTAAACAAATAGGACCAGTGTTAAAAAGCTACTGTTACTTTTTGTGCCTGTGTTGTTAGTAGATTACACTCATACAAATTCAAATTTACTCTGTTTAGTACATCTGGTCTGAAATCTTTAAAATAACATGCTCAAGATCAATGGGAACTGATGGATATACCTCTTATGTTTTCGTGAACTAACATCTGGCAACAAGAATGAGTAATGGTTTGTACCTCCCATTTCAGATGTGAGGGATGCTGGATAATGTAGATCATGAGGAAGGTATCTAGGGTGAATCTATGACAGTCAAACATTAACAACAAGCTATATGTGCAATATAAGCATGAAATAATGTATATTAGTGCAGAGGTATGGTAAAGTGTCAACAGCTATCTTTTAAAGTCATTGTATGAAATTTATTTCATTTTAATTATTTTTAATTAATGAATAAATGAGACAAAAACTGTCTTCATGTCACTGACTCATGTTTCATTTTATCAGCTTATTATGCATGAGTCTACATTTTGTTGATGTGCAGTTGCTTAGATTCTGTAAATCTCTGTTTCCTCAGAAGGTACCCCTATCATTGCTCCCACTCCTACAGAACCTTCTGGAACTGAAGAATCTGGGGCCAGCAGTTCTGGTGAACTGTTGAGCAGTGGCAGTGGGGATCAGCCAAGTGGGTCATCTGTTTCAAGTGGTGACTCCTCCGAGACAAGTAGAACTGATGATCTTTTGACAAGCGGGAGTGGGGATCAGAGTGGAAGTGGCTCATCTGTTACAAGTGGAGACTATTCTGGAGCCAGTGGCACAGGCAGTTTGTTTAGTAGTGGCAGTGGTGATCAGCCGAGTGGGTCATTTAGTTCCAGTGGAGACTTCTCTGGAGCCAGTGGGATCGATGATTTGCTGGGGCAGCGGTAGTGGGGAACAGCCAAGTGGGTCATTTGTGTCAAGTGGAGACTTCTCTGGGGCCAGTGGAAGCGGGGATAAGTCAAGTGGTTCTGGAAGCTCTTCAGGATCTGGTAGTGGTTTAGATATCCTAGTGACTTTTTCAGGAATTGACACAGTTTTATCGGGAGTTGGATCAGCTTCAGGGCAACCCGAAGAGGCTGGGGAGGGAAGCACTGAGATTCTTACATTCCATTTAGATCAAATCTCTGGATCTGGATCAGGATTGGGCAGTGGGACAGGGTACAGCTCTGAAGAAAGTGGATCTACCTCAGACTTTTCCGGCAGCTCAGGAGAGAGTGGTGAGAGTGGAGACCTTTCTGGCATCTCCTCAGGATCAGGGTTCAGTGAGGAGTCCTCAGGATTCAGTGGTTTTGCATCAGGTATTTTTCCCTCTGGTGGATCCAGTGACATTTCATTCATTGATGGCAGTGGCCTCATCATGGTGGATAGGCCGTGGATGAAGGTATCTTCATTTCTAACAGAACAAGAGCTGGGTAGTGGTCAAGTCGATTTCAGTGGATCAGGACTTTTCTCAGGATCTGGGATGAGTGGTGACATCTCTGGTCTAAGTGGTGAAAACTCTGGAATAAGTGGTGATAGTTCAGGAATAGGTAGTGATATTTCAGGAATGAGTGGTGATATCTCAGGAATGAGTGGTGATATCTCAGGAATGAGTGGTGATATCTCAGGAATAAGTGGTGATATCTCAGGAATAAGTGGTGATATCTCAGGAATAAGTGGTGATATCTCAGGAAAGGAAATGAGTGGGGATATCTCTGGGGTGAGTGGTGATATCTCAGGAAAGGGAATGAGTGGGGATATCTCTGGGGTGAGTGGTGATATCTCTGGAAGTAGCAGTGACTACAGTGGCTCAGGGAGTGGTTTAGCATTTTCTGGAGTGACATTTTTGGGATCGGGCTTCACTGATCTCACAGAACAATCTCGTGAACAGGAAGCTTCTGGCCTTGTGTTCTTTGGGTCTGGTGAGGGAAGTGGATTTAGATCTGGAGGCTATGCCATCGAATCAGGAGAAAGATCAGGGGACTCGGCTAGTGGTGACATCATCTTCTTCAGCAATAATGACATGGTGGAAATGTTAAACAAGCCACTTCCAGGAATGGAATTAGGAAGAGGGGAAGTGGAGTATAGCGGCACAGTCAGACAGTCCTCAGGGAGTGGAGCTGACCAAAGTGGCTTTATTAGTGGACATGAATGGATCCCAGTCACTGCTAGTACACCACCTGTAAAATCCACTGATGCTGCCCCAGCTGAATTATTTGCTCAAGGTCCATCAGACCTGTACAGTGATACTGCAGGACACCTAGGTCCTTATTTAGAACCAGAAGATATCATCAGCGATCTTGATGCTGTTACTTTGGCAGCTTTGTCTTTTACTACAGAAACTGCCTCTTTACAGAGGCCTGCTGTTGTGGAACGACCTGTTGTGAATGGTGAGTTTACTATTGCATATTATATAATAGAGATGTATGGCCTCTTTACTATATCGATTTTATGTTCATTTCTCTTTTAACCTAAACTACCATAATAGATAATCTTAACCCATGTGAACCAAACCCTTGTGGAGCTGGTGTGTGTTCAGTAAAGGATGGAGTGGGCCTTTGTCACTGCCCACCTGGACTGCATGGAGAAGAGTGCCAGTTTGGTGAGTTGGATTGAATCAAAACACAAGTTATATCAATTAGATTTATAAAGTCGCATCAATTAAAGTTTTTTTTTTTAATTAATTGCTTTATAGTCTGATATTTGTGGTTAACCGAATCAAATGATTATCTCTAAATGTCTCTTGGTTTGCATTTCATTTGTGATTAACTTCACTTCTGTTCAGTTTGCTCATGCCTGTGTCCTCACAGCTGATTTCACAGGTTATGTGGCATGTGTGTGGTTCAGTAATTTTACACTTTCTCAGCTCTTGTGTCCAGATGTCTTTTCAGTGACTGTTCACCTGTGTTGTTTTTGTTCAGCTGTGCCTTTGCTGCAGTCTGGTTTAATCAGCACGCCTGCTAACATCTGGTACATGCTCATACTTCTTGTCCATCTTCACATGAATCTGAACTCTAAACTTATGCTTCTGTTTCTGGCACTGTAAGAGTGCTGATCTGCACCTCATGAGAGACATTCAAACTGATGCCAGATCAGCACTTCCACAGTAACCCCAATTGACTCTAATCTCTCTATCAATGTACCACAATTTCCTGAGCATGACTCCCCTCAGCCTTTCAAAATATTGATGGTATAATTACTCAAGAGATTGGCTTACAGTATAGAAGCAAGAGTTCTGATTCAATGATGCTCTCTGCTAAGCTTGACCTTCCCTGGGGCATCTTCATAGTAGGCAGCTTTAATCGCTAAACCTTTATTTGCAGAGGTTGATGTATGCCATTCAAACCCTTGCGCCAATGGAGCCACCTGTGTGGAGGTAGAGGACACTTTCAAATGCTTATGTCTGCCCAGCTACGAAGGAGACCGGTGTGAGATTGGTATGAGGCTGCTTCCGCTAATTCTACTAACAGTCTTTCAAAAACAACCTCTAGATGTCACTGTGGTGGATTCAGTGAAACTGTAAGGGTATATTTGTGTGGGTGGTGGGGAACTTTAATGGTTTTTGTGGGGGTGTGTGAGGTCATTCCAGTTGCAGTTGTACAGATACCATTAAATGCAGCAAGAAACTACAACTCTTTATCCAAATACAGCACAAAAAACTTTGAGCAAGTAATCTGTTTAAATGTTACTGTGCTTGCACCTTCTGGAATGACTACCACAGACGACATCTCATGTGATGTATGAGCTAGTGACGACTTATGATGATGTGTGCGGGTGTAGTAGAGGTGTCCCATTTCTTAGGGGAAGTATTGGTCCAGTAAGTATTATGTTCAACCAATGATGAAAATGCTGTTGTCATTTCCATCTTCAAAACACAAATTAATATTTTAAATAAAACCTGAGCAATTTCTAAAAGGCCATTTCACCAAAAGTTTGAGGCTTCAAAATAATACAAAAATCTGCGAGGTTTCCACATTCCATATGCAATGTGCTCACAGATCTGTAATGGCAAACTGGGTTGTATTAGAGAACTAACTTCTTGACCAGACAAGTGCTGATTCAGCTTGTTGAATCTGCAAAAACAAGCTTTGAGAGATGCCAGCAGACATCGACAGAGCAACACACTGATCCAACAAAGTGCCTGGCTGTCTTTCTGTGTCTGCCAGTGCAGTGTGAATTGCATCTTCATGAATGTCTTTTAAAGTTTTGGTGGAATTAACTTTAAATTGAGGAACAGAAGTCAGGTTTTTAATTGAATTTTTGTTGTGTGCATGAGTGAAAGTCTCACGGGTTTAAAAAGACAGACTGAATGACAGATTTTCCATTTCTGGGTAAACTAACTTTTGTATGCCATGCGATGTTGCTTCAGATGCGCACAGCTGTGAGAAGGGCTGGACTAAGTTTCAGGGCAACTGTTATTTACATTTCTCGGAGAGAGAGACCTGGCTGGATGCTGAGCAGCGCTGTCGAGACTTAAACGCTCACCTGGTGAGCATTAACACTCCAGAGGAGCAAGCCTTCGTCAACTGTGAGTGCATCAGTGTGTATGTATGCTCCTATCAGTGTTACTTCTCTGAATACAAGTAATAACTTACTTCTTTTAACAGCAAATGCACAAGACTATCAGTGGATTGGACTTAATGATAAAACAGTGGAAAATGACTTCCGCTGGTCAGATGGAACCCAGCTGGTAAGTCTGACTCTTAAAATACTGTTTGGTACCCATTAGGTTATTTTGGTAACCCATTAAGAGCATTTTGTTCCAGAAAGTTGCAGGAAGTTTTTTAGGGAAAATACTGGTTTCGTTCTCCTAATTAAATTGCACATTGAGTCTGAAATTTTCATCAAAAATGTCCACATGCTAATAAATACATGAACAATTCAGACTCTCTAAGTGCACTCTACGTGCATTCTGAAATTCAGAAATTAGCATTTTTCTCAGCCTCCTATGCTTATGGGCAGTTATTTCACGTTAAAGGCAATGGAAATAACCTAGGATTATGCAGAATACAAAAATAAATACTGTAAATACAGATGGCAGGTAAATGCAGAACAGCTTAACTCCATTATCAAATTGAACCACTGACATCCTGAAATCAACTTTGAATCTCGGGAGAGCTCTCTTTTTTAAAGCCTCATTCGCACTATGTGTCAAGCAACCGTTATTTTTTTAATGGAGAATGAGCGACTTCCGGTGACCTTAGTCTACTCGAGAGACAGCAACTGTTGGCAATCAGGTGAGCATGTTGATCAATATGACAAAGTTGAGAATCCTTCAACTTTATGCAAATGAACAGGGGCGGACTTAACCAATAAGTGAGGTAAGCAGTAGGGGAATTAGGGGCCCCTGACCAATGCCAAGAAGCCTATATTAATCATATAACTCTTTTATACATTTTCATCATACATTTATAACATATGTTGTCAAATCTGTCTATAACTGTTAAGACGTTACTTCTTTTCAAAACCGGGGGCCACCATGAATAATGGAATGTTCCTTCTGTACTGCACATGCGCGAGGTGTGAGCGCTTCAATTAATACACTGCCAGCCAGTGTTTCCAACTTAGCAACTTTTCAGACCCCAGTTTGAACACCCCTGCTTTGTGAACTTGTTTTATTATTTGTGAATTTATTGCTTTTAATTTTACATTAGGAAGATAAAGGTTCCTTTAAATATTAAAATATACTTTATACTTCTATATACAGTATATATACAGTTGAAGTCAGAATTATTAGCCCCCCTAAATTATTAGCCCCCCTGTTTATTTTTTCCCCCAATTTCTGTTTTTTCAACACATTTCTAAACAATAGTTTTGATAACTCCTTTCTAATAACTTATTTTTTTTTTTATCTTTGCCATGATGACAGTAAATAATATTTTACTAGATATTTTTCAAGACACTTCTATACAGCTTAAAGTGACATTTAAAGGCTTAACTATGTTAATTAGGTTTACTAGGCAGGTTAGGGTAATAGGGCAAGCTATTGTATAACAGTGGTTTGTTCTGTAGACTATTGAAAAAAAAAAAAAGCTTAAAGGGGCTAATAATTTTTACACTAAAATGGATTGAAAAAAATTTAAAACTGCTTTTATTCTAGCTGAAATAAAACAAACAAAACTTTCTACAGAAGAAAAAATATTATCAGACATACTGTGAAAATTTCCTTGCTCTGTTAAACATCATTTGGGAAATATTTAAAAAAGAAGAAAAAAAATCAAAGGGGGGCTAATAATTCTGACTTCAACTGTATATATATTTTGAAAAATAAAAAGTGTATATATATATATATATATATATATATATATATATATATATATATATATATATATATATATACACTTTTTATTTTTCAAAATGCTAATGCCCCATACCTGGAATTGCTTAGGGCCCCCAAATCTGAATCCGCCCCTGCAAATGAAGAGCGACTTTCTTAAGCGACAGCCAATAGGAGCACCGGTAGAGCTCATGTGATTCTCTCTCAGTTCACTCAGAGGCCAGTTGTATCCTCCGTGCTGTAGAACTACACAGACCTGCGTTTGCAGCGGGTCGCCGCTCCTTCCTCTCTGTGCAATCTAATAAGAATCGGATGGAAGCAATACTCCTAATTCATCTTTCATTTTTTAAGAAAGAACAACAAAATCATCCTCAATGCTTGAACACTTTTTTTTTATAAACTGATTAGTTATAATATGCATCAGACTTAGTGTGCATGGTGTCTGTGCATAAAGATTTTTTTTTTACAATGAATTAAAAAATCTATACACAAGTTGTGGATTTGTTGCGGAAATAACTTTATAAGGAATGTTCCATTTACTTATTACACAGCTCTCTGGAATATGTGATTCTGAGTGGTCAACCAGGACACTTTAAGTTTGGGGAGGGGGGGGAGGGGGTTCAGAGTTCAGCTGCAACCTTGATCAAATGCACTTGTCTTTAATTACCAAGTGCTTCTTCAGATGGTTTAGTTGTTTTTGATTGGGGTTGGAGCTGAACTCTGCAGGAAGGTAGATTTTTAGGACCAGTATTGGGTAGCCCTGCTCTAAGGCATGTTACTTTTTGATAACATAGGCTCACTTATCTGTCGTACTGCTGTTCTTGACATTTTAGCATCATCTTACGATCTTACGAATATGCTAGGAAATGCCATTTGCTACGAATTTGTTTTTTTTTTTTTCTGCAAGCTTGACGTTTAGTTAAAGGTGCAGTATGTAAGTTTGACACCCAGTGGTTGAACTAGGTATTGCACTACTAGATCAAAATAAACGCACGCGTGGGATGCCAGATTGAGGACAGGAGCGAGTGATTTAAACCGTGTTCTAAATCAAAGCAACGACACACGATAGAAGGAATATTTTCCATATTAAAAGGAGTTTTAGTTCTAACCAACACATCGAATTGATATATTAGAAACGGCTTCTATTTCTCACAGCTCAACATGTGAAACCTATGACAGTGCACCTCAGGTAAGCCTCGTGTGTTTTATTCAGTGCTAAATGCTAACAATGTGAGTTTGAATGGATTCTAAACCTTACCGTTTCGTGAGTGAGTGCAATTTCTGTGCTTCTGAAAGGCTGTATTTAAATTTCTGTCGTGTTTCGTCTGGTGCAAACAGCCAAACTGCGGTTTGCGTGTTGTTAGGACACGAGATTACAATGTAACCTGCTCACCTAATGTTTACGTTCGTAATATTTATATCATTTGCTAATTAATAACCTCATGTGGAACTGAATCTGTCTCATTTCGACGTCTGATACTGTCCATTTCGGTCACGGACGCATGCTTTTAGAGTCTTTCTGAATGAATGAATGAAATACGCTGTTTTCCAACAAGGCAACCCGGAGTGCTGAAATAATATTGGCTAAACTGGCATTGTGCAGGTTAACTTTACCTAAACAAAGACAGCGTTCCGGCACGGAAAAACCATTTTCAAAGCAGAATATCTGACTTCAGCATTGTTTTTCAGTTAAACAAGTATGTTCATTTGGGAAGTTTCTTAAATATCTGCACACATATTATGGCATTTTTATGCTTTAGAAGAGTCAAAAACTTACATACAGCACCTTTAAAGAGCTGGTAAATTATTACAGCGTAGATCAATGTATTGTGTCTAATTGTTCAAATTTAGATTTGTGGCAAGCAGCCATGTACTTACAGGATAATGTACATCCTGTCAGTTGTTGTTGTAGAATAATCTCTTCAGTCTGCCAGACCTCATTCTGTGGAATGCTGTGGGAACCAAAATTGTTAGCTGGGTAAATTGTATTTCTAATGATATTGTTCACGGTTTTTCTCTTGATCTGCTTAGCAATTTGAGAACTGGAGACCTAACCAGCCTGACAATTATTTCAACTCTGAAGAAGACTGTGTTGTGATGATCTGGCATGAAAACGGCCAGTGGAATGACGTGCCCTGCAACTACCACCTGCCTTTCACATGCAAATCAGGTCCAGGTAGGCACACCACCAAACACAAGAGAACATATGAATCCAGCAAGTGATTCGGTTTGAATTCGACTTCCTCTTTTCCAGTGACATGTGAACAACCTCCTAAAGTGGAGAATGCCAGAATGTTTGGAAACAAGAAAGAGCGTTACCAGGTCAATTCTATTATCAGATACCAGTGCAGTGAAAACTTCACACAGCGCCACCCACCTGTGATCCGCTGCATGGCAGATGGACAGTGGGAGAAACCAAAAGTGCAATGCATACCCAGTAAGATGTCCATGGGTTATCAATAAAACAAATCTGCAGTTTTTTGAAAATCTTAAATCATGTTTAATGTGGTTTGAGTACTTGTTTATGTGATTGACGATGATTATCATACATTTTAACAATATCATTTGCATATGTACTTGTATTTTAACTTTTTTCCACAAAAAGTACTGACAGTTTTCGTTTGTTTCTTTTTACAGAGGTCAAATTTGGACTTCACAATAAATCTGTTCATCACTCTCATAAAGCTACAACAACATTGGAGAAACATCTCTAAGGAGATGTGTCGAGCTAAAGATTCATTTTTAACATTAAAAAAGATTTATATTTATTTTTCAAGACACTGAACGAGAAGCCTACACATCTGATTATAAAGTGTTTTTCAAGATCATTTTTGTATATTGCAGATGTCATTAAGATGGATTAGTCCATCTCATCCCAGATGAAAAACATCAGACACAAAAGGAACAAAGACCGACATCATCTTTAAAGATGTCTGTGAATATTTGCAGAATGTTTTCATTTTGGCTCAGAATTTTAAAAGGCCCCTCTTTGAAGAATACAAAAACTGTCTCTGCTAGTAAGCCAAATTAAGGTACATTCACAACGTAAATGTGATGAAATGCCAAGTATTATTTTCATCTGTAGTTCATGAAGAGAAGTTATGAACCTAGAAAAAAAAGTCAGAGCCATAAATCGTATTTATTTTGAATACCAAACCAGAAGGATTAAGAAAACAAGTTGCACAAGGATGTCATTAATTTGTTATGCCTGAGTTCGGACAAAATAATGTGAAATGGGATCTATTTATTGATTTCTCACAAGATAACACACAGTGCATTAATATTTGACTGGATGTGTCCATCTTTTCCCCTCACAGAAGCCATACTTAAAATCAGATAGAGGTGGTCAAATCCAGTCAAATTATGAATGTAAGCCTAACCGTGAAAATCTACTTGATTGTTAGATGCTATTTGTTGCATAAGACTGTGCAGGGCATAGTACTACATGGGGCAAAAATGACCCTGGATCAGCTAACAGCTTTAATTTTCTAATAATAGGTCAGATAGAACTGTTAATGACAAATGCCTTGTGAATATGTTGCTTGTTTCTGTGATGTGATGAGACGAGAGGCTGTGCCTCTTCTATCTCAGCTCTTTTATACAGCACCGCTTTATTTTCATCTGATACAGCTGAAACGACGAATGCAGCATGAACTGCAGAAAATGCACAAACATGTCTTAAAACGCATTTTTTCCTATAGCCCACATTTCGAGCTGATTACTCTTTCACATAGAAGACCAACTGTTTATGAGATGGATGAACACCACAATTCAACTGTAAAAACATGGTAAATCAGTCTGTCAGAACATTTCTAGCAAACTCTAAGGTGGATTTAAAGTGTTTCAGAAACTGTATTACAGCAAATGCAACTCCTTTCTATTAAAACATTGCACAAACATCGTGTTTAAAACTGGTTTGTGTTTTGCCAGCAGTTCGTCGGGAATGAAGGGCAATTACGACTCAAGAGAGGTTATTCATAGTGTACAGGTAATGGAAAGAAAACGGTTTTTACCTCAGCCAGCGCAGACTCAGAAGTGTATATTAAAACAGATGATAATGTTTGTTAATTGGGTGGAGTGGAAGGAATGAATTTCTCCGTGGATGAATGGACTCTTTCAGGAAACTGCTGATGCTCTACCTGTTTCTCCCACGTCGCCTAGAGAGCCTTGTTGTAAAGAGCTTGACATGCGCAAAGGCATGCTGCCATCTGCTGGTGGCTTGAAAGAATGACAGACACTCTGGTGCTTTGTAACACGTCAGAATAAAAATAAATACATATTTACAAATCACTTATTTTTGACCTGCAGTGACTGCAGATTTTGTCCTACAGAAGGGAATCCAAAGTTATGGATGAATTTCTCATCACTTCATTTATTTTACTGAAGTGGTGCTTCCAATTCATTCAGATTTTGATGAACTTATAAAACTGATCACCAACACACACTACTGAAGCAATAAGAAGCACATAGAAAAGATTCGACATGTTTATTAATACAGTTAAAGACAAATGTTTTACAAAAGACAAAAATGCTTGATATCTGGACAACTGTACATTTCTTTTTTTAATTTGGTTGTTCACATTGACCACATTGATTATAAAATGCGTTATAAAAGTGTATAGCAATGACAGTGCAAACAGGTCAATTGATTGGAGTAGCTTTCTTAACAAGCTCATTGATTAAAAAACGTTTTCAATTAAATTCTGATTTACAGCACTGTTTCTGACAGATCTGCTTCAAGCTGTGCGTACAGAAAGCAGAAACTCAGAATTACAAGTTGAACTTTCCATTACAAATCAATTCTGTACATGTGCTGAAAGGCAAAATAAGGTAAACTAATAAGCATCAGCACTAATGGGCTGCAAAATGTAACACTTGTAGGTTTTTACTCACCTTAGTGACGAAAGATAAGCAATAACACTAAATGAAATGAATGAGTGTGTACATTTCACGTGCATTTTGAAATAGTGTTTATGAGACTAATGAGTTTAGTAAAACAATAAAATTAGTCTCATTTTATTTTCTTTCAGGCTTTGTTTTCTTTAATTTCTGTGACATAATCAGAAATGTACTTAAAACGTAATTTCAGAAACTTACCGCTGAGGCCAAAGGCTTTAAAAATTAGATCAACTGAGCCCTTCAAGTATATGCATCAGTACAAGAACATACAGAGCAATAGAACGGAAGCTAATGTAAATTGAAAATCACCCAGCAGACGCACTTCAGACAGTGGATAGCAGTGTTATGTTGACTAATCATCACAGCCCAGGAGCTCCATGCGCAGGGTGATCTGCTCGTGCCATTCCCATGGCAGAATGCGTACATAACGGGCATAGAACGGAGGCTCGAACAAGTTCTTTTTGTGCGTGTTGTTGTCAGTGTTGCCTTGGAAAATCTGCAAGGGAAAAAAAAACTAATTTCAGTAAGTAAGGTGACATGAGAATCAGGCACGCATTGTAGGGCTCATCCTGTGCTTGCCTTTTTTTGTTGTTGTTCTTCAATAAATCAATGCTATCTGTCATACTTTACATCTGTCTCACAGTTTTCACAAATATATTTAACAAATGAAATGTATTAAATAGAGCTTGTGACTAAATCTTGAATCTGCTAAAAAGTGACAATCAAATCGTGCAAGTCAATGGTTACAGGTTTTAAACTATCTTCAAAATATCTTCTCTTGCGATTAACAAAAGAAGGAAACTTAAAAGGTTTGAAACAAGTAAAGGGTGAGTAAATGATAACATTTTTGGGTGAATTTTCCCTTTCTGAATATTTAATAATTAATTTAAATTAACATTTAATGGATATTAATATTTAATTCATATTACGATTGGTGACAGAGCGATTCATCTTTACGATGTTAATATGCAAATATATTCTAACTAGTTCTAAATCTAGTATTCCATATTCTCCAAACACAGTTTTAATTAATGCAATATAATCTATTTATTTATTTACTTAATGAATAAAGATAATGTCATTGCTGTAACCTTATCTGTTTTTGTTACTTGATCCTTCAAAATGCTCCAGGACTGTCCATCATCACTGTAAGCGATCTTAAAGGCTGAAACAAATTGCACAACTCCAAAGTCTTTTGCTCCCTGTGTGATGATGCCTGTGACCCTTACAGGTTTCTCCAAATCCAGCTGTAACATGAGAGAAAACACATTAAAGATGATAGATAGTAAGTAAAAAAAAAAACAAATCAGGGGTAATTACTTACTTATTGGGTACTATATTATGTTAACTCACATTATTTTTTTAAGAGTTTTATAGCAATTCAATTACTACAATTTCAAGGTATAAATCCATCACTGAACTATATGTGTTACAGTGCTCAGCATAATTGAGTACAGCCCATTTTGAAAATGAATATTTTTCTCCATTTCTCAGTGAATATAGGCAGTGTATTCTGGTGCATTTAAACAAAACAGATTTATTAAACAGATATATTTATTAAAATAATATTTTAGTCACCAAACATTTTTAGAAACTGAAAGATAATACAATTAAATTCAAGCTAAATATTGCAAAAATAAATTACAAACTACAAAATTTCAACTAAATTTCTAATTATTATTATTTTTTTTGCTTCTTTTGATTTTTCCTCTTTTTAAAATTTGTATTTAATATTTTTCTATAACATATAAATTTGGCAGGCGACGCAGTGGCGCAGTAGGTAGTGCTGTCGCCTCACAGCAAGAAGGTCGGTGGTTCGAGCCTCGGCTGGGTCAGTTGGTGTTTCTGTGTGGAGTTTGCATGTTCTCCCTGTGTTCACGTGGGTTTCCTCCGGGTGCTCCGGTTTCCCCCACAGTCCAAATTGAATGTGAATTGGGTAGGCTAAATTGTCCGTAGTGTATGAGTGTGAATGAGCGTATGTGGATGCTTCCCAGGGATGGGTTGCGGCTGAAAGGGCATCGCTGCGTAAAAACGTGCTGGATAAGTTGGCAGTTTATTCCACTGTGGCGACCCCGGATTAATAAAGGAACTAAACCGAAAAGAAAATGAATGAATATAAATTTGGCTGTACTAGTTTTTGGACCGTTATCGCAAGTTATTTTGTTAGATAAGCTCCAGATTTGGCTTTAGTACTGACTAATCTAATGTATATGCACAAATATAATATTGTATAGCTTCATATTAAAATATGAATTTAAAAGATAGATTTGTGAGGGGTGTACTTATATATGCTGAGCACTGTAAGACAGGAAACAACAGCAACAAGAATAACAAAACTAGTCATGTCACTTCACAGTCTGACCTGGAGCCACTCGGAGCGGTTGTTGTTAGCTGCTGACCATGCGTTAGTTTTGCCTTGCTTGTCCAGACGAGCGTAGAAAGGGTACCAGGTAAAGGCATCGATTCCCCAGGTGCGGAAAGTACTAGATGCTGTGAGCTGAACATCAGAGATGAGTCGGGATTTCATGCCCAGTGGATCAGCGCAGCCGACTGTGCTGGAGTGTACTGTCATATTAGGGAAAATGAGAGGCTAAGTGATTAAGAAATTGTAAAATAGTGATTCATAGATAATTAAACTGTAATTACCATTGAGCTCACAGCCTACAAGCTCCATTCGCAGAGTACAAGCTTTACGGCACACCACAGGAATGATGCGAATAAACCGGGCCACGATGGGAGGGTCAAACATGTTGGTCTTGGTACCATCGTTATCTGAATTTCCTGCAAATACCTAAAAAAAGTAATAATAAGAGACACACTTAAAAAAAAAAAATTTGGATTGCATCGATGATCCGTTTACGTCCTTTAACATCCATTGAATCTTTTCATTTCAAAAGGGCACCTATTTTACCCCTTTTTCAAGATTTAAGATAAGTCTTTTCGATCTCCAGAATGTGTCTAAGGTTTCAGCTCAAAACACCCATCAGATTATTTATTAGACCTTTCAGAATATTGGGATTCTCTGCTTTGAACACAATGTAGCTGTTTTTGTGGCCTGTGTTTTTAATGCTAGTTCTCCCCGACCACCGTTCCCACGTGTCTGTCCGAGTGTGCCTCAATCTCAGCCTCGGCTGCGTCAGATAAACAGCACAGTGACAGACATGAAGAAAGCAGATCTCACGTAACCTTTGTGAGCAATACTACAGTAAGAACTTTACCAATGATTATTTGATATATTTATTGTGGAGTTGCAACGATGAGTCACACACAAGTCTTTACAAAGTTCATGCACACACACAGGGCACGTGTTTAACTTTGCCCTATTTTTTGCATGGCAAATGTGACAGGATACACATTAATATCCACTGCTGTGAGGATATCCGTTATGTTAATGTACAAAATAAACCAGATTTAACGTCCACAAACCGGGACTGAAGCATCTTCTTTTATAATTGTACTGGCTGTGCTGATAAAGACGGTAAAATCGCTGTTTTAAACGTTTTAAACTTGTAAAACTCATTCTTGATGACATTTAATTATGATTGATGATCACTGAGAGCTAAACAGATCTTTTAATCCCAGTTGCTTTGCGCACATCCTCTCTTGATTATATCATTATACGCGTTACTACATGTTAATACGCGGCTGTCAATCAATTCGGTGGCATGGAAACCGCACTCCTACATCATGTTGCGGTTGGCCTCAAAATGGGAGGGATTTGGATTCTATTTTAACATCAGGAAACTTAAAAAAAGAGACTTATTGTCCTTATATCACCCCAATATGACAGTGGACACACTATACCAAGGGTAACCAACCCTGTTCCTGGAGATCGACCTTCCTGCAGATTTCAACCCTGATCAAACACACCTGAACCAATTAATTAGAACCTGAGGAGCATTTGATAATTACAGGCAGGTGTGTTTGATATGGGCTGCAACTGAAAACTGCAGGAAGGTCGATCTCCAGGAATAGGGTTGAGCACCCCTGCACTATACCTGCACACAGTTCTGTCCAAACAGCTTACAAAAGATGATTTTCATCATAGGTGCCCTTTATAGGGGTAGTTCACCCAAAAAACTATTCTTTATTCTACAGTATAGAACACTTGAATTATTGTACAAACAATCCTTAAAAAACCCTTGATAATAAATCAGTTAAATTTCACCATTGTTAAATATTAAAGAAATACAACCTGCTTAGTTGGGAAAATTTAACTAAATACGAACATATGTTTAATGTTTAAGACTTTACATAACCCGACTTCAACACTATATCAGTTTGTGAAAGTTAGAATGACTGCTCAATGAACTACTAGGGGTGGTGAAAGAGGGGATTGTATTATTCCTCTCAAAAAATTCAGTCAGTCTGTATTTTCAGTGAAAGCTGCTAGGGAATTGAACTCCTTCCCACCAACAATTAGAAGATCACTTACTTTTTGTTCTTTTCAGTTTCATGTTAAAAATTGGTTATTGACAAATCAGCATTGTCAACATTAATACTATATTCTTGACACTTATTTGTATTGTTTGTCTTTGGCTTTTTTGTCCTCTTCTGCTGCCATCTATCTGTTTTTGTTTTTTGCTTTTTTATTGTATTTTATATATGATAGTGTATTCTATGTTATTATGCTGTGCTTCTATTTTAGGTGTGACTTTTTAACATTCTGTAAGGGGTCTACAGATGAAAAATAGCCATTCTTGGCTAATTCTGGCACATTTTACAGTAATGTTTGTTAATGTGCATTGACCCTGTAAACAAATAAACTAAACTAAACTAAACACAAAAAGAAAATATTTTGAAGAAAGCTAAAAATAAACTCATAAAGGTTTGGTACCATTTGAGCGAGAATACAGTGACTACATGTTTAATTTTGGGTGCTAAGAACTAAATGATTCTTTTAAGAAGTGCTAATAGAAAGGTTCTTTTGGGAACCAAATTGGTTATTAGATAGAATCACTGCAAAAGTTACCTTTATTTTTAGGAGTGCATTTATTTAAACATGTAAGGAAGGCTTGCATTGTGTTTGATTATATTTGCAATGTTTCTTACTCTGTCTTTTCTCTGGCCATCCACTCTGTACACGGTGTATGTTTTGCCATCAAAGCTGGATGCCACCTTGAAAGCCTTGATAAACTCAGCTGTCCCCATGCGACTGGCACCTTGAGTGATGATTCCTGTGAGACGCATTTTCGTCTGCATGTCTATCTAAAGTTAGAGAATCAAGAACAGGAAGTGTGAACATTATTTCGGATGTACACAAAAAGAAACTGAATCACTTCCACACAACAAGTCCACACAGCAACCATAACAATAACAGCAAAGAGAAATAAGAGCTCATGAACAGTAAAAACACTGACAGAATTAACATAAGGACATGCTTTATTATGAACAGAACATTATTTTCTGTTAGTGTGGCTGTGGATGCTCATGTAGTTTTTATTTTAATTGGTAATAAAATTATTAAGGGGTTAGTTATAGTAAAACAAACAGGCTATTTTTAAAATTGTTTTCATTGTGATCCCAATATGCCCCTTGATATTGAACATTCATGCCTTCAATTGAAAGATTATGACTAGCATGCGACATTGTGTTTAAAACAATTTGTGTTTAAAGTGTGCAGCACTTCAGTAAAATTTCTAAACATTTGTGCCTTCAATAATGCAGCACTTTCAATTAGAATATCTTATGTTTTTAGATTTTTGCTGTATTATACATTGCTCACATAAACACATCAAATAAAATCCACATTATTTTATTTAACAATTAAGTACAATTTGAAATGAAATTTTAAAACAAAACAAAAAAAAAAGTATGGTAACAAATTATTTAAATCTGATCTTAATATTTTCTTCATACATAAATAAAAAAGAAAAGGAAATAAAAGAAAATGATGGTTTGGAAATTATAGGGATAAATACAATTTTATTAAACAAAATGTGATAAGAGTCAGAGTCGCAAAACACCGAGGAAGACTGGACAGAAATATGTGTGACAGCAGATCATTTTAGTAAGATTCTTTACAGCAGCTCCCATTACAGTATTACACACAAGCTCACATAGTTGCAACATTTGTAAGAGGAAATATGAAACCTTAAAGGTTAATCATTTTTCTACTTTAGGGGACTGTCTGAAAATACAACCTTGTTGACAAGCAAGCAAGTAAGAGAATTTTTTTGACATTGACAAATAAGAGAATTTTAATTATTCATTCAATACATTATACCGTAAGGCAATTTGCTTTAATCTGAATAAAATAATAATATAATTAAGGTGTTTACATGAGTTGCTTTTTGAATGTTCATTTCATGATCTCGTTTTACATGTTATAGCACATAGATCAACTAACCATTGCATCACAGTGCTATCTACATTTCCTCTGGAGATTCATGTAATTTTGGGTGTTTCATTTTTAATTTGTCAACTTTAACTGCAGTTTGGCACTTTCACTTTTATTCAGGAACATTTCATGCATGCCCCCCGTGACAAACAAGACATTGGAAGCGAGTATGAACTGCTGGAAGTATGAACAACTGTGTTGCTTTAATATAATTTGATAACACATGCCATAAGGGGAAAAAACCTCTGCATTTCGCAATGCAGGTGTCTGTGGTCCTTTACTGTCTCGGTAGGTGCAGATAATAGTGTCAAACAGTCGTGTGTATAGACTATTCTGTCGCAAAACGTGGCGAAAAGTCCTACATGATGGTAATAGTTTACATGTCTGTACTGGTGATGTTTACATATCTGTGCTGCACTTCAATAATGTGACTTAAATAATCATACTTCACGTGTCTTAATTCCATTTCTGTTTAGTCCGATTATGACCTTAATCAAATTAAATTAAATCAAAAATCGCTGTTTACATGGTAGACTCCTAATCAGAGTATTGTCTTAATCATATTAAAATCGGATTATTGGTGTCCATGTAAACGTACTCATTGATTGTTTGATTTCATTAAAAAAAATGGTTGGAGCCAGTTCTATAGGTGTCTGTTACACAGCAGTGCAATTTAACATCATCACTTTTCTTTGTTTTTTTTATTAATTATTTAATTAATTATTGGGTTAATTGGCAAACCTCAATCCAAGGGTTCTTGTCTTGGGGTGCTGAGCTCCAGGCATTGACAATCCCCCGATTATTGAGGCGTGCAAGCGAAGGTCCCCAGTGCTGCAGCCCCAGAATGCCAGAGTGAACAGAAGAAGCTGAAATCTGGGACTCTACGATTCCTCCTTCCTCCATCCCCAATAGAGATGTACAGCCTGCAGCACAAAAAAAATGTGAGCACAATTTAATAACCCATGAAGTCCTCTTCATAATTTCTTAATTAATGTTTATTGCCATCTGATTTATTACAGCTGTTATGCACCTCTACCTCAAATACAGTGGAATGTAATCAAACACTCAGGGTCAGCGATAAGGCAGCCTAAAGCTTACATCATCCAACTACTAAATTTATTAAATCATATTTAAAAGACTAAACACCTGAAAAGAATATAAGAACTCACGTAGCTTGCACTGTTTTCCGACATATGGAGAAGGGCACTGGC